>CM055066.1:51969990-52032490 GCA_029204045.2 Tillandsia leiboldiana | reverse complement strand
AAGGACTACACAAACATACAAAAAAAAAAAAAGAAAAAAAAAAAAGAAAAAAAAAGAAAAAAAAGAGAGCTTAATTAATATTGGATTATTTAATTTGTTATTTTTTTTAATAGCTTTTAGATGATGTTTATCAAAGATACACATAATTTTACATATAATTAGAAATATATATATAATTTTACATATAATTAGAAATTATTACAATAAAATTATGCTATAGCGATACTTTTAAATATTGCTAAAAATTTAAAAAAATATTGCTGAAAAAAATACCGATACTTGTCATTAGTGTCGCTATATGTGCTATCGCTAGGATGTATAGTGACACATTATTATAATATGTCCTAAAAATATGTCTTTATAATCTAATTTTGAATATAGATGGATTATAAATGGGGCACTTGCAAAAAGTGTCACAAATATGTATCTCTATAACCTAATTTTATTATAGTGAATATATATATATATATATATATATATATATATATATATATATATATATATATATATATATATATTTGCTTTTTTGCTCTTTATGGCTCTAGCATTTTTTGCTTTACTAGATTTTTTATTTTATTTTCCAAATTTTATTGTATTTTATATATATATATATATATATATATATATATATATATATATATATATATATATATATATATATATATATATATATTTGGCAATCAAATCATCAACATTTAGAATTACTTGCACCACTGATCCGTAACTGGTACGCCACTTTTTATTTATTTATTTATTTTTTTACTTTGGTCCTTGATCTTTTCTATTAGTGTTAAACTAAATTTACTACCAATTTTTTTAAAAAATATTAAAAAATTAATGTCGAAATTCGCAAATGGTTACTAAATAAATCGTTACAATATAATTAATATGAGTAGGCAGGGGTTTATTTGATTATTCGACATGTCCTATTCTATCAACATTAATTAGAATTTGTACTATAGTTTAGACATAACTGAAACAAAAAAAAATTATAAAGATTAAATACGACCTAATAGCAAAAGAAATGGTTAGGGACCAAAAAGTTAGGGGCCATTTGTGCATTCAATTCAATCCAAAATTATCATCCGTGAGTTTATATCCAAAGGTTGCGTTTGGTTCGGGTATAAAAAAAAAATTAGTTATTTCTGAAATAGGTATAAGTTTAGGTACAAACAGAAATTAAAGTAATTTTGTGTTTGGTTGAGTATAGGACTTGTACCGAAAATAAAAAAAATTATATTTGGTAAATTAAAGAGGAATAAGAAAAATAAAGATGATTAATTGTAGGGATATATCTGCAAACATATCGAATAGCAGATATATTCCTACAAAGTTCAACTTTTCATATTTATCCCTTCAAAAGTCCAACGTTATTCATATATATCCCTACCGTCTATCTCTGTTAGAAAAATCTAGTTAACCATAGGTTAAATACTTAATCTTGGTTAGTTAGTGAGGTAAATTTATTTTTTTAGCCTTTCAGATATTTCTGCATTATTTTTTGGAGGGGCATTTTTGAAAGGACAAAACTGTCATTTCATATATAATCTGTTAAAAAATAAACAGTGAACTAACGATAGTAAACCGGAGGGATATATATGAATAACTTAGAACTTTTGAAGGGATAAATATGAAAAGTTAAATTTTGTAGAGATATATCTGCTATTCGATATGTTTGCAGGGAGCCGTATGCAATTAACCCTAAAATTTATATAAAAAAAAATTAAATGTTATAAATTTAAATATCTTATAATTTAAAAAATTTAAATTAAAAAAAAAGAAGTAAGCAATAGGTGGAACAGCTGTTCCACCCTTATACCGGATAACTTGGTACGGAGACGCTTCGGTATAATGGGGGGAATAACCCCCTTATCTCCCCCTTATACCCATTGTCAAACGGTAATTCTGATACCATATAACACTACAATAAAATTATGCTACTGTGACGCCCTACTTCCCAGGGGGTCACCCATCCTAGAACTACTCTAGCTCTAGCACGCTTAACTCTCATGTTCCTCTTGAATCTTGCTACCATCCAAAATGCTATAGCCGGGTTAGAGATTTAGTCCTCTTATATCATTTATATAGAGGACTAATCCAAATTCCGAGGGTGTCACATTCTTCCCCCCTTTAAGCCCTGACGTCCACGTCAGGCTCAAGCACACTCACAAGCACCAGGCGATGTGAGACTCGTCTCGCTAGCCTTAGCCGACCTTGTGAGGAGCTGCACTCCACTCACAACGGTCATTAGCCGGGGAGCCTCGCTCTACCCGCTATATCCACTCACAACGGTCATTAGCCGGGGAGCCTCGCTCTACCCGCTATATTACCCTGGCTCAGCCGAGACTCATCTCACATTTTCGGCTGGTGAATGGCTCTGATACCAACTGTGACGCCCCACTTCCCAGGGGGTCACCCATCCTAGAACTACTCTAGTTCTAGCACGCTTAACTCTCATGTTCCTCTTGGATCTTGCTACCATCCAAAATGCTATAGCCGGGTTAGAGATTTAGTCCTATTATATCATTTATATAGAGGACTAATCCAAATTCCGGGGGTGTCACAGCTATAGCTATATTTTTAAGTATTTCTAAAAGCTAAAAAAAATATCGCTGGCAAAAATACCGACACTTATTATTAGTGTCGCTATATGTGCAGTCGCTAGGATATATAGCGACACATTATTGTAATGCGCGCGTCCTAAAAATATATTCCTATAATCTAATTTTGGATATAAATGGAATATAGATAGAACATTTATACAAAAATGTCACAGAAAAATATTTCTATAACTTAATTTTATTGTAGTGTAATAATTTTTGACACTACAACAAAATTAGGTTATAGGGACACATGTTTGTGACACTTTTGTATAAGTGTCCTATCTATATCCAAAATTAGGTTATAGGAACACATTTTTAGGACACATTACAAAAATGTGTCGCTATACACCATAACGACGGCATATATAGCAACACTAACAATAAATATCGGTATTTTTGTCAGTGACATTTTTTTTAGATTTTAGAAACATTTAAAAGTGTTGCTATAGCATAATTTTGTTATAGTGTGAGTACAAAATCAAATAAAAAAATATATTTGGTGACATAATATATAAATGAATAAGGCCTCCAAATAAGTCAAACCATATGTGAGGTTGTGTGTGGCATTAAATAACATGCCTTTGCTTGCTTGTGAAGCTCACTTAGGCAAATATTCCATGCAAGGTTGTGCATGGAATCAATGACAACCTAGCATTAATTAATTAAAAGAGCATCTCTTAATTAATTTAACTTAATTCCTTAATCCCCTCACAATTTGTGGCTCCCTCCCTTTCTCATTATTATTATTATTATTATTTGAGATAGAATGGTAATGCACTATCGTTTCGTTTATTTTTTTAAAAATAAATTTACTCATATTATAACTCTCTTATTCTCTCTCTCTAAGATATATATACTCATATTATAATTTTAAAAAACTTAATTATTTCACATTATTTAATATAATTTTAAAATTGAAGATACTAAATTAAAATTCCCATGTAAACATAAAAAGAAAAACACTTTCTTATGATAATTATTGAACACATACCTCCCCCACTCTCTCTATACATTTACAAGATATATTATAATAGGAAAATGCTATATGTACACCCCTTTCGGGGTGTACATCATACACCTCACTCATCTAAGGGTGGGGGTGTGATGATGGGGCACTCGATGTGACCCGTAAAAAATATCGCCACCATTAAAATGGTGGAGGTGTATGATGTACACCCCTTCGGGGTGTACATGTAGCATTGCTCTATATGGAAAATGCTATGTGTACACCCCTTTCGGGGTGTACATCATACACCCCACCCATCTAAGGGTGGGGGTGTGATGATGGGTCACTTGATGTGACCCGTAAAAAGTATCGCCACCATTAAAATGGTGGAGGTGTATGATGTACACCCCTTCGGGGTGTACAGGTAGCATTGCTATATATATATATATATATATATATATATATATATATATATATATATATATATATATATATATATATATATATATATATATATATATTAAAATTTATATATTTTTGAAAATACAAATTCATTCATATTTGTAAATATTTTATCATAGAATTTGTATTAGGATTCGTGCTATTGTAAAGACATTTAAGGAGACACTACAATAAAATAAGATTATAGTGACATACACTACAACAAAATTAGGTTATAGGGACACATATTTGTGACACTTTTGTATAAGTGTCTTATCTATATTCCATCTATATCCAAAATTAGATTATAGGGACACATTTTTGGAACACATTACAAAAATGTGTCGCTATACATCCTAGCGACGGCACATATAACAACACTTACAGTAAGTGTCGATATTTTTGTCAGCGACACTTTTTTTAGATTTTAGAAATACTTAAAAGTGTCGCTATAGCCTAATTTTGTTGTAGTTGTGACACTTTTGTATAATTAAATGTCCTATTTATATTCCACCTATATCCAAAATTAGATTATAGGGACACATTTTCGGAACACATTACAAAAATGTGTCGCTATACACCCTAGCGACGACACATATAGCAACACTAATAATAAGTGTCGGTATTTTTACTAGCGACACTTTTTTCAAATTTTAGAAATACTTAAAAGTGTCGCTATACTATAATTTTATTATAGTGAGAGAAAGAACGAAAGTACAATTGTACAAATCCCAATACAAATTTTATGGTAAAAAATTTACAAGTATGAATGAGCTTATACTTTTGAAAGTATATAAATTCTACTTTATATATATATATAGTAGGGCTTATATACTTTCAAAAGTACAAGTCCAAATATACTTGTGAATTTTTTATCATTAGATTTGCATTGAGATTTGTGCTATTTACTTTTTCTTTTTCTTTTTTTAATTGACTTTACAATAGCACAAATTTCAATACAAATTTAATGGTAAAAAGTTCACAAGCATAGTTTGATTTGTACTTTTTGAAAGTATATAAGCTCTACTATATATATATATATATATATATATATATATAGTCCAGCTGGAATACTATCGATGGCATCAAGCAATTGGTGCTATCAAGTTTTTAGCCCTTGGATGAAAATGTGTGCGGTTGGGATTATAGTAGTTTTCTAAGATTTTTACTATTCAACCAACTACCCACTAAACCCTAGGGGACCACTATCATCCTTACCGCACATTTCTTAATCCAAAGGCTAAAAACTTGATAGCACTAATGACTTGGTGCTATCGATAGTATTCCAGCCTAATTATATATATATATATATATATATATATATATATATATATATATATATATATATATATATATATATATATATATATATATATATATATATAAAATTAAATTTCTATACTTTTAATAATACTAAGTTATTGGTGCTGGTAGGTTAATTTTTAATTCTTGGATGAAAGGATGTGTGGCTATAACGATAGTCATGAACACTTTAAATTTAGTATGTGGTTGGTGGAATAGCATGATCTAAGAGATAAAAATAATTAGAATAATAAATTTAACGGTAATAAATTTACAAGCACTAGTTATTTGATATTTGTATAGACACAGAGAAACAAAACTCAATATATATATATATATATATATATATATATATATATATATATATAAAAGGTGCAAAAAAAGATTTTCTATGGACCTAATCATATGGAAGCACATGGCAGTGTAGCAAAGTCAAGCACAAAAAGTATATATATGCCGTTATTAACGCTCATGTCATGCACTCGTAAGGGCAAAATTTATAATCGTAACATGTTTATTAACTACTACTTTTTAATGTACAATAAAATAAATTAAAATAAATTAATATTTAAGAATATATTTTTTATATATCTATAATGATGTGTAAAAGTATTATAATATAATCTAATGTCACATCTTAAAACAACAAAATATATTTTAAAATTTTAAAGTGCTAAAACTTTTTAGAATTTTTTTTTAAAAAAAATTCTAATATTTTAAAATATTAAAAAATTAAAAATATAGATATTTTTACTCTAAAATAATAAAAAATTAAGTGCCATTTAAAGTAAAAGATTAGGAGAAAACAATAAAGTGAAAAAGAGTAGGAGAAAAATAAAGTTAAAATGTATAATTAAATAAGTCTCAATAAAGTTAAAAAACAACTATATATATATTTATAAATATAAATAATAAACAAATTAAGGATTATGTACAAATTTGTTAAAAATTAATTTTAAATAAATATAATTGTTTATTGGAAAATGCTATGTGTACACCCGTAAGGGGTGTACATCTCACACCCCCACCCATCTAAGGGTGGGGGTGTGATGATGGGTCACTTGATGTGACCCGTAAAAAATATCGCCACCATTAAAATAGTGGAGATGTATGATGTACACCCCTTCGGGGTGTACATGTAGCATTGCTCTTATTTATTTTACTCAAAATATAAAATAAATTACCCGTAGATGT
Source organism: Tillandsia leiboldiana (assembly GCA_029204045.2). Taxonomy (NCBI): domain Eukaryota; kingdom Viridiplantae; phylum Streptophyta; class Magnoliopsida; order Poales; family Bromeliaceae; genus Tillandsia; species Tillandsia leiboldiana. The sequence continues at coordinate 52,026,004 of CM055066.1, read as the reverse complement.
GTGCATGATTATATGTAGACTATTACCTCCCACGAAGTTTCTTATAATTAATTTTAGCTGATCAATTAAGCGTTGGACCAAAATTAACTACGAAAGCTTAATTATAGATGAAAAAGGACCAAATAATTAAATATTATGTACCTTTAATACATCATTAGGTACATAGAATTAATTAGGAGATTTATCTAAAATAATAATAATAATAATAATAATAATTATAAAATAGGTACGTGTCGATGCATGTCGTGATCATGGTACAAATTAATTGTGATAGCTGGAAAACATTGTGTATTGAATTTGACCAAAACAAAATATCGGTTTCAGTGTACCACTATTTGACAAGTGTCCTGTGCTAAAAATTAAATAGTAAAATTATTGGTACCAATATATTCTAAAACAGTGTTTAACCTTAATTATATTTCAATTGGGGGATAAATACTACAGGGGAATTTCTTAGTATGGTACATATTATTAATTGCATTTAATTCATTTTGGTAGGGCTAATTACTTAAAAAAAAAAGGAGATAAAACAAATTCAACAAAAAAAAAAATTATGAAAATTTTCTCTTTAGTTTACTGTCCCTTTGATTCTAATGAAAATTATTATTTGAAAAAAAAAAAAAATAAAAAGTTTTTTGGAATCAAATCAGTGAAAATTCACTACAACAAAATTAGGCTATAGCGACACTTTTAAGTGTTTCTAAAATCTAAAAAAAGTATCGCTGACAAAAATACCGACACTTATTGTAAGTGTTGCTATATGTGCCGTCGCTGGGGTGTATAGCGACACATTTTTTGTAATGTGTTTCTATAATTTAATTTTGGATATAGATGGAATATAGATAGGACACTTAAATAAAAATGTCACAATCATGTGTTCCTATAATTTAATTTTGTTGTAGTGAGAACTGGAAAAAAAAATATTTTATGAGCAACTATTTTTTCATAGAATATTTTTTTTTTATGTTTTTTTGAAAAATCAGTAGCACCTAAGCTTTTCATGGCCCAGATTTACTTACTAATATTTTTTTTATACTTAGCACTTAAAATGAGATTTTAAATTCTTGAATGATGGTATATATATATATATATATATATATATATATATATATATATATATATATATATATATATATATAGTTTATAATAGAGTGTACATGTAATATTTTTTTTTAAGAAAATATACATACGTAGGAAAAAATAAAAAAAAGGAAATATTAAGTACGAGGATTAAGATATCTACAACTCGACCTTACGAAACTATATCAATTTAATGAAAAACTATCAAGAAATAATCTTAATAAATAAAAAAAAGAGAAATAAAAATAAATAGAGAGAGAGAGAGACACCGACTAACTAACTGTTGAGTATAAATACTACGACTTTTTCTTAGCTTAAGATTTTAGAGAATACGGGTTGTTTCACATAATTTAACTAAAAATCAATTATAGCATATTATTCTCAATTCGAATTTTGTCAAATTCTAAGTATTATTTAATTTTTTTTGTATTTAATTTAAGTTTATATTTTAGACTTATCAAAATATTTTAAATTCAGACATGAAGAAAAGTATTGAATATAAATATTAAAACTATTGTTGTTGGCTGATACTTTAAGAATAACCTGATATAATATCAAGGGCTTGAGTTTGAATTATATCGAACTTCTAGTTTTATTTTTTTTCTTCATTTAATTCAAGATCACGCACTTATTGAATATATCAAAAAATCTCGAATTTAGATGTGGGAATTAGTGTTGAGTATATATAAAACTTTGAAAATCATGATTATTATTTTATATTATTTGACATACGATTTTCTCTTGATGGCCATAATTTATTAATTTATATGAATCTCCAATATTTTTTTTACTACTTAACAAAATCTTTTTCATCTTCACCGGCACGCGACTTTGCCCTTTCACTCACTAAATTTTTAATTAATGTATTTAAACGGTCTCACTGTCATCTACAAACTTCACCTCTCTCCGATTAATCCATCATAATCCTTCCCCTTCTCCCCACTTATATGAATTCTCAATATTTTTTACCATGCATTTGATAAGTTTTCCTTCACACTCACTAGTGTGTGACCCTTTCCCTTTCCTCTACCAAATATTTCACTGCTATATATAATCCTCACATCTTTGTCTCGTATTAATTCATCACAATTCTTATTTTTCTCTCCACCAAAATTCTAATTAATACATCTAAATGATCCGCTGTCATTTACAATCCCTCGTCTTTTTACTTTCAATTAATTTATCAATTTTCTCTCCCTCATTTTTTTCGGTACACCGTCACCTCCCTCTCTCCCTCTCTCTCACTAATGCGCGCCCACCTCCCCCCCCCCCGGCGCCAAGGTCAAAGAGATCGTGATTGCCATCACGGGAAAAAACGTCGTGTACATCACCGCCACCAACGACGAAAAATCTTTAGTGAATGTGACAAATAAAATATATATACAAAAAAAATATTTAATATTTTATTATTATTAATTATTTTCATCGTTATTATCGATAATAAAATATGAGCTCCTTTCCGAGTAAAAAGGAAAACTGACAAATAAGAAAAAATAAAATAAAATATGTCAGAACCCTTTCTTTAATTATTTTATTATTACTCCAATCGTTATTATTATTAAAAAAAAATATTTAATATTTTTATTATTATTTCTAGTGGTAAAAGCGTGGGCTCCTTTTTTTTAGTAAAAATGAAAAATGACAAACAAGAGAAACGAAAATAATATGACAGTAGAATTTCCTTTAATTTGTCCTTAAGTTTTTCATAGGGTCCATTGGGAATTTGTCAGAAGAGAAGATTCTTGTAAGAGCCACAATGAAACACATGACACACCCCATGCAGGCCATGCATTAAGGTTTTCTCCTCTCCAGCATTTCCAAAGTACAAGAAAAAAGCTTTAACTCACAAGAAAGAGAAAAGGAGAAAAATAAAAAGGAAAGAGAGAAATAGAGAGCTGTACCTAGCAATAATGGAGGGTAAAGTAAGGGAGAGGAAGGAAAGGAAAGGGGCCATCCCTGTTCCTAAACAATCGGTGCTGATAAATATTTTACTGTTTGATCTATCGTTTTTATTAATTTTATCTACTAAATTATTCTATTTTACTAATCATTCACTTAATCCAAGAGGCTCACTATCAATCTAACCACATATATTTTCATCCAAGTGCTAAAAATCTATCAGCACCAATAACTTCGTACTTTTAAAAATATAGAAACTCAATTTTATATATATATATATATATATATATATATATATATATGAGTAGAGCTTATATATTTTCAAAAGTATAAGCTTATCCATATTTGTAAAATTTTTATCATTGAATTTGTATTGAGATTTAAACTATTGTAAAGTCAACTAAAAAGAGAGAAAGAAAAAGTAAACAGTACAAATCTAAATACAAATCTAATGATAAAAAATTCACAAGCATATTTGGACTTATACTTTTGAAAGTATATAAGCAAAATATTTTATATATATATATATATATATATATATATATATATATATATATATATATATATATATATATATATATTACTATATTATTAATATCACTAAGTCATTGATACTATTAGATTTTTGATTTTTGGATGAAGATATGTGCGGTTAGAATGATAGTGAGTCATTGAAAAAATAGTATGATCTAAAAGATGAAAATGATCAAAGGATCATGGTGAAAAATTTGGTAGCATAAAGTGCTTGGTACTATCGATAGTATAATAACCTGACTATATATATATATAATACTATCGATAGTACTAATTAGCATTCAGTACTATTAAGTTTCTGGTCTTTGGATAAAGGATTGTGCGGTTAGAATCCGCTTTATCTAAGAACCAAGCAAATATTAAGTGCTTGATTCTATTGATATATAACAATCAATTTGATAGGCCCCAAAGAGAAAACCTTAGACCTTCATCATTGGACTCACAGGTTTTCTGTGCATGCTCCCATTCACCATGTGTACTCTCAATGAAAATTAATTATAAATTTCATCTGCAGTTATTTTACTTTTGGTAGAATATAAATATATTATTTTTTAATAAAAATTTTAAAAATAAATAATTATTTTATATTAATTAATATAGTAGAAGAACAAAAAATTTTGAAATTCGAATTTCGTCAAAATTTATATTAATTAACATAGTAAATTCAAAAAGATAAATATTTTATTTTTATTTTTTATAGCCTAAATTAGATTTTAGTGATGCGTAATATTTTGTAAACTAACGGATTCATGCATCTGCAAGAAGATTTTTTTTTTTTTTTTTTTTTTTTTGATTAAATTCACATAGCTGAAAATGATAGTAATTAAACTGCTATATTTTAATTACAAAATAATTAAATGTAACCGTTATATCGTCGCCAAATAAAAATGAATTAAATAATTGAAGAGCAAATTAAAGTTTAGTAAAAGAAAGAAAAAAAAAAAGTAATAAATGGATTTCGGAATAGTGCAGGGACTCTTTTAAGAAAAGAACAAAAGGCGCCAACCCGCACGTGAGCCCGCGCTGTCGCACGTGGGTCCGACCGCCATAAAATCGTGGGGCCCGCGGCGGGGGGTGACGTGGTCCGTAAGCAACGCCTACCTCTGAAAACTCGCCACGTGTCGAATGGAAACTACCACGCGAGCCGCTGATCAAATCGTACGGTCGACGAGCCAGAACTCAGAAGAGGAGGAGGAGGCGGCCGTTGAAAGTCAACTCTCTGCCACGTCGGATCGCGGCACTCACGGGCGCCCGCCACCGCCGCCTCTTTTGTCGCGTAGCCCCAAATTTTATTCTCCACCCGGTGCATGGTCACATCCGTAGACCGCGCCTCACCACCGTGCATTATCCACGTGGCAGAATATGAATGGCGGAGAAAACGAACGGGGTTCACGGAATATTTAAGGAGTGCTCGCTCGGCCGTGGACCGCAGCGTCGGCACGACTCTCAAAGCAAAGACATTAGAGAGCGTGTGTTTCTCTCTTCTTAGTCAATTTAAATTACAGAGAGAAAAAAAGAATATGTATAACACAATAAAAATTAATGTTAAATCTCAATCTTTTATATTTACTTCCACGTGCGCTCAATTCAATCACTGATGCAATTATTTATTAATAAACTGCTGTATCTTAAATATTATTTTTGTCATAATGTTCATCACCTAACTCCTACAAAAATAAATGCATACGCGTTGTTCTTCGACATGTAGTAAATTTTCTTTTGCCCTTAGCTATAATATTCACGGTCGTTGATCCATGCACCTATCCACTAGAGAGGAATATTGATTCCTAATTCACGTTGAATCAAATTGTTTGGCATCAACTCAAAATCACACGACTCTTAGGTATAGATCGATCGAAAACTTTTTCTTGACGTGACTATACTACAATAAAATTATATTATAGTGATATTTTTAAGTGTTGTTAAAAATTTTAAAAAAAACTGTTGAAACTTATCATTAGTGTCGCTATATATGCCGTCGCTAGAGTGTATAGCGACACATTACTATAATGTGTCTTAAAAATATATCCCCATAACCTGATTTTGGATATAGATTGATTATAAATGAGACACTTGAAAAAAAATGTCACAAATATATATCACTATAATCTAATTTTGTTGTAGTGGCGGGAGCAAGCGTGGCGTCAAGGAATAGTTTTTTGACGAGTTCCATAGTGACGAGGACTTGGATCTTGCGTGGGGCGCCGGAGCAAAGCAACGACTTCGGAAAGAAGAAGAGAACAAAAATCTGGATAGAAAAAAAAATAATAATAATATTTTTTTAAAAAAAAAAAAATTAAACCGTATATATAAAAATAATAAAGATGATACATTTCTTTTAATAATAAAATTAATAAATTTTTTATACAAATTAATCAAAAATTAAATCTCGCAAAAAAAATATTAAAATTTTAATTAAATTCGAACCAACAAAATTCGCGTCCGCATAAAACTCCGAATCGTCTGGCTCTTCATCAATGTGAAAGGAACGGGCCGTGTACGGATGCCACCTCTTGCTCTCGGATCTCCAACAGTACATGCGGCTCCACTACTGGCTTGATTAATAAGAGACTTCGGCCAATTAAAAATTACGGTCTCATTTAATTTGGTGGGAACATGTATTGTGTGACAACTTCGAAATATATATTAGTTTTATATATAAGTGATATAATAGGACTAAATATTTTAATCCGGTTATAACATTTTGAATGATAGTAAAGCTTAAGAGCTTTAGAGAGTTAAGCGTGCTAGAGTTAGAGTATTTCTAAGATGAGTGACCTTCCTGGAAAGCGGGGCGTCACAGTTGATATTAGAGTTATTCACCAGCCGGAAATATGAGATAAGTCTCGACTGAGTCTGGGCTATATAAACCGTTGTGGGTGGAGTACAGCTTCCCATAAGAGGCTAAGGCTAGCGAGACGAGTCTCACATCGCTTGGTACTTGTGAGTGTCTTTGAGTTTGACGAGAACGTCAGGATTTAAAGGGGGGAAGAATGTGACACCTCCGAAATATGTATTAATCCTATATATAAGTGATATAATAGGACTAAATCTCTTAATCCGGCTATAGTATTTTGGATGGTAGTAAGGCCCAAGAGGTTAAGAGAGTTAAGCGTGTCTGGATTATATAGACCGTTGTGGGTGGAGTGTAGCTTCCCACAAGGTCGGCTAAGTCTAGTGAGACGAGTCTCACATCGTCTAGTGCTTGTGAGCATCTTTAAGTTTGACGAGGACGTCAGGGCTTAAACGGGGGAAGAATGTGACGCTTCTGAAATATGTATTAGTCCTATATATAAGTGATATAATATGACTAAATCTCTTAACTCGGTTATAGTATTTTGGGTCGTAATAAGACTCAAGAGGTAAAGAGAATAAAGCGTGTTAGAGTTAGAGTAGTTCTAAAATGAGTGACCTCCTAAAAAATGGGGCGTCACATATTGGCTTCGAATTAAATTTTATTTATTTATTCTTAATAAATCTAAATTTTAGATATTATTCTAGTTTAATTAAAATTTGATTCTTAGAAAAATAGCGTCAACACGATATGTTTTGGTTAGCAAGTATCAATGATATGTTTTGATTAGTAAGTATCAGTGGTTGAGGATTCGCGAAATTAAGGAATAAATTTTGAATCAATACCCAAATAAGAGCTTGAATGATGTGATTGGGATCTGATATCACCACCTAATAAAACCATCTTTTTCAAAAGGATTAATATATGGCCATGCCAGCTTGTAAGAAGACCACCTAATTGACCATAATGAGAAATGTTTACTTGATAATGATGTTTAGTCAACATCGTATAACTGTTTAAAATCTTTTTAAAAAAACTCGGAAAAAAAAAAAGAGTTTGATGCATGAATAAAAAAACTCAGAATAATCGAGATTTTTTTTTATTTTTTTTATATTTTCTTATGAGGCCTGGCTGCCTCACTATGTTGCTTAATTCAAAAAATTTTGAATAAAACGATAACAATCTATATTTTTTTTTAAAAAAAAAAATGCACCACAAAACAAGCTACCTAGAAGTAAGAACAAACATAAGATCTCAAGTTTAATTATATATATATATATATATATATATATATATATATATATATATATATATATATATATATATATATATATGCCAGTAGAGGTGGCAATCGAGCTCGCTGTTCGCGAGCCAGCTCGTGTTCGGCTCGAAATGAGCTCGAGATCGAATCGCTCGTTTAGTAAACGAGCCGAACACGAGCCGAATTTTTCAGCTCGTTTAATAAACGAGCCGAACACGAGCTGGGGTTAGCTCGTTCGTGTTCGGCTCGATAACAGCTCGAATATATATATATATATATATATATATATATATATATATATATATATATATATATATATATATATATATATATAAATTTTACTATTTAGATTTTAAGCTATCAATTTTTTTGTGAATTTTAATTATTAGATTAAAATTTTAATTTTTAAATTTTCTTTTAACTTTATACCTAATAGTAGGAATGAAAATCAAACTTGTTGTTCGCGAGCCAGCTCGTGTTCGGCTCGTTAATAAACGAGCCGAACACGAGCCGAGTTAAAACCTAATAGTAGGAATGAAAATCAAACTTGTTGTTCGCGAGTCAGTTCGTGTTCGGCTCGTTAATAAACGAGTCGAACACGAACCGAATTTTTCAGCTCGATATTTAAGCAGAGCTAGCTCGTGTTCGGCTCGTTTATTAAACGAGCCGAACACGAGCCGACCCCAGCTCGCTCGTGTTCGGCTCGTTGACACCCCTAAATGCCACATCTTTAGTTATGGACAATAGTCCTGAAAATTTTTATTTATCCAAATCGATATGGGTACTTGATCGACGATGGTCCTGAAAATCTCTATTCATCCACTATTCATCCATATCTCTAGTTCTCGACGATGGTCCTGGAAATTTCTATTTATCCAAACAGATCTCTATTCATCCAAATCGACATTACGGGAACTTGATCGACGATGGTCCTGAAAATCTCTATTCATTCGCTATTCATCTAATTAATATGTCATGCTTTGTTATTTTTTATGTCATGCATGCTAAATTATATAAAATAATCGTTATATTCTAAAAAAAACTTAATCTCGAACTCGGAACCTACTATATTAAATGGTATACTCTAAAAATTTAATCTCGTAGAAAACGGTATTTATATATTTTATATTCAACAACGCTAATACAACATTATTTTAGTAATAGTTTCCATATTCATGTATATATCTTGAACATCAATTAGATAAAAAGAAAAAAGAAAAAGAAAAAAACAGACACAAGCAATATACAAAGCATCCATTTAGCATAATACGTACTCACAGAAATTAAATAACAAGAGAGATAAAGTGACATGGGGCAAATTAAACAGCAAAGCTTACTACGTACGTACTAGCATGCATAAGATATATTTGTATATTCGAGTTCACAAATATATATTACTCAACTTTATATGTATGTATGTTAACAAATTATACAGTAAAAGATGCTCAAAAGTTCATTTATGTTCAAAAATGAAAAATAGATAGCAAAAACAGTGTCCATTTGGCACCACATGTGTTCATAAAATATGTTGTCCCCCATTTCCTTATGTTTTGTAATAGCACTCGGTGTTATTCCAATTGTATTCTTTAGAGAACAAAACAAACAATCAAGCTATAGCAATTACATTAGTTATACAATCTTGTCATATATATATATATATATATATATATATATATATATATATATATATATATATATATATATATATATATATATATATATATATATATATATATATATATATATATATATATATATATATATATATGAGAGATGCTTATATATACCCTATATGAGATGTATACTTATATATACCCTATATACACACACACACATATTTTTAAGGTAATTAATTACATGACAAGACCAAATCGCTTTCTCAGTTGCATGAAAAGGGTGCAGAGATAATGTTGTTTTACCTTTGCATTCACACAAAAAATGAGTAGGTGGAGGTCAAAATGATCGAATTCCCAATTTGACCCCAAGATAGAAGAAAGAACACAGAAATTAATTAAGATTAGTAGCAGTACATGTAGTAGTCACATTTCTGATCCTACACCAAACTTTGTTGGCCGAGTTTATTATTATTATTATTATTATTATTATTATTATATTATTATTATTAGTTTTATTGAAAATAACTGAGATTCATCGAAGAGCTAGGCTATGTACGGGGGAAAGAAGAACAGTTTTAATAAGGAGGAATCAAAAGTACGTGTAGCTAGGTATTCAACTTATAATTGTTTCATGTATGTGTAAATATTTCTTCGAACTATTACGTGTAAAATGATTCGAGGATCTGATGGTTCTGGAATTAACATTTAGAAAAGAACATGTATACAACAATTCCATATGAACATGTGAAATAAAAGGTTATATATATATATATATACACATACATGCATGCTTCCTTCTAGAAATATGCGTAAATAATATATATGTAGCAGGTACTACTATTGAATAGCCCGATTCGCTATTTATCCGTAGAAATACAGATAAATAGCAAATCGAGCAATTAATAAGTATTATGATGTTTTTCCGAGCTTCTCATTTTATGCTAAAATGACAAAATAGAAAGCTCGTAGAGTCGAAATGAAAGATATATAGCAACAGAAAAGAGGGAAGGAAAAACAATGAGGATGGATCAAAGAGATCATACAACCAATTACCTCACCACCTTTTTCAATCACATTTCCTGCCTGATAATGTTGTTGTACTATAAAGCAGTATGCGCGCGCATCAAATGGCCCCAAGCAAGGGCCACAATGTTGATATATGCAGAATTGAGTTTCTATATTTTTAAAAGTATCAATTCATTGATGTTTGTAAGTTTTTAATCCTTGAATTATCGGATGTGTGGTTAGGATAATAGTAGTCTACTTAACTTTAATAGATGGTTGATGGAATAGTATGATTTAAGAGATGAAATTAGTCAGCGGAATAGATTTAACGATAGAAAACTTATCAGTATCAATTGCTTGGTGCTTTTAGAAGCATATATATATATATATATATATATATATATATATATATATATATATATATATATATATATATATATATATATTACGCGCATTAATCGTAGCAATTGTTGGATTGATTCAGGAAAGGGGTATCATTTGGTATTTCTTAATCAAACTTTGACAAATAGTAAACTCATTGAGACCAAAGGGGCCCATTCAACTGGAGCTGCAATTAACAACTCAGTATCTGTTATAGCATCAGCATCTGCCTCAAATATTAGGGTAAATCGAACAAATTTTACTCACTATTACGCAGATCGAATAAAATTTACGCTGCTACAGAGTGTAGTGTTGTTTAATGAAGTGCTTCTTCAGTTATGCTATTTCTTTTGAAATAGATTAATTACAGAAGCAGCAAATTAGAGCTTCTGTATTTGATGCACAAATTATATTTTAGTAGAAGAGTTTTAAATTGTTCACTTGAGCGAATGAATAACCGAAACTTCGCTGCTGCTAAAAGCAAAAGCAGAAGCCCTAGCCCTAGCATATATTCCCCCTCATGTGCGTGGTGGAGACCAGGTGATCAGTAGCATTTGCATTGCATCACAAAAGAGATAATTAATGCCATAAGCTAGCTAGCTAGTAATTAATGGCGATTAACCACACAAATTAACTCTTGTAACCACTAAGAGGGTTAAAAAGTTAGGCTGACATAAAAATCGTGATACGACACTACTCAAACACGATGGCTCGACAGTTTTTAAAAAAATTAAGACACATACACGACGCGCACCGACACTGCTAATCAAATATAATATTATTAATATAATAATATATATATATTTATTATATATAAATAGTTAATTTTATTAAAGTATTATTATATTTCTTGTATGAATGAAAAATAATAAAATTTTCACTGATAATCTATATATATATTTTAAGAAAATTTACCATATATAAATTGTTTTTATTGTCCAAAGAAATGTATATGTATTTATCAAATCAAAATATTTATTATCTTACATATTTTATACATATATATATATATATATATATATAAAGAAATGTAAAAAAAAAATAGAAATTTATATTTTTTTAACAGAATGCCAACCCGCATCGAACGCGTGCTCATGAAGTGTCCGATATTATATATATATATATATATATATATATATATATATATATATATATATATATTTAACGATGCTTAAAAGTTTTCCAATATAGTTTAGCGTTACATTAAAAAGCGTCGGTTAAACTTTCTGTAAATAAAAATTCGCTACGTATATACCAATATTTATATCAAACGTTGGTAAAACATATTCTGACGCTTTAAAGCGTCAAGATTCTTTAAATTCCTAACACTTTAAATTAAGCGTCAAAAAAATTAAAAATAATAATAAAATTTATTATTTAATAAATTAGTTCGATATATGATAAAAGATTTATATGATGTCGACATTTTTTGAAATGATAGTATTTGCTACATTATAAAAATATTTAAGGATGTTTTCTTCTACGTCGAGTTAAAAAAATATTATTATATTAAAATATTTTCACAGTGTGCAAAATTTGTAAAAATATTAGTGATACATAATTCAAAAATTAATGAACATTAAAGTTAAATGTTTTCAAACGACCTATATAATAAGGAAGTATACAGTAGACACAGATTCCTTCATAAATGCATGTGATGGAAATGGCCGCCACGTAAGCACTACGTAACACCCAACTAAACCTAAAAACTCCAATAAAATATATAAAAAAAAAAAAAAATCCTAAACATTACTTCACCACTATCCAAATTTAATAAATTAATTAATTAATTAATCTCCTTCACACATAATTCTTGGAGAAACTAATATTACAACAACACATTATATACCTAATTACTATTTTTACGTACACCATTGATATATTCGTTACGCAATTTACGTGCGATGAAATTCTTACACAAACCCTTTCGATAGCGAGATGTTATAATAAAGAGAAGTCGGCGGTTAAGAATGAGGAAATGCCGAGTTCGTGTTAAAGTCGTTGCCGAGATATCTGGTGGTGCCGACTCTCTTATATAAGGCCCATTTTATTGGACGGCCTGCAAGATATTGGGCCATATATAATAGAAGTGCAACAAGAAGTAGTTTTTTTATTTATTTTTTTTATTTGGCTAAAATATAGAATTTTTTTGTAAATATCCAAATTTTTAATTTTTCTTTCTGACTTTTAAAAATCTGTATTTTATCCTCTCAAAAATTAAAGCTGATGCATTTAGCCTCCCTCACGTCAATTTATTATAATTTATGCTCTTGAAATTAAAATGACAGAAATATATTAAATTTATTTTTCTTATAAAACAAGTAAGAAAATTTCGGTTATTTCGCCCTCTCTATTAACACCTTAACCATCTGAAAATATTTTTGAAATTTTAATAGGGCGAAATATAAGTTTTTGAAAGTCAAAGAAGAAAGGTGAAAAAAATGAGTATTTATCGTGTGTGTGTATATATATATATATATATATATATATATATATATATATATATATATATATATATATATATAGAGAGTTGGGCTGGAATGCTATTAATAGCACCAACCCAACTTTGCCACCCATTTTTTAGCCTTTAGATCGCATTGAGATTTGTGCATGCTCTTTAATGAAAAAAAGAAAAAAGAAAAAGTAAAAAGAAAAAGTAAAAAGTAAAAAGCTTTTCTTTTTCATTAAAGAGCATGCACAAATCTCAATGCGATCTAAAGGCTAAAAAATGGGTGGCAAAGTTGGGTTGGTGCTATCAATAGCATTCCAGCCCAACTATATATATATATATATATATATATATATATATATATATATATATATATATATATATATATATATATAGAGAGAGAGAGAGAGAGAGAGAGAGAGAGAGAGAGAGAGAGTAGAGCTTATATGCTTTTAAAAATACAAGTACATTTATACTTGTGAGTTTTTTATCATTGAATTTGTATTGGAATTTGTATTGGTTTGATAGATTTGGGTTTGTTATATATTATTGGGTTGGGCCATGTTAAAATTTTAGAACTTTTAGTCCATGTTGGTTCGGGCCGGATGCAATCTCTAGTGATTGTTCGGGCCGGGTTGGTTAATCATTTGCTAGCGTTAATCACCCGAAAGATATCACAGAAAGTGGTTCGGGCATAATCTTTAACACTTCTGCACATATACATGTTGGAGATCAGATGAATTATGCCACGTGCACTGACGGTACAAACCATTTTGGAAATGAATGGACGAGGCGTAGGACTCACTTTCACACCATGTTACCATAAAATTATGAATAATATTTAAGTGAAAATGAATAGGAATCTAGGCTGCTATACTATTAATAGCATCAAGTCATTAATGCTATCAGGTTTTCGACTTTTGGATGAAAGAATGTGCGGTTAGGATAATAATGATTTTTTAGAATTTAATGAGTGGTCGGTGAAATAATATGATCTAAGATAGAGATGAAAATGATGAAAAGAAAAAATCAAATAGCGAAAAACTCGACAGCACTAAATACTTGGTGTTATTGATAGTATAGTAGCTGAACTCTAGTTTTAACATCGTGAACCGTTTACTTATTCACAAATACTTTGAGCTCAATATCTCTCTCTTTGGGCCCAATTATAATAAAATCAATCACATAAGTGTTAGGCCTTAACATGATTTCTTTATTATTTAATAAGTAATTAATCTTTTATTAGATTTTTCATATATTATACAAAAAAATATAATATAAAAAGCAACACTTTTGAAAGCAAAAGCTCAAGAAATTAGTAGCTCACAATGGTGACAAATTTATTGACTTGAACTGAAATGGTGACAAATTTATTGACTTGAACTGAAAAAATCTCTCTTTGTTAAGCAGAGAACATGATTTTTTATTTAATTTTTTTTTTTTTTTTTTTTTGATAATTAGAGAACATCAAGCTCATTGTTTGGAATAATGTGGTATTTGGCATATGGTTGAGCCATGCATTTTTGTGTGGCTTTAATAAAGCATATATTCCATCATAATTTTCCTATCCATGTATCTCCTATTATTTTTTTTTTGAGATAAAGATAGCATACTACCAGTATTTTTGAAATAAACTTAATCGGAAATGTGAAGCAACTAGGGTTCGAACTCAGATCTCGAGTATCAACCACCAAGTCGTTTGCCACTTGCACTAGAGACGGTTGATATGTATCTCCTATTGTTGGCGATTAATTCCACACCTTTTCTTTTTTAACAAACAAAAAAAAAAAAGAAAAAAGAAAAGAAATTTTTTTTTTTGACGCGGTCGAAGTATGATTCAATAAACTTTAATTTTAAAATAATCTAGTGTTGCATTTAAAAGTATGGATTAAAGCGTTGGTAAATAAAGAGTTGTTACGCATATATCGATACTTACACCAAACGGTGACATATATTCTTATACTTTAAAGTATTAAAATTTTTTAAAATTCTATTATAGCGACGCTTTCTTCGAAGCAACATAGACTTAGGCCTATATATTTAAGGGCAATGCTACCTCTACATCCAAAAGTGGATGTAGAGGGTACACCCCACCCATCCAAGGGTGGAGATCTTTCCACCCATCACTTCGAAGTGATGGGTGAAATTCACCCCACCTTAGAATGGGTGGGGTGTATGATGTACATCTAAATTTGGATGTACATCAAGCATTTCCCTATATTTAAAGTATAAAAAATATCTTTACTGTAGATCAACATAGACTTAGGCCTATATATTTACTCATTTTCCAAGCTGGTTGATTTTGGGTCCAAGCAAGAGATCGAATCCGAATCAAGTTCAGGCTTGGTTAGGTTGACTGAGTCATACTAAAGATATGCCAGGAGAATATGTTTAGATTCTAGACTACTGCTACTACAGTCGGTAAGATATTATTATACCCACTTGACGCAGTATACAATAAATCTCTAAAATCTGATAGTAAAATCCTAAATATTACTCCACATTCAAAAGACCTTCATACGAAAAAGCTATTATTTCACCCATATCTTATTATTATTTTTTTATAATACTAAAAAGCTTCAAAAGATTTTCAAATTTTAGAATTTGGGATGCATGTGAGATTTACGTGTCTTTTTTGGAACGTACAAATAGTGTTTTTTAGTTTTCTATTTAGAGCTGTGCAGAAATACTATCGGTAGTAAATGGACTCCGTTGCTACCGATTTGTTTTTGATGTTGTAACTTCTAAATCGACGATCTGCACTGTTAAATATGATCTAAATTATTTAAACTATCTAGAAATTAAATTTTGTATTTTTTCAATATTGTTCTCTTGTCCATCAAGTGGACACTAAAATAAACGGCTGAAAATGAATATTTTTCAAGAAGTGATTATAGAAGTCTTATAATTAATATCAAGAATGCAGATCTTATTTTAAATAGTGTGAAAAAAATTTTAATCAAAATTCAATTGATTTAGATTTTTTTACACCGTTAAACAAGAAAACGTTTTATATCTGTCATTAAAATTATAAATTTTATAATTTTTTGATAATTAGGTTAATGATATCAAAAAAATTTAAAATTTAATTTTTAAATATTTCAAAACGTATAGATCATGTTCAACGATACCGATCGTTGATTTAAAAACCTCATCATCGAAAATAAATTAATAGCAAAAGAGGAGGAGGAGCCTTTTGGAGCACAACTCTATTTGTGAGGTTAGCAACTTTTTACCAGCAACAGTATCATGGAGTTTGGTGAAGTTGCCTTTTTTTTACTTGGGAATTTCCAGATGCCAAAAGAGAGAACATGGTCTTAATTTCTTACAAGAAGCATATCACAATCTGAAAGGAACACCTGAGGACTAGCAGATAACAAGACAAGGGGATGTCTGTCACTAGTCATAAAGTTTTGGGTTCCCCTTCCCCACCCAAAAAAAACCAAACAAAAAAGTAAAAAATATACCTGAAAAATAATCCCCACTCCTTTTTATTATTATTATTATTATTATTATTATTATTATTATTATTGGATTTTTTTTTGTTGAGATAAAGGCAGCATGCTGCCGCTTCATTCATGACGAAAATGAACTTAACAACTGGGCAGCTGGTTTCTGCAATAGAGCAGTCGGACCAAAAAAAAAAAAAAAAGAAATCCAGGCACAGAACCTGGTCCAGTTCGAACGGCAAAGCCTAATTTCAGCTAGTATAGCACCGAGACAACGTTTCTTGTTTTCGAAAGACCTTCTGTTTCTTTCCAACCAAATGTTCCACCAGGTGGCCGCGATGGTGGTTAGAATTCTTTTTCCCAAGGCACCCTTCGAGAGCGTTCGCATCCCAGAGCCTCAGTGCTATACTAGCTAAAATTCAAGCCAGATCCGCGATGGTGGTTAGAACCCTTATTATTGGAATTTTGTTTTGTGTGTTTGAATCTCTTATTAATTCCCACCCTCTTTAATCTCTCACTAAAATTCAAGCCAGATCACCGTTAGATAAAACTTCAGTGGAAAGCTCTTTGACAATATCTGTCATGTGTTAGTTTGATCTGCATCTAAAAATTTTAAAAATTTATAATTTTTAAATAAAGATAAAACTAATGCATGATAAATGTTAAATCAAAACGGCGAAAAATAGATCCAAGGATAAAAATAATGTAAGAAAAAAAAAGAAAAGTAAAGTGCATACCAAATTTTACGTGGTTCGGCCACCGGCCTACATCCATGGACGAAGACGGAGCAAAAATTTTTATTAAAGTCAAAAGTAGAATACAAAGATTATATCTCTCAAGAAAACTGAAACTCCAAATAAAACCGTAATATCAAAATTTACGTCCACCCTCTAATTAAAATTCCGGCTTTATTAATATGGCCGTATGTAGCGCTTCGGCTAATTAAAAGTTGCGGCTTCATTAAAGTGACTGAGTATGCTATATATAATATATGCCTCCAAACTAGAATCTAATTAGAATTTGTAGTCTAATTAAACTCCTAATTAAATTTTAGTTTTACTCAACAATCTAAATTTCATATTATCCTTATTAGATTAAAATTTAACTTCAATTTAAATAAATACAAATCTAAACCAAATTATAATAACGATACGTCGTTAGGAAGCTTCCTATAAATTTTATCCCCCATAGTGATCACCCATGTGTGGTGTGCCCCATGCAACAGCCATGAGCACCTTCTTTTGGAAAAAGCTTGATATCACCATCCTCATCATCATACCAATTGCATGCATTTCTGAATATGAAAAAACTTTGGATGCCCAAGTTGTCTAATCTGATCTTTCTTGGCCAATTTGTGCTTAAGAGAGTACATCATTTTAACTTTGTCATAGTTGCTGTGAATAGTCAGAATACTGACATAATGATGCAGAATTCTGATTAAGCATGTAACTACTACAAGAGCCAATTTTACCTGATGAAATGAAGACATTCTAGAAAAGATGACTAGATAAAAAAGTAAAACAGGAATCATAGAATGGAATGGTTTTACTTTTACATGTGAAACAATGCATCAATTTGTTCATGTATTTACATCATTTTTTTTTTTTTTTTTTTTTTTTTTTTAGAAAAGTTTAGCACCTAGATTCAGGAATGAGAGAGAGAGGGAGAGCGAAAGAGAGAGAGTTGGATAGAGCGAGAGGGAGAGCCAAAGAGAGAGAGTTTGAGAGAGCGAGGGTGAGAAGAAGATCGGACCTTGACCCGGTAGACCTTCACCGCCCGCAACATGGACGGCGTGGAGAGGCCACCTCACACCTTGATCTGTCCTCTGCCGCCAGCCCTAGATCCCAGAAGGGACGTTGCTCGACATTCTCCGCCCTGGACAGTGGCCTACTGACAAGATTCCTAAAGCTTAAAGCTAGCTGTCAAGGGGAAGACACAGCGCCGGAGAGGTCATCTCACAAGGAGGCGCGGAGTTCAGCAGACCTGGCTAAAACCTCTCGGAGGGTCAAGTGGGCGGATCACTTCGGGGCCCCTCTTTGCACCACCAGGTCGTTCGGGGAGCGGCAGAGGACGGACATCAGGGAGAGGCCTCCTACCTATCTAGAGGTCCTAACCAGAGGGCCTCCTCCTCGGAAACCCCCTGTTCCACCAACTGGCCTCTACACCTCCAAGCTTACTCCAAAAAAAAGATGTTTCCGCTGCTTGGCAAGTGACCACCTTATCCGCAGCTGTAGAGACCCGTTGCGTTGTGCGGCGTGTCTCCGCACCGGTCATCGAGCGAGTCAGTGCCAGCTACGGCCCAACCCTGCGTCGTCAAGGATGAACAGAGCCGGCGACTTCAGACCACACCTGACGAAGATCTTCATCCCCCTCTCCGAGGACTACCGCAAACGGCATCATCAGCGACAATCTTCGGTAATGGCGGACGTCAGCGGCAGGTCCAACCTGGGACTCTTCCCTCAAGAGACCATAGCCGCCGACCTCGCGGCAAGGTTTGGCGGCTCTCCTTCTGATTTCTTGGTGGCGAAGTTCCAGGAGCGGGATTACGTCATTCTACTCCCCGATTGGGTCGGCCCGGAGGATCTGATCCGTTCCTCTCTTATCCGGCTTCAACACTGCAAGCTGAAGTGCTTCGCATGGGAACCCTACAGACATGCAAGTTTCTCAAGATTGCGTTACAAAGCTTGGATTAAATTATTTAATCTACCCTTCGAGTGTTGGTCGGAGACCTGCGTGAGCGCCTTAGTGCATAGCTTCGGGCGCTTCCTCCGAGCTGACCCCAACAGCACCAACGTGGTCGATCTCATCGGCTTCAGATGTTTGATCGCGGTCGACAACCTTGCTGATATTCCGGAACATCTGTCGATCTCTTTGGGTGATATCATTGTCTCCGTCGCCGTGGGCATCGAGGGCACGGCACCCTTCGGCGGCGATGATCGAGGTACCCCCTTCGTAGGTGGCGACGTCAACGAAGGAGGGGACCATTCCGACCATCGGGGACGGCAGATCGCTCGGGGACAGCCAATCCCCAGTTCGGCTAGCGGGGGAGCAGACTCGAGGGACGACCAACGTTCGGGCGGTAGCTCCACTTGGAGCTCTCCTGAGTTGCGAGATAGACGGCGTGCTTGGAATGCCCATCGATCTGCGGCGCGGCCTCCGGTCAGACGACGGGCGGAGGAGACGACCGGCGGCACCACTGCAAAGTCAACGGATGGCATTCCTCTTCCTGCGACCCCTGCGAGCCCCCCTCGGGTGTCGTGCGCCACCCGGTTGGCGAACGGTGGATCTCCCCTGCAGAGCTCGCGTCTCGGGGCTCGTTCAATTGCCTATTCTGGAAATTTTTCAAATGCTTTCGCTGTCTCGGGGAAGCAATGGGTGGCGTGCAACGGCAACAACGGCAGCTCCTCCTCGGTTGGGAAGGGCCTGTTGAGCCCCTGCTCTGGCGGGAGGCTCGAGGAAGCTTCGGAGGACCCGTCGCCTGCGTTGGATACTGCTGCCAAGCAGCCCCCTGCAGGCTCGGGGCCCAACGTGGACCCGACTCCCGTTTTTTTCCAGCGGACCCCCGCCTCCTGTTGGGCTCGGTGTGCATCCTCTTTTCAGGGGACTCCTCCTGATCTGACTCGGGCCACTTTTCAAGTTCGCCCCGGGCCCACCAAGGGCACCCTTGGGCCACTCTCCCTGGACCCAACTGCTTGGGCTTCAGTCCCACGGGGCCCCCCCTTATTTATTCAGCTCTCCTTCGGGCCAGGCCCACCCATTGCAAAGCTCTGGCTCTGCCCGGGCCATGGGTTGGGCCGGGCGCCGTGGCCCTTCGGAGGGCACCTCGGCGCGTGCGGAAGGGCCGGCCCAGATATGTTGGAGGCCGGGTGGCCGCCCGAGCATGTTGCATTTGGCGGCGCTGTAGGAGTACTGGTGGTCTCGGGGGTCGAACGGACGGCTGCACCCGTCCCGACCGTTCTCGGCCTTGCTGCACCCGTCCAAATCGACCTCGACCGGGCGCCGGTCTTCACTGCCCCGCTTTTCCCCTCCGATCGGGGGCCCTGGGCAGCCATCACCGCTGTCGCCAGCGACCGATCTGGGGTAGCCAAGACTCCACCGGATTCGCTGGCAGATGTCCCGGTGCAGCCGACTCCGTCGCCGCCACCTTTGCCGGAGGACGGTTCACCGTTCGTCAACCAGCCCGAGGGCCACTATTTGGGGAGCGTGCATCTTTCCACTAAAGTAACGGTGGCCCAGCAAGGGATTGAGCTCCTGGCTCCAGGTTCTGATTCCTCGGGGCCCGGGAGTGCTGCCGGCCGGTCAGCTAGCGCCCACAACGGTCCGAGGAGGAGTCCTAGGCTAGCGAGACGAGTTGGCGTCAACGCCTTGGCGGTCGCGATGGAACGCAAAGCGACGTTAAGGGTGGGGGGTGTTACGGGGGGAAAGGTGACTAAAGGGAAGAGTGCGTGCGTCTCCACCGGCCACTCTATTGCCACTCCAGCACTGAAGAAGATCATCGCAAAAGGCGCTTCACTGGGTATCAAGCTGTCAGCGGAGGAGGCCGCCAGCTTGGCGGACTGCGGGATGACCGTGGGCCGCCTTGCCTAGTGTACTAGTGTATCACCTCGGTGCAGTTTTTATCTCAATGTTTCAAGTCTGTAGTTGGAATGTGCGGGGCTTAAACGACCGCACCAAGCGGGCACTTGTAAAATCGGTTGTTTCAAAGCTTAAGGGATCTATCCTTTGTTTCCAAGAAACGAAAGTGAGTTCAATTTCCGGATCCTTTCTGAATTCTTTCGCCGGTCGGTCGTTCAACAAATGTCAATACCTCAGTTCCAACGGGGCCTCCGGGGGTATCGTGACTTGTTGGAACTCTGATACCTTTTCTTGCTGTGAAGTACTTGTGCGGGTGTATTCCCTTTCGCTACGCCTGGAACATCGTGCCACCGGCTTCTCGTTCGTTCTTACAAATGTCTATGGCCCACCTGGGTGGGACCAAAAGGAGGCCTTCTGCTCCGAACTTGGGGCTCTCAAAGCGACCTGCGCTGGTCCGTGGCTAATGTGCGGGGACTTCAATCTCACTCGGAACCAGGGTGAGCGCAGGGGAAGGAATTGGAGTTGCAAACTGATGAGTATGTTTACTAACCTCATCAATTCGTTGGACCTGATCGACCTCCCGATCGGTAATCAACAATTTACCTGGTCGAACCTCCAACGAACCCCCTCGCTCGCTAAGCTCGACCGTTTCCTCGCATCGACGGAGTGGGACGAAAGATATCCCGAATCCTGTGTCACGGCGCTTCCGCGCATCACGTCTGACCACACACCACTCCTGCTTAAGTCCCTGTCCAAACCACGCAACCGGATATTCAGACTTGAGAAAGTATGGCTTACCAGGGATGACTTCAACCTTCTTGTACCGGTTTGGTGGAACGAACTGGCTATCACGTCAACAGGCGTTCTCTCTTTTGCCGCCAAATTGCGTCACTGTCGAAAGAGGATCAAAGAATGGTGCACCAACAATTTTTATAACATCTCGTGCACCAAAAGGGATACAATTGCGGAGATCCATAGACTGGACCTCTTAGAAGAACGAACGATCCTGACGGCCGATCAGTTACAGTCTCGGATACAACTCAAATCGGACCTCAAAAACATCATCGCGGACGAAGAACTGCTTTGGCAAGCGAGAGCCAAACAGCACTGGCTCAAGGAAGGTGATGGTAACACCAGCTTCTTCCATGCCATGGCTAACGGGAGAGCTAGAACTAACCATATCGGGGCGATAGAAGATGAGGGGCGAAGATGGGAGCGGGAACAGGACAAGAGCGACTACTTCTACCGTAAGTTCAGGGATCGTTTCACCCCGGACGCCACCCGCACTGCAACGTGCGGGGACTGGAGTGACTTGTTCAAGGACGATAAACCTTTGAGTGCGGCACACCTAACAGAGCCGTTCACTGAAGAAGAGATTAAAAAAGCCACCTTCCAAATGAACGGGGACAAAGCCCCAGGACCAGACGGCTTTAGCTTGCGTTTCTTTCACAAGTTCTGGGAGGTCATTTCGGCGGACCTTATGAAAATTTTTGAGGAATTATTCGCCGGTTCTATACACACTGGACCAATCGACTACTCCTACATCTGCCTTATCCCTAAAACTGAGGGTGCCAAATCAGCAAATGACTACCGTCCGATTTGTCTGATCAACTGTGTACAAAAGATTATCTCTAAAGTTTTGGCGAACAGGCTGGAAGGGGTCATGCCAACGATCATTTCATCTCCGCAAACGGCCTTCCTCAAGGGCCGTCTCATCCTGGACTCTTTCGTCACTGCTAGCGAGATTATCAGCTGGGCATCGAAAACGAAATTAGAGTGTGTCGGAATTAAGGCAGATTTCGAGAAGGCCTTCGATAAGGTGGATTGGAACTACCTAAGAAACTTACTGACCTGGCTTGGGGCTAACCACAAATGGTGCGAATGGATTGAACAATGCATCTCAAATGGTAAGACCGCGATTTTGGTAAACGGAGTGCCATCGAAATGGATCAAAATAAAGAGGGGCCTTCGGCAGGGTGACCCACTCTCCCCCTTTCTGTTCCTGATCGTAGCTGAAGGGCTGACCAGAATGATGGAGAGAGCTACTAGAAACAACTTGTTGAGAGGAGTTGGGCCAACCCACGATGCTAAAATCGCCATCATCCAATACGCGGACGACACTTTCTTCTTTTGCGAGGCCAAGAAACGACAGTTACGAAATCTGAGATTTATCTGGCAGATCTTCGAATGGGCTTCTGGCTTGAAGATCAACAGGAGTAAGTCCGAGCTGTTCTTCTTGGGGAGTAACGGCAACAAAGGGAAGAGGCTGGCCGAGTTCGTGGGGTGCAGAGCGGGATCTCTGCCTACCAAGTATCTTGGGCTTCCTTTATCTACGGGACGTATCCGAAAGGACGACTGGAGGTGCATCATCAGAAAGATTGAAGCTAAGATCGAGGGTTGGCAGGCCAAACTCCTCTCCCAGGGAGGGAGACTTATCCTCGTCAACTCGGTGTTGTCTAACCTTCCTCTCTACTTCCTGTCAGTGTTCAAAGCACCAAAATGGGTCATTCAACGCATTGATTCGCTGCGGAGGGCGTTCTTTTGGAATGGCAGCTGTCTTGTAAATTGGAAGACAGTCTGCAGGGCGAAAAGAGATGGAGGGCTCGGAGTTCTAGAACTGGGGAACCTGAACAATGCTCTGCTGGTCAAGTGGTGGTGGCGCTTCTTCACATCTGTTTCGTCCGTCTGGGTTCTCTTGCTTCAACGACAGTATTACGGCCGACGACGCCCACTGCATGAAGGGAGCTCCTTTAAACCGTACTCCCAATGGTGGAGAGGGGTGCTACGAACGAAGGATTTATTCATCTGCAGCACGTCCCGCTCGGTGCGCAATGGCCGTTGGACGGACTTCTGGTCTGACATCTGGTTTGGGAACACCTCCCTTCGCTGCCTTTTCCCAGACATCTTTGCGGCGATCCGTAACAAAGCATATCGGGTTTCCGATTGTTTTGGCCGCAATGGCTGGAGGATGAGAAAAACACTATCAGGTTTCACAACTACCACTGTGCGAGACTGCGCGTTGCTCCAGAGCTTAACCGATTCAATGTCCACGATCACTCTATCAAACGGAAGGGACATTTTCCATTGGAGATGGTCACACTCGGAGGTCTTCTCGGTGAATTCCCTGTATCGTTTCCTCCAGGACTCTGGCATGAGAGATAAAGGATTTAAGAGACTTTGGTCTATCAAAACGCCCATAAAAGTCAAAATTTTCATCTGGCTAGTGCTGAAACGCAGGGTGAAAACAATGGATAGATTGCTAAAATGGGGTTGGACGGGGACCACCAGTTGCTCTTTCTGCCAGTGCTCGGTGGAATCCGCGGATCACCTCTTTGCCTCCTGCGAGATGGTACGCTCCGTGCTTGCCTACCTGCTGCCGAGCCTCGGGACTGTCAGCGGTTTCTCGACGGTCAGTGCGCTGTGGGAAGAGTGCGCGACCAGTTGGAACACCCGAGGGCAGGGGGACCTCATCGCCATCGCGGCGGTATGGTGGACTATCTGGTTGGAGCGTAACAGCAGAAAGTTCGAGTCGGCCTTCCACAACCCGGGATCACTGTGCTCCTCAGCACGAGGTCTAGCCGAGTCGTGGTTGGCATCTTGCCGTTATGTATTTACATCATTGCTGGACAAAAACACACCTTTCCTAATACATATTTCCTTACATACATACATACATACATGCAGAAAGACAGAGTGTACCTGCCAGAAAAAGGAGTTTTAAAAAAAAATATTTTCTAAATTCTTCAATTTAATTACTTTTTTCCTTTGTAGAAGAGGGCATCAGACAATTGATGGGCCCCAGCTCATGACAGCTCATGGTATCTCTGCACTCTAGGTCTCTAGCCAACTGATGAGCAATTGTGGTGCTTTTTTGCCACACTGTTATGAAAAACAAAAAAGAAAAAAAAAAAAAAAAAGAAAAAAAGAAAGAAAGAAAGAAAAAGCTCTTTCTCTCTCTCTCTCTCTCCTTGTGCTTTGCTCTTCTTTCAGTCTTCTACTTTGCTTTTGCCTCTTATCTGAAATTCTGAAGCTAAAAAGGGGAGATAATTAACTTGTGAGCAGTAGTAAGATTTTTTCTCTCAATCCATGGATTCTAAGGCTTTACCAACTGATCAAGCAACTGATAAGGTATGTGGATTACAAGCCCATGCTTAATTTTTTTTTACTTATTTTTGGTTTTAATGATGATATATGCAAGAAAAAAAAAGATCCCCACTGTTTTGGTGATATTATGCTATTTATGTGCAATTTTTCCTGTTGAACAATCTCTCTACAAGTACTTGAGCATTTATGAGTCATTTATGAGACATTTAAGACCAAAAACTTGTTACTAAAGCTGATAAACCTGCAGAAAATGAAGAGAGTGAAAAAAAAAAAAAAAAAAAAAAAACCAAAATCCAATGCATGAGTAGTTTTTTTTTTTTTTTTTTTTCTCTCTTTTTTCTTTTTGCTTTTTGTTTCTTATATTCTACTCTGTGATTAAGATTGAAGGATCCATCTCTTTAGTGTCCTCTTATGAAGTATAAACAACAACAACAACAACAATAATAATAATAATAATTAAGAACTTTATTTGGAGTAATGATATGCATGCATCAGATCCTTAAATATTGATAATTATTTACACTTCTCATAAATCAGTGGAAAAGATGATTGAGATATCTAGCTTGATATGATATTTATATGAAAAAGCTGGTCATGGAAGATTTGATACTATTTTGTAAGAGATTATAGATCCTTATTATGTTTCCCAGAGTGAGTAATTTATAGCCTAATCATCTATTCATCTCTTTTTTTTTTCCCCTTATTTTAAGAAGAAAAATGTTAGATATGTCTCGAATTCTAGAACCGAAAGTTTTTCTAACCCTATTCTGTTTAGCTTATCCAATTAAGATAAGCTTGGATTATGCCTAATCTTATTAAGAATATTCCTAATCTTATTAGATTTGTATTCCTAATTGTATTAAGATTTAGCCACTATTATAAATATACCATTATTCTATTTATTTGGTGCGGCGGATGAGAAGGAGTATCGGTGTATTTTGGGATTAGGGTTTTGTGAGAGGCATATTTTGTACACCACTTTGATTATAATGGAAGTCTCCGCTCCGTCTTCGCCCGTGGACGTAGGCCAGTGGCCGAACCACGTAAATATTGTGTGTTTTATTTTTCTTCGCTCTTTCTCGATTCTCTTTTGGTATTTTTGTGCCCAATGAACTAGATCTTTTCCGCTTTTGTTATAACAAAAAAAAAAAGGAGAAAACAGACCACATATCTGTTTAATATAAAGTATTAAAATTTACCCATTTTTAAAGCTTTAAGTTGTTAGGTTGCGTTTGGTTTCGGTATAAGCAAAAATTGATTATTCCTGGGATAGATATAAGTTCAGGTACAAGCAGGAATTAAAGTAATTTTGTGTTTGGTTAAGTATAAGAGTTATACCGGGAATAAGAAAAATTGTGTTTGGTAAATTAAAGAAGAATAAGAAGAATAGAAAGGATTAAAATTTATAAAATAAAATAAAAAAATTTTAATTTTATAAATTTAAATATCTTATAATTTAAAAAAATTTAATTAAAAAAAAAAAAAATAAAAAATAAACAACAGGTGGAACAGCTGTTCCACATTCCACCCTTATACCGAGATAATCTGGTATGGGGGGAACAGCTGTTCTCCCCATCCAAAATTAGTGTTTGGGTATAAGAGGGAGGATAACCCCCTTATCCCTCCTTATACTCAATACCAAACACTGCCTTAGAGAATAATAATAATTATTTCATATTCTTTAATCTGCTATTTGTTAAAAAATATGAAACAATCATTATACTCTAAATGTTAACCTAATGGAGAACGATGTTATTATATTCTTATATTTTTTGATAAAACCGTCTGCTCTGATTCCATATTAAATTATATAATTCTCCAATAGCTTAAGCTATTAGAAAACGGTGTTTTTAATTAATACTTATATTTAGTTTTTAGAAAACAATGATTAAAACAGGAGGTTTTGTCCTGAATTCAAGTCCCACTAGAATTCTAGCATTATTAATTTTCTCATATTTGATTTAAGTTTACGTATTGGGCATATCAAAAGCAGGAGATATAAAACAGCTACAACGGAGAATTCAATTTTCGAGTTAATGGCAACAAAATTTTTAAATTATACTCTTAATATTTGCTAATTTGATTTCTGAGCTCATTTAATATCTGAAATTTGTGGATCGCCCTATCTAATAAGTCCGTGACATGACTAAATTCCAAGTTCGAATTGTGATGAACGATAAAAGCTGGTTTAAGTATGTTGTTCCAGTGCCTCTGCATTACCAGGATTTTTCATTCTTTCGACGTGGCAATTAATAAATCATCAAAAATCTCTAGTTCTCAGTTTTATTTGCTATGCAAAATATTTCCTTATGTGGTTTTCTTTCATGAAATATATGCAGGTTGCCGAGGAGAAGGAAGTGATTGACAGCATAGCGAAGGGCGACCAAGAAGAGAGTGTTGCTGAAACCAAGAATGAGGAAGTTACTGATACTGAACCGAAGATCCAAGCCGACACTGACGATGCAAAAGAGCCACAAAATGGAGCAGTAGAATCACAGGAAAAGCCCGAGGAACCTTCACTTGAAGAATCGAAACCAGATTCTGCAAAAGAGGAAAAGTCTGAGGAAGAAAGCGGTAAAGATTCCGGGCGAGAAGAGATTGCTGTGGCTGGCAGTAGTGTGGAAGAGGCAAAAGATCCTAAAGAAGCGGTCGACGTTTCTGCTCCTTCGGAGTCGGAACCTAAAGCTGCCGACGAAGAATCAAAAGAAGCAAAAGAATCACAAACTGGAGCAGAAGAATCAGAAGAAAAGATCGAGGAAAGTCCAGTACAAGAACCAAAACCAGATTCTGTAGAGGAGGAAGTTAAAGAGCCGCCGAAATCGGAAGATGAGAGCTATAAGGTTGAGGAAAAGTTAGCTGATGAACCAACTAAAGAAGATGTCGAGGGCGATAAGGGCCAAGAACTGGTGAAAGAAGCTGCAGTTGAAGCTCAGTCATCTGATCCCTCTGTCGGTGCAGTTGTTGGTGAGGCAAATGCTGAGAGTGTAGTTACTGAAACTGCTAAAGAGCCTGAGAATCCGGAGGCTAAGATTGAAGAAGAAAAGATCGAAAGTGATGTGATTCTTAGTGAAGCAGAAAAAGTCGACGGTACTGAAGTTATCGTAGACAAGAATGTAGATGTGAGCGTCGGAGATAAAGTGGAAGAGAGCAAGGATGAGAATTTAGAAACAAAAGAGGATGAAGCTGCTGAAATTGTTGATGAGAACGCGGCTGAAATTGTTGAGAAAAAGGATGAGAGTTTGAAGGATGAAACGCCGAACTTGGATGTAACCTCTAAGGAGTCAGATAATTCTGCTGTCGCAGAAGTTGAAACTAAGGAAGAGAAATTACCCGAGAGTGCTGAAATTGTCGATGAGAAAGCTTCTGAGTTGGTCGATGCAAAGAAGGATGAGAATGCTGATTCCGTAGAGACTGCTAAAGAACCAATTGACAGCTCTGAGGAAGCTGAGAAAGATAAAGAAGTTGAGGAAAAGGAAGTCGCCGAGCAAAATGTCGAGACAAACATAGTTGAACCCTCCAAAGATGATGAATTAGCAAAGAAGGATGGAGAGACTGGCGAAGAAACTGTCAAAGAAACTGCTGGTGGTTCTGACGAGGCTGAGAAAAATAAAGAAGTCGAAGGAGAGAAGGGAGAGACGGCCGAGGCCAACTTTGTTGAGCCCTCCAAGGACGGTGATTCTGCAACCAAGGACCGGGAGACCGTTGAAAATGCTGCTGAGAAAGAAAATGAAGGCACGGAAAATGAGAAGAGCGAGAAACCTTCTGAGAGAAATCTAGCTGAAACTTTCAAAGCTGATGATGCGGCAAAGAAAGAAGAAGAGGCCCCTAAGCAGAATGTTACTGTTAAGACTACGCCACGCCATTCA
Organism: Tillandsia leiboldiana; assembly: GCA_029204045.2. Lineage (NCBI taxonomy): Eukaryota > Viridiplantae > Streptophyta > Magnoliopsida > Poales > Bromeliaceae > Tillandsia > Tillandsia leiboldiana. The sequence goes on along the minus strand of CM055066.1, from coordinate 51,996,991 downwards.
AGTAACATCATATCGAGAGTGAAGCGTTCGATCGTCAAGGCGAAGAAGGCGATAATCGGAAAATCGCCAAATTCGAAGACCACGTCAGCAGGAAACAAGGATGATACTCCGTCAAAATAAGTCGAAAATAATAGATATTTAAACTGGGTATTACTTGTGATGGATTAAAACTGCTGCAAAGATGGCAATGCATGGAATATTTTAGGTGCAGCTATAAGGGATGGTGTGTCATTTTATTGGTTTTGATTCTTTCTTCTTCTTTTTTTGTTCTTTTTTTCTGTTAAATACATTTGTATGGTGTGCAGAGTGCTTAAGTTGGGGCTTCTATAATCCCAGTGTCTATAGATTATTTAAGACATATTTGTTATGTTTATAGTATGATTAGTTGTGTATTATATGGATAATAATCAACTTTATGTGGTGATGGTTTTGTTAGTTATGTTGAAAGCAAATGAGTTTTGTATTAAAAGAGTCAAAGATCATGTCTCTCCACTTCCACCTTCTAAGAGATTGTGAGTTGCATTTTTCATATCCACTGTTCTTTATCTGTTTTATCTGTTCTAGTTTTCATAATACATGTAAGTAGAAATGTTAAAACTACTTCTGAACTGTTAGATGTGACTCCAAATCAGAATCGCTTCGATATTATGATTCAGGTTCGCCGACGGCTTCGCGGTGCGACAGAAAATTTTGTGGATGTCTGTGGTGGGCTTCGGGCTTGGGCCCGCGGTACGGATCCGATCCGCTAAGAAAAAATCCTAAGTTCTCTTTTATTTGCCCTAGAGTGAGATCGAGCGATTGTATCATCACAAACTCTTGTATTCCCTATTTTCTACATAGTGAAATCTCTCTCTTTCGCCCGTGATTTTTTCCCTGCAAAGGGTTTCCACGTAAATCTGTGTGTTAATTCTCTGTCGTGCAATTTTGATTTTACTTTTCTGTCGTAATCGCCAATTGATTTTGTTTAGTTTGTGCGCTCGTTGCTAACATGAACTGTTTTCTACTGTATGAATCTTTAGGAAACTGTTTATGATCAGAATTGCAATGCGCAATGCTCGCAACAATAATGCAACTCATTGATTGAATTTCATATGTTCAACACATGCTCAAAGAACACACACAGATAATAACACAGCCACACTGGAAGTGCACATGCTTACCTTAATGATTCCTTTATATCTGGAAACTATTTTACCATTCACATACACCAAACACTCAGATGTTTTTAACTATGTAGTAACTTGTATAATCCTATTTACCAAGAATAAAGGGGAAGTAGTAACAGATATAGGGGACCCAATGTAAGAGTTTATTGAAATTCTTGTGAAATCCATTTAAGAAAATTTTATTGATATGAAACCATTTTTAGTACACACACATCAAGGTCATACTCATCATATAATAACAGCACGAATCCGCGATTTTTAACTCTTAAGCTGCTCTTAACATGCTAATATAGTATACATAATGTCCCATAATTCCTCTTGAGAAAAAGCAAAATTGGTACTTCAGGTGTACTCTTAGAGAGAGAATCCTTTCACATGTTGGATCACATACATTAGTTGTTATTTATGAAACATTTTGAGCAACCCCCCCTTGCATGGAACCCATCAACAGTAGCAGCCTCTGCATGATCGCGGATAGAACATAAAAAACTCAAATTATGTGAAGAATATAAATTTAGTTTTAAGTGATTCACAGCTCGCTGAAAAAGTTTCAAACTCGCCTGTTGCGGTCCTCGTTCAATTTACACCGACAAGGTTGAGGGATTCCCTATTACTGGGTTGTCGCTATTCGATTAGTAATATACATCAGATACTCTTTAGCTGTTATTCCTTCCTTTTGCTACCTACAACAGGAACAGATAACACCAACAATAATTGTAGCAGGTAACATCATCAATTGTAAGTAATTACACTACTGATCGAATGGTGAAAACTCCGACACCCAAATTTGCCGATTTGGATGGAATTGCAATCTAGTTTCTTTAATTTCGTTGTTTCGAATCTCGTTAGTCTATGATTTCAACTGATTTTAACTACTCCCCCATATTCAACTCATTTGAATTCCTCAAACTACAAATCAACTGAATTAAATCTTGATTTGGTATCAAACAAAATAAAGATAATGATATGGATCAAGGATCAATGTATAAGTCTCACAAGACTTACCCATCTTCCGTGCACGATTGGTTCTTGATCTCTACAATATTTATAAGTTTTTCCCTTCTTGCTTCCGATCTTTAGAAACTGGAGCCGCCGCCGCTGGATCTGAGGTTGGCGGGGCTGGAGCAGCCGCCGGCATGGTAACTTCAGGCGCTGTATTTCCCTTGACAACAGCAGGACACGGTGGCGAACTAAGTTGGTGCGGCGCGATTGCCCCAAAGACTGGAGGATTAGCTGGTCTGAGCATCATCCTGTGCAAGGCAGCCTGGCCCGCGATTGGAGGGCATGGGAACTGCTGCCCATGTATGGGCTGCACCGGAATTAAAGAACAGCCTGGTGAGCCATTCATGTGCATGCCGTACCCCATCCCCATCATGCCCATGCCCATCCCTACACCCATCGGGGAGTAATGGGCCATCGGCGGTCCATTTATGTGTTGCATCCCCGGCGGCAACATCATGGGAGTTTGCATGTACATCCCATTCCTCATGGACATCATCTGCGAGAAAGAACATAAGAGATGTTAAGGGATTCCAGACAGTGAATCACATTTAGTGAGCGTCTCGCGACAAGAAAAGCCTAGAATTTTAACTATACGCTTGACGGCTTAAATAAGATTCTGAGGCTAAAAGTAGAATATTCAATTTGGACCTTCTACTACTGCTGCTGAAGGAAGCCGCTGGGAGGTCTTATTATAGTTGTTAGCAACGAGCGCACAAACTAAACAAAATCAATTGGCGACCACGACAGAAAAGTAAAACCAAAATTGCACGACAGAGAATTAACACACAGATTTACGTGGAAAAACCCTTTTCAGGGAAAAAAAAAACCACGGACGAAAGAGGAGAGGTTTTACTATGTAGAAAAGAGGGAATACAAGAGTTCTTCTTCGTACAATCGCTCGATCTCACTCTAGGGCAAATAAAAGAGAAAGTATGGTTTTTCCTTAGCGGCCCGAGCCCTTCGCTTCCACCACAGACATCCACAAAATTTCTCATCGCACCGCGAAGCCGTCGGCGAACCTGAATCATAATATCGAAGCGATTCTGATTTTGAGTCATATCTAACAATAGTGCTTCTTGTAGTACCACTGGTCGAACAGAAATTCGTTGAAAAGCACTGCACCCTATCGCAGGGCCAAATTGACCCTTCATGCCTATCGCCTGGCTTCTTGAACAAATTCTTTACTCCAAAAAAGCATGAGCTTCTTCAAAATAGGCATTTGGCTACGAAGTAGCCCAGAGCTTTTGCGTTTGCAGGAAACTAATATGAGCTTTTGGATGCCAGAAGTAGAAGCTCAAATTTGAAACTTCGGCTTTAGCTCCAACAATAAGATTACCTTCAAAGGAAATTTTGATGAAAAAGATGCTAGGGCTTCTTTGAAAAGCACTACTCAAACCGTACTTCAGTAGAAAAGCTCTACCCAGGCAAAAGAGGCCATTAGAACCAAGGATTTAAGTGCCGTGGCACGGGGTTGTGCCAAAAACTTGCCGGCACGGTACGGCACGGTGCGTGCCGAGCCGTGCCGATTAGTGCCGGTCACAAAAAATACATGCGTGCCGACACATAATGGCATAAAATATTTATTTTCTTTAGCAACAAAATTTTTTAATTGCTTATTATGTATCTTTATCAAATATTTTGAACTTTATTGAAAAAATTATCTAGTAAATTTAAGAAAAAAGGGTTTTGAACTGTGCCATCGGCACGGGGGCTGTATCGTGCCGGTATCTTGTTGGTACGGTATGGCACGGTGGATACGGCCCGTGCCGATGGATACTTAAATCCTTGATTAGAACATAGCAAAAAAATAAAGCTTTACCTGAAGTTGTAGCTGAAGCGTCTTAAGATACTCAATGGCCTCTTCGAGCATCGAAGCTTTATCCGTCTTTAAGCAAGTATGAAAAAAAAAAAAAAATACAAATTAGGAAAACCACCCTAAGTCATCTGATATACTAGAAGAACGGCAGTGAGCGGACAATTAAAAAAAATTAAAAATAAAATTATACCTTGTTACAGTTAGGTATCAGTTCTTGTAGTGCCCTCATTTTCTCATTGATCCGGTCCCTTCTTCGCTGTTATTACAAGCCACATAGAAATACATTACATCTAAATTAGAAAGCAAAGGAACACGTAAGGGGATGAGTACATTATTAGTTAACTAGTGACTCACTCTTTCCGACAAATTATGTACTTCTGCGGCTCGACTTCTCTTCACACCCGTGCCTCGCCCATTCGAGGGCTTCTTTGTTCCCACCAATTCATCTTCAAGATCCTTACCGTATACAGAAAAGGATAAATTAGTAAAAAAAGCTCATTTACGGACAAACATGAGGAGCTAGCTGATCAGTTTCAGTCTTTTTGTCAAACACTTACATCGCTCTGCTCGCCACTAGATTCTTCGCGTTCACAAACTTTCCTCTTTTGTCTGTTATTTTTGGGTTCATATGATTCAATTCCAGCAGAATTGACGGAACACACGGAAGAGGCAGCAACCACTGCTTCTGGACCCTTCTCTGTCAAGCTACAATCTTTAATAGCAGCAGCATTCTTATCGTCCTTTTCAGTCTCATGATTTTCATCTCTTTCGTGATTAGCCTCGATTCGTTCTATAGCGACTACAACATGTTGGCGTCGGGGTGCATCGGGTTTTTCAAGCTCCAACATACGTGGTTGGGCTCGAATTCCAGTAACACTCTTAATTCCGCTGCTCGACTCGACGCGCTTCGATTCGATGAGATTGCTATTCACTGGAGCGGCAGACGCCTTCTCCTCGACTCTCGCTCGATCGTCAATCTTAACAGCGTGGGGTCTCAAGAAGAGGGGGAAGTTGACAACGTTCACGCCCGTATTCGGTCTCGGCGCCAACCGCGTGTTTTTCACTACTTCCATCTGCGCTTTACCGCCGCTACTACTACTACCACCGCCATTACCAAGTTCCGAAACTCTCGAGTTATTGTTCGTAACCGCGCTTTGACAATGTTGCGAGAACTGAAGCAGCTGGTTGGGCTTACTACCCCTCCCGGGCTCAGAAGCCGCCGGAGCTGCTTTCGAAGGAATCTCCTGCGGCGAATTCTGCGGGCTCTTAGCTTCGTGGCCTAATACGCTGATGTCTTCCAAGAACTCCGAGTAGAAATCGTTATGCACGGGATCGGCATCGAGAGACTCATCATCGATCCGGAAATTGATCCACGGGGCGATATCCTCCTCTTGATGAACCACCGAAAGGTCGGCGGCGCCCAACTGATCGTTCTTCGCATCGTCAGCAGAATCCACATTGTCCTTCACCTGAGCTTTCTTGCTAGATCTATTGGAATGACCATGCAAAACAATCTGGCCATTCTCCCACAGAATCTCGGCGAATTCGTGATCAGATCTTCATTACAATTATCAGAAACTTCAACACTAAAAATTAGGATCACACAAAGAACAGCTAAATGCAGGGATTGAAAGGCCAAACTTACATAGAAAAAGGATCAGATGATGAGGAATTGGGCATGGGCATCTTGGATTGCGCGGTTCCGGGCTTCGATTTCGTGGTTTTGAGCAGGAATTCAGAGAGGGGCATGGTGGTTCTACTACTCCCAATTCATAAACCCTAGTTTTATACAAACCACCAAAAGATTGCAATGCAATTATGCAAATCTCCTTCTGAGTTCAGTAATCAAAACTCTTTTTTCCTTGCAAGATCCAACTTTTACTGCAGCAGTGCAAATTAATCAGGACCAGATGCTGAAACTGAAAACCCACTTTCAAAATCTCATCTTTGAACTCTCTAGAAAGCCTCTTTTTCCCCCACCACTCAAAACCCTAATAAAAGCTCCCAAAATCCCATTTTTATGCCACACCCAAAGCAAAGAGATAAGGAAACTACTACTCTTAAACTACAATCACAAAAAAATAAAAATAAAAGAGGAAAAAAAAAAAAAAAAGGAGAAGAGGAAAAAATGTCAACTGAGTTCTACTCTTCTCACCTTTCCTCCTCTTCTTATTATTATTATTATTATTATTATTATTATTGGCCATAATAATATATGATGGGCATATACAGCAGGAATGATTGGTGGATCAGGAATTTTACCAGAAGAGAGTCATTATCCAATGGCCAGGATTTGTTGCTCCTCCAGACTGCAATTTCCTAGGATAAAAAGATAAGGTCCAGACTTCTTATTCTATGATTTCCCTTGCAGGATTCTGAGTGATGCATAACACTCTCTCTTGTCCCTTTCTCAACAGTAATCCAGATATAGAGAGAGATAGGGGAAGAGAGGGATTGAAAAGCAACTAAATATACAAAAACTAAAAAAAAATAATATTATTTATAGGGTATATATAAGTGTAGGTCAATGCTACCTCTATACCCAAAAATAGGTGTAGAGGGTACACCCCACCCATCCAAGGATGGGAATCTTTCCGCCCATCACTTTGAAGTGATTGGTGGAAAGGATGGGTGGGGTGTATGATGTATATCCAAATTTGGGTGTACATCCAGCATTTCCCATAAGGGTACACCCCACAAGGGGTGTACATCTTACATCCCACCCTATTCTGGGGTGGGGTGAATTCTATTGGTCACATCGAAGTGACCAGTGAAAAAAACCCCACCCCAGAATGGGGTGGGGTGTAGGATGTACACCCTTTATGGGATATACACCTAGCATCCCTTTTATTTATGGAAAATGCTATGTGTACACCCGTAAGGGGTGTACATCTCACACCCCCACCCATCTAAGGGTGGGGGTGTGATGATGGGTCACTTGATGTGACCCGTAAAAAATATCGCCACCATTAAAATGGTGGAGATGTATGATGTACACCCCTTCGGGGTGTACATGTAGCATTGCTCTTTTCCTTTGGAAAATGCTATGTGTACACCCGTAAGGGGTGTACATCTCACACCCCCACCCATCTAAGGGTGGGGGTGTGATGATGGGTCACTTGATGTGACCCGTAAAAAATATCGCCACCATTAAAATGGTGGAGATGTATGATGTACACCCCTTCGGGGTGTACATGTAGCATTGCTCTTTTCCTTTGGAAAATGCTATGTGTACACCCGTAAGGGGTGTACATCTCACACCCCCACCCATCTAAGGGTGGGGGTGTGATGATGGGTCACTTGATGTGACCCGTAAAAAATATCGCCACCATTAAAATGGTGGAGATGTATGATGTACACCCCTTCGGGGTGTACATGTAGCATTGCTCTTTTCCTTTAGAAAATGCTATGTGTACACCCGTAAGGAGTGTACATCTCACACCCCCACCCATCTAAGGGTGGGGGTGTGATGATGGGTCACTTGATGTGACCCGTAAAAAATATCGCCACCATTAAAATGGTGGAGATGTATGATGTACACCCCTTCGGAGTGTACATGTATCATTGCTCTTTTCCTTTATATATTTTTGATTTTTTTTTTTTCTAATTTTTTTCAAATATATTTATGGAGTTATTATATTTTGCTAGTCAACTTTTAAAAATAATAATTATTTTTATAAAATCACTATTTTATCCTTTTTAAATGTATTCTTTTATTGTCTCCAATTTTTTTTATTTATCTTTAAGTTAAAAATAATAAAAGTATTTTAATTTTTTTAAAAAAATATATTTTTTTTTTATCGTTATTAACTTTTTCTATTTGCTCGAGTAAAATAGGGTTTTTTTTTTTAAACTCTAATAATAATTTAATCTGAATTTTAACTCGAAATAACTTGACAGATACTAACAGCGAAAGTAATTATGAATACTAGAGAAATATAAAAAAAATATATTTAAAATTAAAAATATACATATACTATTATCTCTTAAAAAAGAAAGAAAAAAAAGTGGGTAAATTGTACGTTTGGTTCTCAAACTATGAGAGAAGTGATACATTAGTTCTCAAATTTTAATTTATTATAATTTTTAATTTGAGCGTTCTTAATTATAGCAATCAAGTTCGTAATTTAATTTTGTTGATTAAATATTTAATATATTTCTAATGTTGAGGTGGAAGATGTCATGTTAATTTTACATCAACTATGCATTAAATTTAGTCTAGTAAATTGGACCGTAAAATTTAATTATAATAATTTTGAAAGTTCGAACTAAAAATTATAATAATTTCAATTTTGAGGACCAACGTGTCACCTGCCTAGTAAACAATTTACCTAAGTAAAAATGTATAGAATTTATCTCAACAATTAATTATTTTGCTTATCTAATCTAAAAAAATAAACGAAGTGATAACTTGTTACTATTCTCTCAAGAAAATTTAGTATTTATTTTGATCTGACTATCTCTAAAAACTTTAATTTAATTGCCTATCCTTTAAACTTTTTTATCCGACACATTTTATGCAACTTATGTAACTATAAAATTATTAAAATAAGCAATTTAAATTTTATATCAGAAGAGTTATCGGATGACTTAATTTTGAAAATTTCGTTAGTCGAATCAAAATAATCTATCCTGCTGCAAGTAAGTTCTATACATTTTTGACCCACCCCTCAAAAACAAGAAGAAATAGACAAATAATGATTTGCAATGTTCAAATATATGAATTAACTGAAAATGCCAGGTGACATTGTATCATTCACCTGCTTTGAGTCGAACCTATGAAACCTGCACATCTTTTCCTCTTTTTTTTTTTTTTTTTTTTTTTTTTTTTTTTTTTTTTTTTTTTAAACCGAGCCAATCGACTTATTTTGTTATATATATATATATATATATACACTTTATGTTGAACTGAAGCGGCTCAATTGTTATCTTTTTTTAAATTTTTTTTTAACCAAACCGGCTTATCTTACTTGCTGAATCGACCTACTTACTGAGTCGACTGGTCTACTTTGTTATATACTTTGTATTGAACCGAGTTGGCTCAATTATTGTCTTTTTTTTTTTTTTAATCTTGTAATCGAATCGGCCTACTTTATCCGTTGAACTGGCCTACTTTGTTATATTATATATTATGTGTTGAATCGAACCGATGTTTTGTTATATATTCTGAATTGAATCGAACTTTTTCGACTTAGAATCTCATTTTTTTTTTCTCACCCGTAACTTTTTTTGTTTCGTCGAAGCATCCCTCCGTGCACGACGTCCCTTCCCCTCTTCTCCGCATCGTTCCTTCTTTCCCATCCGTAGTATTTCATTTCTTCTTTCCCTTCCGTTGTATTAATAAGGCATCAAGAAAGTAAGTAGAAGAAAATAATAAGTTGCTTTAACGAAGATCAACATTAATAAGGCATCACAATTACTCTTTTCAAATACTAATATTATAGAATTTGATGTGTTTGTTTGTTTTTTTTTTAAATTTTGCTGTTATAGTTGGTTAGTAATCAATTCATTCAACTAAGTGATAGATCACAACTTGTATACAAAATTTTAGAAGCACAAAAAAGTTTTTTTTTTTTTTTTTTTTTTTTTTTTTTTTTTTTTTTTTTTTTTTTTTTTTAATCGTAAGAAAAAAAAAATTAGACGCACAAAAGTTTAAAAGCAAAATAAAGTTATTTTTATTTTTTGGTGTTGGGGATTGTTTGCGCTAATTTTTTTCAACACCTTTATAAATTTTCAGTATGCGATAATCGAATCTATGACTTCTAATTTTGATATTAGTTGTCGAATCATTATCGCTAACCATTAATTCCAAAAGATCAAGCTATTAAAAAATACACAACTAATTTATTTAAAGCGTATATACACAGCGTCCATAGATCTCGATTATGGTTTGACCTAATCAATCTCTCGTCATCCTGAATATGACTCGGCCCAATTCAAACTCACGCTATTTCGAATGTGACTCGGCCAGTATGGCCTCTCGCCATATGGCAGGATAGTGATCTTTTTAAACTAACAATTTGTATTCTAAATTTCAAATTTAAAATTTAATTATTTTGTATTTTTTTAAAAAACATTTTTTTAAAAAAAAAAAAATACTCAGATGATGATGGGATTTTGGCCATTAAATACTGATGTTGATTAAGAGATTGATTTGACCTGTTATGGTAAACTTTAATTTACAGATGCTTTCTTTTGATTGTCCACCTTTATTAGATAATAATAAAATTGGGTGCACTCAACACTAATCTATAAATAAAGCACACTGTAAAATGACTAAGATATTTTTTTGACCCTTTATATATAATTTATTAAGAAGAGATAATTGCCTCTGTATTTCTGAAATCTGAAAAAATATCTAATTTATCTTTTTTATTTTTTTCTTTCCAATATACCATTCATACGTTCCACCGTTATTAAAAATACCCATACCGTTTTTCTTTGTTAAGTTAACTAGGGTTAAACTAGAGTTAAATAATAATCGGAGTTGAAAACTATCAGATATACCTATTTTGTCCCTATGTACCAAAACTATTGAAAATTTTAATGATACATAAGAAAAGTTGGTTATGGTAGAAGGGTATATTTGAAAGGGCAAAATAGTAATTTCACACAGATAACGACAGCTCTAAACGGTACACTAACAGAGTTTAACTTCAGGGGTATTTTAGAAACAGAGTTTAACTTCAGGGGTATTTTAGAAAAAAGTTGGAACGTAAGAAGGGTAGTTTTAATATTAGCCTTCTAAGAGAGGTAAATCTAAAAACAGAAAAAATTTTAGAAATATATAGAAAATTACCCCTAAGAAGAAATGATGGTTCAAAGATTGGTCTAATGATATGCTTATTCACATGCAGCTAGCATATATTAGAGATGCCAATTTTGTAAAAAAAAAATACTAGTTGTACATCTGTATTTAGAGTGTATATCTCATACTCTATTCATTCAATAGATGCGAATGTGGTGAGGGGTCACTTCACAAATTGTGAAGTGATCTTTAAAAGTCATCTCATTTTTAGATGGGTGAGGTGTAGGATGTACATCCCTTTTAGAATGTATATGTAGCATTGCTCTATATAAAAATAAAAGTTTGGCTATTAAAAAAAGTCGATTAAGTCAGTGATTCTCCCTCTTTGCACCCGTGTGCGTAAATAAACACCTCCAAAAGGCCCTATTCTGTTTTGCTTATCCAATTAAGATAAGTTTGGATTATGCCTAATTTTATAAAGATTGTCCCTAATCTTAGTGAATTCCTATTCCTAATTGTATTAGGATTTAGTCACTATTATAAATATACCATTATTCCATTGATTTAGTACGGCGGATGAGAAGGAGTATGGGTGTATTTTGGGATTAGGGTTTTGTGAGAGAGGCATATTTTGTACACTACTTTGATTATAATGGAAGTCTCCGCTCCGTCTTCGCCCGTGGACGTAGGCTAGTGGCCGAACCACGTAAATATTGTGTGCTTTATTTTTCTTCTCTCTTTCTCGATTCTCTTTTGGTATTTTCGTGCCCAACGAACTAGATCTTTTCCGCTTTTGTTATAACAGTTTTCCACTTAACCGTCAATTTTTGAATTTTTTTTTTTTTTTTTTTTTTGAAGAATATAGGAGTTAATGTTCATTTTGAATAACATCAAATAATTACAAATGATAAATTTGATGTTACGAAAGAATAGATATGATAATTTAAATTTTAGAAGAACAAATTTGGTATTTAATTGTAAAAGAGATATGTTGGTAATTATTACTTTGAAACATTTAAAGGTTATTTCTATTTCTAAACCCTAGTAAACAATCTCTGGAAATACTAACCATAAGTCTTGTTTGGGCTTGAATTTAAGGGTTTGTGTCTTCGACTTAAGGTTAATACACAGATAGATCGAGGACTAAAAAGATCTAAATAATGTTAAGCCATATGAAAATTAAAACCGTTCCTTCGGTTATGATTTTTTATTTTTAAATTTGTATTGTAGACGACGATTCTTTCTTGTGATCTGTCCTTGTTCATGATCTGCTATTTATTAAAATCGTTCTTTTTGTCATGATTTTTTATTTTCAAAATCGTATTGTAGACGACGAATCTTTCTTGTGATTCGTCCTCGATTACGGTTTGTAAAATAGCGAAATATTTTCTATCTATTCTTTTATCCCTAAAGATGAAGTCGTCATAAAAAATTCGAATTATGATTAGACCAGAGGCTCCTGTTATGCTATATATATATATATATATATATATATATATATATATATATATATATATATATATATAAAATTAAAGAGAGAGAGAGTGTGTGTGTGTGTGTGTCAGGCTACTATTAATAGCACCAAGCATTTCTCTTCCTGTGGCAAATCTTTGAATGGGCGTCCGGTCTGAAGGTAAATAGAAACAAGTCGGAGATTCTTTACTAGGAAAGAAGAGCCCTCCAGGGGGAAAGGCTGGCAGAGATTTTAGGGTGCAAATTGGGTACCTTACCTATGCGGTATCTCGGCCTACCACATATTGATAGACACCAAAGGAAGGAAGATTGGTGGCCCATTATTGCTTGTATCGAGAAAAAGATTGTAGGGTAGCAAGCCAAACTACTCTCTCAAGGTGACATACTTATTCTAGTTAATTCTGTCATTTCGAATCTACCAATCTATTATTTCTCGGTCTTTAAGGCGCCCAAATGGATTATCCGGCGCATGGAAGCTCTCAGGAGGGCGTTCTTTTGGAGAGGATGGACCGAAGCTAGAGGAGAGGGCATTGTTTAGTGCGTTGGAAGGTGGTCTGTAGAAGTAAAAAGGATGGGGGACTAGGTGTTTTAGACTTAGATAATATGAATTTGACACTGTTGGCGAAATGGTGGTGGAAGTATATGTCGGATACAACACAGATGTGGGGCGCCCTCATTGAAGGACTTTACTACTCCCGGAGAAGACCCCTGGGTGAAGGGGCCTCTTTCAGGCCTTATTCGCAATGGTGGCGGAACGTTCTAGTAACTAAATTAAGCTATATTTAAGTGAGGGGTTTCATACTCGATCGGGGACGGAAACAGAGTGAGCCTCTGGTCGGAGATATGGACTGAGATGACCTCACTACAAACTGACTTTCCTACGATATACAACAAGGTTCAAAACAAACAGTGCAGAGTAAGAGATTGTTTCGGTGGCAACTGATGAAAATTAATGGCGCAAAATTCTAGCTGGATTCATCCCAAGCTCACAAGTCGAGAGGGATTTGGTCTTGCGGTTCAAGGAGTCCTTGATGCCTTTGCACTCTCCAGTAACAAGGATGGAGTTAAATGGAGATGGACTCAATCTAAGAAGTTCTCGGTTAACTCGCTTTATAACTTTCTGTAGGATGGTGGGGCACGGGATCGAGAATTTGCGCGCGTATGGAAAATAAAAGCTCCGCTTAAAGTCAAAATTTTCATCTGGCTGGTACTAAAACGAAAGATGCTTACTGTAGACAACCTTTTAAAAAGAGGATGGAGGGGCGAGGGGGGTTGTAGCATGTGTAGGAATGATTGCGAGACGGTCGATCATCTATTTGTTGACTGTGTAGTGGCCAGATCCCTACTAGCAGGGTAATTAGCGAATAAACTATTCTTAACTAGATGCAGATCGGTATACTTGACCTTTGGGATAATAGTAGATCTAAATGAGGATCTGTAGAAAGAAATGAATTAACGTGTATCGCAGCAATCTGGTGGGCCATCTGACTAGAACGCAACAAAAGAATTTTCGAGAATTTAAAACGCCCCTTAGGACTCCCGATGGCGGAGACGCACTCTCGCTTAGATTCATGTGGACCATTTTTTCTTCCTAGAAAGGGTTGTTTTTTTTTGTTTTTTTTTTTTTTGTTTTTTTTTTCTTTTTCTTCTGAAGGCTATGTTGTCTCGATTTGTAGCATAATTCATCTTTCTAATGAATGAAGCGACAACATGCTATTTTTCTCTTTCTAAAAAAAGAAAAAGAAAAAGCATCAAGCATTTTTACCAAGGTTTTCGCCATTAGATCTACGTACCCTTTAACCATTTTCATTCTTTTAATCATATCTGCCCATCAATAACGTATTCAGATGCATCATAATCGTTAAATCGACTATATCCTTAGAGACCGCCTTGAATAAATTAAGTACGCCACTAAATACAAAATAAAGAATGAAAGAATAAAAAAAAATAATAATGATAATTTTTAATGATTATCAAAGATGGACTCAACACTCAAGCAAACCCCCACAAAGGAGACAGCAAGATACACCCCAATTGTATTAAAGAGGAGACAAGTACATTAAATAATAGAGCCAGGAAGAATTAATTAATGGACAAACTCCTCAGCCAACTTTTACTAGGAAAATTTCTATTTCTTATTCTATAATAACTAAAAACATATAAAATTTAATCTAAGTTATAAATCATTTTGAATAAGTTATTTTAAATTTTTAAAATTTTGAATTTACTCTCAACTTTTTAATTTATCTAATTTGAGACAGCCAACTGCACTTTAAATTAAATATTAAACTATTTTTTTTTTTTAATAAATATATATATAGTTGTGAGAATTGCATTGAATATACAAACTAAATACATACAAATAAATATTGATGCATTAAAACTTTAGAAGAAGTCAAAGATGCTTAGTAGGATTTTTAATGGAAAAAATTAAAATCTCAACAATTTATTAAAAAGATAAAATATTAGAGGTTTTTTTTTTTAAAAAAAAAATCTAAAAGTAAGGGACATTTATATAATTTTTTTTAACATAAAATCATCTCTTCTTCTGTATCATCATTATACTCATACATAAGTATAAATTTTTGTCACTTCATAAATTATGTGTATTAATAAAATAATATATTTTTTAAAACAGTATAGCTTGTTTTGATTCGACTATCAAATATTTTAAAAATGTTAATTTTAATATTTAATTTTTTAATTTATTTAATTTAAAATATTTGATAATTTTTCTCGTATAAAATTTAGGCTAATCAATTATTTTAATAGATTTATATATAGTCATGCAAAGTATATATATAATTAAATATGCTTAAATTTTAAAATAAAAAAGCTATTTAGTGACTCAAATTAAATAAGCTGTGAAATTAATTAGATAATAAAATTTAAATTTTTTAAAAATTAGATAGTTAAATTAAAATTATTTATATAGTTTCGATAAGCTCCATACATTTACCTTATTTAAAATAAAGAAAAGTAAAATAAAATAAAAAATGCAACAAATTAAGGAGGGGTAGCCACACGTGCTCCCCGCACGCGCACTTAACGTGCGTGCATGAGTACCATTCCCCACACGTTAATATATATATATATATATATATATATATATATATATATATATATATATATATATATATATATATATATATATATATATATATACAGTGATCAACAATCAACATTCGAAAAAACTAAAAAAAGTAAAAAAAATTATCATCACAAAAAAATGAAATTAATAATATTTTTTAAAAATTAACTAGCAATACTATATATGTGGGCTCCATGAAAGTAATAGGGAGATACTGTGATCAACAATCAACATTCGAAAAAACTAAAAAAAGTAAAAAAAATTATCATCACAAAAAAAAGAAAATAATAATATTTTTTAAAAATTAACTAGCAATACTATATATGTGGGCTCCATGAAAGTAATAGGGAGATACTACGCATTTAATTTGGTGTTTACTTGTTGTTTCTTATGAGGGGGAATTACATGTTTTTGGAAGTGATTGCACAACTGTCTCACTAGTGAAGTACCCATGCTTGCTACATACATGACATATTAAGGCTTCGTTTTATCGTGTAATAAGAAAAAACTAGTTATATCGAAAATAAATATAGTTGTGAGAATTAGCTGAAATTATTATAAAAATATGTTTGATATGATAATAAAGAATACGAGGAATACGACTCAATTAGACTTGTACTAAATTTTTACATATTAATAGTTCATACTTAATAAATATAAAAACTAAATCCAACAGCTAAAAAATCATATTCAATCATTTTATATATATATATATATATATATATATTTATATCTCGGCAGTATCATCACTCAGTGAATGCCTCAATAATCGAATGGAAAGACGGAAGCCGAATGATGTTGCATATATATCGGAAAGCCGCCTGAGCGTAGGAGCTTCCTTCACTTCTGTTCGATCATCTCTTCATAATATGATGATAAAGAATAAGAGGAATATGACTCAATTAGGTTTGTACTAAATTTTTACACATTACATTAATAGTTCATACTCAATAAATATAGAAACTAAATCCAACCGCTAAAAGATCGTATTCAATCATTTTTTATATATATATTTTCTTATATCTCGGCAGTATCATCACTCAGTGAATGCCTCAATAATCGAATGGAAAGACAGAAGCCGAATGATGTTTGCATATCGGAAAGCCGCATGAGCACAGGAGCTTCCTCCACTCCTGTTCGGTCCTCTCTGTCGGATCGTTGGCGCTAACCATTAATCTCAAAAGCTCGAGCTGTTAGAAATACGCAACCAATTCACTTAAAGCGTACCGACACTGCGCCCACGGGTCTCGACCGGACTCAACCCACTTGGACGTTGGGTCTATTGTTGGGCCTTTTGCCGTTAGGTCTATTGTGGACCGCAGCCCCACTCAACTTATTGGGCTCACCCAACTCAACTTATTAGTCTCCTGGGCCTATTGTCACGGGCAGGAGTTGGACCTATTTATAACCCATAAATAAATAGCCAACACTCTCTTCATGATATGATAATGAAGAATAAGAAGAATATAGCTCAATTAGAATTGTACCAAATTTTTACATATTAATAGTTCATACTCAATATATATAAAAACTAAATCCAACAGCTAAAAGATCGTATTCAATCATTTTATATATATATATATATATATATATATATATATATATATATATATATATATATATATATATATATATATATATTCTTATATCTCGGCAGTATCATCACACAGTGAATGCCTCAATAATCGAATGGAAAGACGGAAGCCGAATGATGTTGCATATCGGAAAGCCGCCTGAGCACAGGAACTTCCTCCACTCCTGGTCGGTCCTCTCTTCATAATATGGTAATGAAGAATAAGAAAAATACGACTTAATTAGACTTGTACTAAATTTTTACACATTAATAATTCATACTCAATAAATATAGAAACTAAATCCAACAGCTAAAAGATTGTATTCAATCATTTTATATATATATATATATATATAAATTTTCTTATATCTCGTCAGTATCATCACTCGGTGAATGCCTCAATAATCGAATGGAAAGACGGAAGCCGAATGATGTTGCATATCGGAAAGCCGCCTGAGCGCAAGAGCTTCCTCCACTCCAGTTCGGTCCTCTCTTTCCCTCCGGTGTACGCGAGCATCATCATGTCGAATGTTCTCTTCATGTCTTCGCGCGAGTCATCTTCTTCGTCCAACCCCAGCACAGCGTCCACGATTATAAGCTTTCCTGATTTCTGCGGCATTGCCTTCTGGCAGTTCTTTAGTATCCTCAGACAGCCTTCATCATCAAAGCAGTGCAGTACCAACTGACACATGCAACAATTAAAAATAAAAAAAAAAAAACATCGAAAAAAGTTGTTAAATTTTTATTTTGTTACGAATAAAGCGGATAGCGTGTTATTTTTTTTGATGCCTTTCTCTACGTACGTACTTTCATGAAGATGGCATCACCGGGAGGGATCGTGTCGAACATGCTGCCGCCGACGTGCTCGACTCGGGGGCACTCCGGTGCGACGGCCACGACATGCGGCAGGTCGAAGTTGATGCCTCGAACATTCGGATACAGCTCCGTGATCACCTTCAGCACCGCCCCCGTCCCTCCCCCGACGTCCACCAGCGTCCGAATCCCCTCGAAACCGCGTTTGTATACTGCCGTCACCGCCCGCATGGCGATGCCGCTCATCCCGACCATCGCCGCGTTGAACGCCTCCGCGTATTCAGGCTCCGCCGCCGTTATCGCCCAAATGTTGTCCAGCTTTCCATGTTTGCTGCCGCCACGGCGCAGCACCACTCTCTCCGCAAGGCCGTGCCACGGGCTCGACTGGAACGCCCATCTTTGGAGGAGAACCTGCGCATATCAATAAATGATCATATTTCATGTATTACAATAAAATTATACTATAACGATACTCTTAAGTGTTTCTAAAATTTAAAAAAAATACCGTTAATAAAAATATCAACACTTATAATTAGTGTCGTTATATATATATATATATAGTCGTTAGAATGTATAGCGACACATTATTATAATGTGTCTTAAAAATATATCCATATAATCTAATTTTAAATATAAATGAAATATAGATAGAATATTTGTATAAAAGTGTCACAAAAATATATCGCTATAACTTAATTTTGTTGTAGTGATGATCGATATTGAAATCTCAGCTTATAGTTGCTAGGATACCATGGACGCGAGGCTGAGCTCGGAGCGGTGCGAGAACCAGCGAGAGGTCGGGGTCGGCCCGTAGGCCGGCTCGCCAGTGCTTGGGTCTACGCGCTCGGCGAAGACGCCCCTGTGTGCGAGGAAACGCATGAGGCGGTGGAGCGCGGAAGCGTCGGGGGAGGACGCTGTAGAGTGGAGCACGGCGGCGATGCTGGAGACAGGGAGCGGCGACCCCGCGGGGTCTACGTTCACGATGTCCGGGATGCCGAGCTCGACAGCGCAGTTGAGAGACATGGTGTAGACCAACGCCGTCGTCGCTTGCCACGCCCCGATTTGGCTTTCCAGGTCTAGAACGTCGTGCTCCTCCGCCATGCTGAAACAAATCAAAATTTATAAATTGAAAAAACTAAGTGCACACCTCATTTGAACATCTTACATTTCATCTATTTTAGGATAAGATAAATTTTACTCGTCACTTCGAAATGATGAGTGGATGAATGACCATCTTAGAATGGGCCAGGTATAAGATGTACACCCCAAATGGGGTGTACATGTAGCATAACTTTTTATAAATATGGAGGCTTCGTGTTTATAAATTAATTTTAATATTAAAATTTTAAAATTAATGATCTATTTTGTTATATTTGATCGAAAATATTTAAAATATTTTAAAAATAAATTTTTAATTTTTTAATATTATTTGACTCATGATCGAAATGGTTCAAAATTAATGATTAAAAATAAACATCTCTTAAAATATGAGAATAGGATACTAAAATTTTAAATTAAAAATATTAATTTTATTTTATATAATATAAAAGAATTTTTATTAAAATTTTACGTGATTTGAGCGTCTCTATATCGTTAAACTTACAAACGGCTCATCACGACTATTAAAATTATTGATTTTAAATCTCTTTGATTATTAAACAAATAATATCGAAAAATTATAAAATTTATTTTGCAGATATTTCAAATACGTACTTTAAATCAAGTCTAACGAAACCGATCATCGATTCGAAAGATCCAACATCGAAAACAATTTATAAATACATAAATTTCCATACTTCCGTAAACATGTCAGCTTTCATATATATATATATATATATATATATATATATATATATATATATATAT
The DNA here is from genome assembly GCA_029204045.2 of Tillandsia leiboldiana. Lineage (NCBI taxonomy): Eukaryota > Viridiplantae > Streptophyta > Magnoliopsida > Poales > Bromeliaceae > Tillandsia > Tillandsia leiboldiana. The sequence goes on along the minus strand of CM055066.1, from coordinate 51,977,443 downwards.
ATATATATATTCTAAGTACTTTATCATTAGATTAGTTTTTTTGACTAATTTTATTTTTTAAATTATTCTATTTTATCAATCACTCACTTAATTAAAAAGTTCACTATCATTCTAATTACACATATTTTTATTTAAGAACTAAAAATCTACAAATATCAATTACTTAATAATTTTAAATATATATATATATATATATATATATATATATATATATATATATGCTATTTAGTAGCACTCTTTCAAAAAACAGTTCTAAAAATAAATTTGTTTTCAATCTTTATTTTGGTTTCTAGTAAAAGCAGTTTTTTTTTTAAAAAAAAAAAAAATTCAGATTAGATTTCGTAGAAAATTAATATTTTTATTTTCTAAATTTTTTATCTGAAATATACAAAAGAAAAAATATTTGCCAGAATTATTATTTTTTTAACATTTTTGTGATAAATTAAAAATCAGTCTACACACCAAATTATAGTCTAAATTTTTAATTTCTTTCTTTTAGAAAGTGGGAATACCTTTGTGCTCTGTCTATTATAATATCCATATTCAAAAGTACAAGAAATGCGGTAGCATGTAAATAGTAAAAATTTGATGGTTGATATCTGAGATTTTGAGTTCAAAATTTAGTTACTTCATATTTTCAGCTTAATACAACTCTCAACCATTTGAGTAGTACGCATCAGCCAAAGAAAGATTAATCAACAACAATAGAATGAAAGAGCTAAGTAGTTTTGCTGCTTACCTATCTCCATTTTCCTTTTTCTCTGCCATGAGCATTTTGGCTGATGCTGCGCTCGATGCAGTTGACACCATCTTGCTTGCAGAAAGCCTCGCAGGGGTGTTCAGATATATATATATATATATATATATAGAGAGAGAGAGAGAGAGAGAGAGAGAGAGAAAATTTATCTGTACAGGCTACATCCCACCCCATTCTGGGGTGGAGTGCATTTCACCCGTCACTTGATGTGACGGGTGAATGTTACCCCACCCCAGAATGAGATGGGGTGTAGCCTGTCAGCGGTGTTCAGGTAGCACAGCTCATATATATATATATATATATATGAAATTCAATGGCATAAAAAAAAATGTATCTATAAAGATGTGTCTGGTAAAAATTTATGGGTTAATTTCATACAACTCTCTATAAATATATATACCGAATAAAACAACAGATATATTTTTATAAAATTTATTTTTTTGGTCGTTAGTTTACTGTTTATTTTTTTAAAAAATATAAATAAAATATTAATTTTGTCCTTATAAATGTTTCTTTAAAAATCTCAACTGTTAAAAAATATATCTAAAAAATATAAATAAAATATTAATTTTGTCCTTATAAATGCTTCTTTAAAAATCTCAACTGTTAAAAAATATATCTATGATTAATTATAATATCTAAACGAATAAAATGATAAATTTATGTCACTTACAAATCAAAATTAACTATATATAATTTTCTAACGAATATTGACGGTAAAAAAAAACAACTTAATTTTTTTAAAAAAATAAATATAAAAAAAATTAAATTTTATAAAAATATACATATTATTCATTCGATATATTTATAGCGATCTGTACGAAATTAACCCACAAAATTTAATGGCATGGAAATTAAGGAGGTGGATGGGCTGGCCTTCTGGTAAAAATTTAATGGCATAGAGTGGAGGTGGATGAGCTGGCCTTCACAAAATGGCCCCCCCAAGAGGTGTTTAATTTTTTCTGCATGAGGGACAGTTGAGTAACTGTTGCATGTGTGAAGATATATATTGTTATTTTGATTTTTTACCTAATTTTTTATTACTGTACATGCAGCAGGGATACTTGGTAACTAACTACAACTTGATTAATTATAATCCATTGAGAATTAGAAAGTAATTTCTTAATTTATGACAAAGAAGGTGTTTGGTTTTTGGAAACAGAAATAGTTTGAGTACTTTACTTTTAGATATTATATTATACGCTAAGCGTAGACACCCGCGCGATACGATGAATTAAAATAATTTAGTAAATAAATAAAAATATGAAGAAAAAACAGATCAGCTATAATCATATTTGATTGAATTTAATAATATAAAAATATAATAAAAATTTGTAGAATGGAATTATAGTATATCCAAAAATAACGTTAAAAAAAAAAAAAAAAGAAAAAAAGAAAGGGGGGGGGGGGGGGGGGGGGGGGGGGGTGGATGATAGGAGTAGAAAAATAGCTGGTTACATAAATATTCTTAAGAGATATTTAGAATATTGTGAAGATAGGGTAAATAAGGCAAATTGAAAAGGTTTAAATTTACATTCAACTAATCATAAAAAGAGTTTTATCTGTTGTCACGCTCCAGAGTCCAGCGGAAGCCTACTGTCACGGACTTAAGCGAAATTGCTTAAAAAGTCCACGCGGCGCTCGTCTTCCTTCACGAAGTGAGCAAGTCTACACCTTCTCTTGTGAACTTGGACCTACTCGCCCAAAGTTGAAGTGCAAGAGAGAGTTTGAAGAAGAGAGATTGTGTTTCTGGAATTAGAAAAGTACAACTGATTCTTACTTATCCTATAGGGGTGGAGGTCACAACCTTTTATAGACCACTCGCCGCCCATTTGCCTAATGAAAAGATGCCAAGTGGCGTACAAGCATAAGCTAAAAGGGGAGACTACAAGCTCCCAAGAGTTCTACATTTATTACCCTAGAAATTTGGAAAAGCCCATGACTCTTCGGCTTCCGCGTCCGATGTCTTAAGATTCGAGAAGAGGCTTCTAGATGGATGTAGTAAAACCTCACGAAGTGATTCCCCTTTAGAGTTTGGTAGTTTGCAAAGAAGAAATTCGCAAAAAAAAGTTAAGTCCCTGACAACCTCCCCCACCTTATGTGCAGACGCCCTCGCTGCGCGCTGGTGTTGGAATTCTTCAATCATGGTTGAATATTTCCAGAGAGTGTCAGCCTTCTCCCAGCTTGCTTCGCCATGCGGGAGGTTCTTCCACTTGACCAGGTACTCGACACTTGGCGGGACTCCGCGACGATGGATGGTGCGAGTGTCCAGCAAGGTCTCGACGTCTTTGTCAATGGATGTAGTCATAGTAACGGGAGCGCGCTGCAACACGCTGCTGTTGGGATCCTCGGGGTCGTCATGGAATGGCCGAAGGCAGCTTGCATGAAAGACCGGATGGATCCGCAGGTTGGTCGGTAGTTGTAGTTTGTAGGCAGCTTTGCCTGCTCGCTTCACCACAGTGAATGGACCCTCGTACTTCCGTATTAGACCGTGATGAATTTTCGAAATGCTTTAAATTGTTGTGGCTGCAGCTTGACCAAGACTTGGTCTCCCTCGGCGAACTCCAAGGGTTGTCCCTTTACATCGGCCCACTTCTTCATCCGATGCGCCGCTTTTTCCAAACAAGCCCTTGCGATGTCTCCCTTTTCTTAGAGATGCGAGGTGAATTGAAGAGCCATAGGGCTACGGCCCTGCTCGCCCGCAGCAGTAGAGTGGGGAGCGAGCGGCTGTCTTCCCGTTGCAAGCTCGAACGGGCTGTGGTTCGTAGATTCGCTCCTCCGCAAATTATAAAAGAACTGGGCCACATCCAGATGATGTACCAAGTCCTTCTGACTAGCACTCACATAGTGCCTCAAGTATTCCTCCACCAAGGCATTCACCCGCTCCGTCTGGCCGTCCGTCTGCGGATGAAAACTTGTAGAGAATAGCAATTCCGACCCCAAGATTCGGAACACCTCTGTCCAGAACCTGCCAGTGAACCTTGGGTCGCGATCGCTCACAATGCTTTCAGAGATCCCCCAAAACTTCACCACATTGTTGACGAAGAGCCGCGCCGCTTCTTCCACCGTGCAATCTACTTGTGCCGTAATGAAGGTTCCGTATTTGGAGAATCGGTCCACCACCATGAGGATCGATCCCACTGCCCCCACATTGGGCAAAGCAGAGACGAAGTCCATCGAAATGCTCTCCCATGGACGCGTTGGTGTTGGTAGTGGCTCGAGGAGGCCTCCTGGCTTTTGGCGCTCCACCTTATCCTGCTAGCACACAAGACAAGTCTGCACATACGCCTCCATATCGTCCCGCATGTGAGGCCAATAGTATGCGGTTTCCAGCAGTGCTAGAGTTCGTTTTTGCCCTGGATGTCCGGCCCACTTGGAGTTATAGCACTCCCTTATGAGCTCCCGACGAAGATTGCCCCACTTAGGCACATAGACGCGACGCCCCTTGGTTAGGAGCAGTCCATCGCTAACCCAGAACTGCTGCGCCTTGCCCTCCTGGACGAGTCGCACGAGTCCTTAAGCCACAGGGTCATCGCAAGTCCCTTCGCGGATTCGCTCCCTGATCGCTCCATGGAGCTGGCACACTGCCGCTAACTCAGCTTTGCGGCTAAGTGCATCAGCCACATGGTTCTCCCTTCTGGGTTTGTATTGAAGCTCTATGTCGAACTCCGCTAGAAAGTCCTGCCATCTTGTTTGCTTTGGTGACAGCTTCTTTTGGGTTTGGAAGTAGCTTGTGGCGACATTGTCCGTCCGCACAACGAACTTGCTTCCGAGGAGATAGTGCCTCCAAGTCCTCAGACAATGCACTATGGCTATCATCTCATTCTCTTGAACAGTGTATCGCCGCTCAGTGTCGTTGAGCTTGCGGCTTTCATAGGCGATGGGATGTCCATCCTGCATGAGAACACCGCCAATGGCGAAGTCTGAAGCGTCAGTGTGTACCTCAAATGGTTATCGACAGTCAGGAAGTCGCAATACTGGTTCTTCAGTCACCGCCCGCTTCAAGTCCTCGAATGCCTTCGCGCACTGAGGGGTCCAATCCCATGACCGGTACTTCTTCAGCAAGTCCGTCAAAGGTGCTGCTCGCGCCGAGTAGCCCGCGATGAAGCGACGATAATAGTTGACAAGTCCGAGGAATGATCACAGCTCGGACACCATCGTGGGCGCCTCCCACTCGCAGATCGCCCGTATCTTCTGGTGGTTCATGTGCAATTGACCCTGGCCGATCCAATGGCCAAGGAAATGCACCTCCTCCTTCGCAAAAGAGCACTTTTCTCTTTTGACGAAAAGTTGGTTGTCCCGCAGCACTTGAAAGATGATTCGCAGATGCTCCTCATGTTCCTCCAGAGTGTTGCTGTACACGACGATATCGTCGAGGTACACTACCACGAAGCGGTCGAGGTAGGGATGGAATAACTTGTTCATCAAGGTGCAGAAGGTTGCCGGTGCATTCGTCAGGCCGAATGGCATGACAAGGAACTCGTAGGCCCCGTACCTCGTCACGCACGTGGTCTTCTCCTCGTCCCCTTCCGTAATTCTCACTTGATAATACCCTGAGCGAAGATCGAGCTTCGTGAAATACTTCGCTTCTCCTAGCTGGTCGAAGAGGTCCGCAACTAGCGGGATAGGGTACTTGTTTTTCACCGTTACCCTGTTGAGTGCTCTGTAGTCAATACAGAGTCGCAAACTTCCGTCACTCTTTCGTTGGAACAGCACCGGTGCTCCATAGGGTGCCTTTGACGGTCTATGAAGCCTGCTTCAAGAAGGTCCTTCAATTGGCGTTGCAACTCCTCGAGTTTTGGCGGAGCCATCCTGTATGGCGCCTTTGCTGGTGGTTTGGCACCAGGTTCAAGCTCGATTGCATGGTCCACCTCCCTCCTAGGTGGAAGCTGCTCAGGTAACTCCTGGGGCATGACATCCTTGAGTTCTTCCAAGACAGCACCAATCTCTGTCGGAAGGTCTTCCTCCTCGAATCCCTCCTCACTCACCTCGCGGATGGCCGCAAGATAAGTCATCTCCCCACGCTTCACTCCCTTCCGCAGTTGCAGAGCTGAGAGGATAGGGGTCTCTATTGGTTTGCTGCGGCTAGCCAAAACCATACAAGGGGCGACCTCCTCCATGATGCTCAAGGCCCCAAGATATGGCATTGGTACCGCCTTTGACGAGGCTAGAAAGTCGATGCCCAAAATGACTTTGAAGTCGTCAATGGTTGCGGCAGTGAAGTTCGCTGTTCCCTCCCAGGGTCCTACAGTGATCGACACGCCCTCGGCTACCCCTGTGACAGGTTGTGCCTCAGAGTTAACCGCCCTGATCTTGCTCGTGTCCTTCTCAAGCTTGAGACCCAACCGCTTGGCCTCCGTAGTTGTGATGAAGTTGTGGGTTGCTCCCGTGTCCACGAGAGCTCGAGTGGCTCACCCATTGAGGGTCACATCGACGAACATAAGTTCCTTTTTGAGAGATTTGCCGCTGCCCGCTTGCCCCTACATCGCGCTAACGAGCCGCAGTGCTCCTGTGGTGTCCGGGTTTTTCCGTACGACCTGTCTGGGTGGTCGGCGGTGAGAAAACACCTATTATTGGTGTATCGAGCCCGTTGTGCATTAAACGGATGCCAAAAACGGACTCAACGCGCGAAAACGTTGAAAATCTGCTATTTTCGGGCTAAACGGGCCAAACGGGCCGATTTCTCGGGTGGGCCGGTCCATGGCCCACTTGGCGTGCACCGGGAGCAGCCAACGGAGGGCGCTGCCATGTGGCGCGCGCGGATTGGCGGGTCAACGCACGCGCGACCACGCGCATCTGGCGCCGGGCGCGGCGCACGGTGGATCCCGCCCGGCCACGTGTCGCCCGCCCATTGGCTGGCGCAGCGACCTGGCTGGGCCGCCGTGAACCGCGGCCCACGGTCCCCGCCGTGGACCGCGCTGCCACGCGGCGCGCCGCGATTGGCGGGAGCGTGTGCGCAGGGCGCGCGGGGCGCGGGGCTGCCACGTGTTCGTTTACTACCGATAGTATTCCAACCCAACTATATATATATAGGATGGAATGCTATCAGTAGCAAACCGGCTCGTTTGCCACCCATTTGTTTTCGATGATGGAGCTTTCAAATTGATGATCGACACCGTTGACTATGATCTAGACCATGTAAACTATTTAGAAATTAAATTTTATACATTTTCGATATTTTTTTCTAGTCCATCAAGTGGGTAAAAAAATGAACGGGTGAAAATAAATATATTTTAAAAAGTGATGATAGGAGTCTTATAATTAAGATCAAAAGTATAGATCTTATTTTAAATTGTTTAAAAAATTTTCTAACAATAATTTAATTAATTTAGATCTCTTTACACCGTTAAAGGAGCAAAAGGTTTATATATACTATTAAAATTTTAAATTTTGTAACCTTTTGATCATAAGGTCTATGACGTTGAAAAGATTTGAAATTTAATTTCTAGATACTTCTAACGGTTAGATCATGTTCACCGATACCGATAGTCGATTTAAAAGCTCCATCATCGAAAACAAATGGGTGCCTACCGAGCATGTTTGCTACTGATAGCATTCCAGCTCAACTATATATATATATATATATATATATATATATATATATATATATATATATATATATATATATATATATATATATATATATATATATATATATCATGCAACATATGATAGGGTGCTAGTCAAAATCCAACA
>CM055066.1:51809990-51964990 GCA_029204045.2 Tillandsia leiboldiana | reverse complement strand
ACTACGTCCTATTCGTGCCAACACTAATTCTTTTAAAAGAAAAAATGTACAAATTCTCGTTCGCATCAAAAATAGTTATTTGCAGGAAAATTATATAATCGAATTATAATATTTCTATTAACGATACGTATATTTCTAAATTGAGTCATGTTCGCGCCAAAATCAGTGACTACATCTTCGCGCTAAAATCAGTGACTACATCTTCGCGCCAAAATCAGTTATTCTAACGGAAATACGTCCTTCGCGCCAACGCCAGTAACCACGCCCTATATATTCGCGTGAACACTAGCTCTTTTAAGAGAAAAAATGTATAAATTCGCGTTCGCAGCAAAAATGATTATTTACAGAGAAATTATATAATTGAATTACAATATTTCTATTAATGATACGTATATTTCTAAACCGCGTCATGTTCACATCAAAATCAGTGACTACATCTTCGCGTCAAAACCAGTTATTCTAACGAAAATACGTTCTTCGTGCCAACGCCAGTAACTATGTCCTATTCGCGCCAATACTAGTTCATTTAAAAGAAAAAAAATATACAAATTCGCGTTCCCAGCAAAAATGGTTATTTGTGGAGGAATTATATAATCGAATTACAATATTTCTAAACTATGTCATATTCGTGCCAAATATATTTTTAAACTACTTCATATTCACCAAAACCAGTTCTTTTAACAAAAATATACGAAATACACATTCAAAGCAAAACTAGTTGCTCGTAAAGATGTAACACCACAAAATTTGTGATAGTTTTTATATGTAAAATTAATATAATATGACTAGAATTTTTAATTTAGCTATAGTATTTTGAGCAATTGTTAAATCCAAAAAATTAAGATGATTAAACGTACGTACAATAGAGTAGTTTTAAAGTAAGTGACCCGTAAAAAATAAAACCTAGCTCACAAAAGAAATTAATTATTAATCGAATTAAATTGTGAACCACCTATGTTTTTTTTTGCAATTTCTCAATATGCAATTACATAACAGTTAAACACATACTTGATACAATTTGACAACTAAGTTTTGGTGCATAATATATATAAAAAAAAATAATATAATGTACAACAATAATACAACCCAACCAGGCAATGTAGAGTACATTTATTACATTCATGTACCTTTCTAGGAACAAAGTATATATGGTAGGAATCTCATAAAAGATGCACTAGGGCACAAATAAGATTCATTATAGGGTCAATCTGGCATGACCGTTGAAAAAATAATTTTTACAAAATTAATTTTAATTTCTATAATTAATTTTGATTAAAAATTATAGAACATCTGACTGAGTTTAAATTGTAAAGCATATGAAAAAGCAACTTCATTCGTACGCACAACCAAGCTCTCGAGTTGGGAGTCCAAAAGATGGTTGGGACACCCTCTTTGACATTTCGAAACATTTCCCGCTTCAATCCTATTGATTTCGTATTGATTTCAATTCGATCCAAACGCAGTTTAGGCTTCTCTAAACCTATTTCAATTATGCCTGACGTAAGTTCACTACAACAAAATTAGGTTATAGTGACACATATTTGTGCCATTTTTTTATAAATATTTCATTTATAGTCCATCTATATCCAAAATTAGATTATAAGAACAAATTATAATAATGTATCGCTATACATCATAGCAACGGCACATATAACGACACTAATGACAAGTGTCGATATTTTTTTTAATTTTTAGCAACACTTCAAATTGTCGCTATAGCATAGTTTTGTTGTAATGATTGTTTGTCAATTTAGCCAAAATACGATACATTATAATTTCATTGGTTACAAATATATTGGTTAGGAAAGAAATGATGAATTGAATTAATAAAACACCAACATTTTTCATTTTGTGGATTTAATTCTGGAATCTCTCTCTTATGAACTTTTTTTTTTTTTTTTTTTTTTTGCTTTAAAGTGAAAAATAATTTTATATGTGTAGGACTAACTATAGGCCCAAACTGACCTGGGCTAGGACCCATCTCTCTATTTAATGAAATAAAGCAGGTTAGTAAAAACAAATTATGACGCAAATTATTCACGCTCGTGTGCAAAAATTTTCTACCCACAGAAGATGTGACGTATAGGCAATCAAGTGTGTTGAATTCAAGGTTTGATTAGTCGATTGATTAAATTGAAATCATCCATATAATTCGATGTACCAGATGTAACGCGGTAGATGCAGTGTAGTTGCAAATGCATGTAATTTGAAAATCATGTTTAAATTTAAAAAAGAAGAAGATAAAAATAGGAACATACATAAATGAGTGTTACATTTCCAATCTATATGAATCAAGCATCTTAACACATACATGTATACATGTGACTGTACCCAGCAATACACACATATTTACAGATAAATCCACCTCACCCCCCTACAATAAATTATTTCTAATTTAATTAATTTATTTATTTTGTAATGCCCACTCAACAAATTATTATTCTTTTTTAACTATTGATCTTTTGTGAAAATTAACAGTGTCTTCAAAACTACTAATTCACTAAAACAAAAGTAAAAGCTGAGGTGTCAAAAGAAAAATAATAAATAGTTGAGGGGGCTCCTGAATACTTATTATTTTTTTTCTTAAAAAAAAAATCAAAAATAAGATCAAATTTTTCGAGGAGAGATATAAAACTCGCCTCTCAGTTCGTGTAAATTACCGAAATGCCACTAATTTGTCGTCGTCGTCGTCGTCGTCGTCGTCGTCGATCTCATCTCCTGGAGCTTCGCGGAGAAGTGCTCATGGAGAAGCTCCGCTCTCTTCAGCAGCACCTCGAGCTCCAGGATCTGCTGCTCCCTCCACTTGTCCTCCATCACCTTCCTCCCCCGCTCCGGCTCCGGCGAGGCGGTGGTGGCGGCGCCGCCGTGAGTGAAGGTGGGGCTCCAGATCTTGCGGGATACTTCGAAGGCGGCGCGGTCGTGTGGGGTCCTGAACGCGGAGGCGGAGGCGAGGCGGGAGGCGGCGGCGCGGTACTTCCGCTTGAGGCGGCGGAGCTTCTCGGCGAGCTGGGCGCGGTCGAGGTCGGCGCGGCTGAGGCGGGCGCGGATCCGGTCGAAGAAGGGCGCGGTGTCGTGCTGGTAGGGCGCGAGCGGCGTCCCCCGCTCCGTCACGAACTCCAAAAGCCCCTCCAGGATCGCCATCTCGTCCGCCTCCGTCCACATCTTCTCCGCCGCTCCCCCCCTCCTCCGCCGCTTAGGGTTTCCCGATTCCCCGTCTCCCACGGCGTCGGCGGCGGCGGCGGCGGCGGCGGAGGAGGACGACGCCATCGGAGAGGTAGATTGTGCTCGGATTAGGGTTAGGGTTAGGGTTAAATGGGGGTTGTGTCGGAGCTCGGAACACGTAATGTTGCGGGGATTAGGTCTACGGTTTTGGGTTTAGTTCGATTATCGGGGGGATCGAATCGTGGCCGTTCGATGTCTCATCAACGGTGTGCGTTTGCTTCGTACCGAAGCCTAGTAAAACAATGCGGGAGAGGAGATAGTTCAGCCAAGTTGGGTCTCTAAACCGGTCCAATTCAAACAAATTAAAAAGATTTATAACTGTTTCAAAATTCGTAGTATTAAAGTTTTCGAATAAATAATTCATATCATTAAATTTTGTAAAACAAATATAAAATAAAAAAACTGGACCAGAATTTTCAATTTAAAACTAAATCAAATTCCATTCTACAGAAAGAAAAAAAAAAAAAAAAAAAATCAAACAATTTTGATTTTTCTGTACCGTTATTTTTATCGTAATTTGAAAATATTTAAATATTTTAAATTATATTTAACGGTATAAATTATTAATTCGAAAAAAAAAATACTATTTATGAACCACATAATTGCAAATTATGGGCTGGGCCAGGCCCAGGCCCAACAAAATCTGGAGCCACAGAAACAATAATTGGGAGGTGACCCTTCGCATAAACTCACCGGATCCGAGAAGTTAACGTTTCAAAATTCAAAATTGTTGTTGCGTCGCTCGCCGATTCGACCGTTGTGCCTTTTTTTTTTTTTTTTTTTTTTTTTTTTTTTTTTTTTCTTAGTAGTACACACACAGTACACCTACGAGTCCATTACATACGAGCAACACTCTGAAGAGCTTAAAAAATATGAGATTTTGGATCAAATTTTAGGGGTTTTGATGATTTTCCAAAGAAACCCAACTCGAATCACAAGTTCTAATTCCTAAAATTTTACTCCCAAAAAGCAAAAAGAGAGAGAGAGAGAGAGAGAGAGAGAGAGAGAGAGGAAAAAAAGAAGAAGAAGAAGAAGAAGAAGCAGCAGCATGCGGCGCCATGGGTGGCAGCTTCCGCTTCATCCCCTCCAGGTTTGAAAATTTTGTTAATTTCCACCAAAAATTTGTGATTTTTCTAACTTGAAATTGTTAACATCATTCAACAACCAACCAAGGTTATAGTTTTGTTGATTTATTTCTTAAATTTCAGAAGCTCTGATCCCTTTCAGGTTCCAAAAATTCGTTACTTTGCATCGGAAATTTCAGAAACTGTAGTTTTTCAAAAAAAAGTTCGTCAAATTGCATCTTAAATTCAATTTTGTAGCCTCTTTTTTTGGTGAATTTCACAATAACTGATTCTGCCAACGCAGTTCGTCGGGTCGGCGGTGTTCATCCTCCTCGTATCCGCCTTCTACGTCTTCCTCGGGCCGTTCCTCGGAAACCGAATCCTCGAAAACACGGTGATCACATTGTTCTCCTTCACTGTAAGTTTTCGATTTTTTTAAAAAAAATATTGATGTAGTATGAATGTTTCAGAAGCACCGCGAATCGCGGTTAAACATTTTGAATTTCAATTCTTTATTTATAGGCCATCTCTGTTGCTGTATTATACGCGAGGTGCACCGCGATCGATCCGACCGATCGAACCAACGCGAGGAAACGGAGAGGGCCCAAATCCGGAAAACTCCCGCGGATTAACTACAGGCACATTTTGTGCCACATTGTGGTGAGATTTTTCAGGAAAATGGAGAATCAGATACTGAGATGCTGCATAAGGAGGAATTATCTGGAGAAGTGGAATAGCAGCATTCAGTTGGAGCCGCTTTTGCCGTTCCCGTTTGTCGTGACCGACGACGCGGTCTCGCCGTATCAGAAAGGCGACGACATCTCGTTCTGCGCCCTCTGCGATTTCGAGGTCGATTTAGTCCCCCTTTTTCCGTAATCGTAGAGGTCGAAATGCAAAAGTAGTAGATTTTAGCTGTAGTTTCATGTATGTTTTCTTCTCCTTTTCAGGTCAGAAGGAACAGCAAGCACTGCAGAAGCTGCGATCGATGCGTCGACGGATTCGATCACCATTGCAGGGTGCGGTGCTCGCGAATTTTAACTCGTAAATGCGTAGCTTGTATAATTTTTGTTTACGCGCTACGCGCTAACCGTGAAACAGTATGCAACTTTTGCTTCTTTCGACAGTGGCTAAACAACTGCATAGGGAGAAGGAACTACACCACATTCATTTTACTTATGGTGTTTGTATTGCTCATGGTCCGTCGTTCTCTAATCTCTCTCTCTCTCTCTTTCCTTTTTTTCTGACAAAATGCGAATTTTTAAAGACGATAATTTGAATGCGACGATCTTTTCGTATAGCTAATTATAGAGGCAGGAACAGCAGTTGCGATCTTCATCCGCTGCTTCGCGGACAGCAAAGGGATCGAGCGCGAAACGGAGCAGAAGCTCCGCATCAAGTTCCCTAAAGGAGTTCTCGCTGCGATATCGGTTTGTACTATTACTCAAATTACTCAAATCTAGAACCTTAGTTGTGTAAATTTATCGAATTTAAGTACTTGGTGCAGATATCATTGGCTCTGCTGACAGGATACAGTACAGCGGCCCTCGGACAGCTTTTCTTCTTCCATGTAGTTCTCATTAGAAAGGTGTGGTTTTATGTATTCGAAGTTATTTTGATTTGTACTATCTTGCTCGAATCAAAACTGCGTGGTGAGAAAAAATCAGAAGAAAAAGTATCATGTGAAATATTGGCCTGCAATAATGTCGCTTTTGTGGTTAATGACGAGCCGAAAAGAAAATGACTGCAGGGAATGAGAACATATGATTACATCCTAGCAATGAGAGAAGAAAGTCAGTCGATCGATCCATTTGATGACACCGATTCCTCGTCAGATGAGAGCGTCGACTTCGACTCGCCAGACAGACCGCCGCTCCTCTCTAGATTTCTATGCAGAAGGAATGAAGTCTCTCGAGTAAGTTTTGCGCGCGCTCTTCTTAACTCCTTTTGTTCGGGCAACATACATGAACCTGACCAAAATTCGCTTGCAGAAATCGCAGAGCGCTCGAAGATTATCGATACGAATAGAGGGGGAGCCTAATGCTCCTAACAAAAAGGCCGATTTCGAGATCAATCCATGGAAACTTCTAAAGATGAGCAAAGAGAAAGCACTGATCGCTGCCGAGAGAGCGAGAGAGAGGATTAGACAAAACCTCCCACAACGACTTTCTCCGATGAAACCGCTGCCATTAGAGATGAAACAAGGACCTCTAGTAAACTCGGCGAGAAGACATATGAAGCTGGTAAGTGAGATCACACCAGTAGTTACTAAGGCTTGGTTCGCAGGCTCGCCGAGTAAGCGGTTCTTGAGCCCGCGGAGGAGGATTTCGGGGTCTCCCTCTTCTGGACAGCAGAAGTATAGAACAAACTTCGATCTCAAACTCACAGAAGTTTCGAGGGAACTCGAGAATCACATATCGAAGCAGATGCTGTGCTCTATCATGGCGAAAGACGGCGAGGACGAGGCTTCTCCAACAAAATAAGCATTTCGAGTTTGAGTCGACATATTGTTATTGCGGTGTTCTTGCTGTTCTTTTGTATGAACCTGTTAGATCGCGGATGATTCTCAACCTTTGAGAACTATTTCACTTTGAAATTTTTGTTGAACTTCAACTTCTAAAAGCAAAAAAAAGTACAGATTATAGTGAAATGACTGTTGATGTTCCTGTAGAAAAACTTCAGATGAAGCTTTGCAATGCAGTGTTTGCGAAAAGCACTTCACAGAATTTAAGCTCTCTTTTTTTGCGCTTTGATAGATCAAAACTCATGATACACAAGCAATTCAATTTCTAAAATGTTATTTCGGTTTTGGAGCTACTGAGTCTCAGCTTTGTCTGTACAGCATACAAGCAAAACACATCATCGCCTCGCCTTTTCAGCGTAACATTTCGCCCTCATTACCTACAAAGATTCTAAGCCCCTAAAAATTGGATCACTGTGACATCTCTTTATGAGCTTCACTAGGAAAACACCATGCCGGGAATCAGAACCTTCGATCCTCTCACGTTAGATCGAACCTTTTCTCTCAACAGCTCGAAGGCTCGCATTGTTTCGGAGTCGAGACCTCCCGCAAACTGCAAAATTACAACAATTGAAATTCCGTCAGATCACTGACATGAGTGTTCTCGGGTGGGTCTTCAATCCTTTGGCACAGTTTTAGATTGCTGAATAGCAAAATTTTACCTGGTGTGCTCTGTAAGCGAAGCGTACACTCTGAAAGAGAAGCGCTTCTTGCGCCGTTTCCCTTTCTGGGCTCCTATTCGTGTCGAGCTCTGTTACCACGCGCTTCATATACACCTTCGTGAGTTTCATCGAAGCCAACTTTATCTGAGGGGAAAGCAAACAACAGTTCAACTATCATCACTTAACCCGAAAATGTGATCAAAACGACAGTTAACTTGCGTACGTACCGTACTAACAACTCCTGAGTCGAGCATCCACTCTGTCGGAATCTTGCACTCTTTGTAAGAGAGCATACTCGAGTTCCGTAACTTGACCAGCCTATTCATGCTTTTCTCCAACCTAAAATCAGCGTCGAAGATTACAGAAATTTCACTTCGGTGCTCACTATTTTCGACAGTATTACAGTAGTAAGATTAGTAAAGCGGAGAAACGGAATAGTTTGTCATACTTTTCGAGCAAGTTGGATATCTTCTTTAGAGTAGCCTCGCACGGAGACGAGGGATCGTCGCTGAAAGAGGCTGCTTCAGCTTCGACGCGCTTTAGATCTCGGTACTCAAAAGCGGCTTCCCGCAATGCGTCGGCTTTTCTCTCGGGCCAGTCAAAGTGCTTCAGAACAGCTCTTTCGTCAGACTGCGAAGAATCAGAAAAAACTGATCAGGCTAGAATTAGTAAGTCCATATGCTCAACAAGCTCTCTTTGAAATTCCTTTTCGACTCAAAAAATGCGCAATTGAGGAGATTACCAATGTCGAGAGTTCTCGATCGAGCCAATCTACGAACGCTAGGACATCGTCCATGTTCGTATACGCTGCGGATCGGACTCTGTCGATAAGATGCCTAATGAATTCACCCTTTGTTTTCACATCTGCTTTAATCTACGCAAGTAATTACGCAGTCAGGAGAGCAATAAAAGCGAAAAAAACACAACAAAACAAGCACACCGTATCGAAGAATGTCGAGAACCTACTGCTAACAAGTGTCCCGACCGGTTCTGGAGTTCTCCGACGATGCTATGATGCGGATTGGCGCCGACACTATTCGAGTAGCTTCCACTCCCCTTCGAGTCCTTTCCGTCGCGCTTCGTTATCGAATTGTACAATTCAACCAATGCGGTAGCTTTATTAACCGAATTCGACTTCGAAGGGGGGGCTTGGCGTGGCATAGGAGGCGGCGGAGGTGGCGGTGGCGGAGGAGGAGCTGGAGAGGACTTTGAATTCAAGTTCTTATGTTTCGCTAGTGCCGGAAGTTGAGCTCTTTGCGCCAATTGCGGCAACTGTGTTTTGTCGGTATCGGTATCGGTATTGGTATTGGTATTGGTATCATCTTCTACTTTCTGCTGTTCTAGTTTATTTCTCGCATTCTGGAAAAGAATTCGCACCAATGGCAATTTCAGACACTTACAGATCTAAAATCGATCCGACACAATTATGGTATAATGAAAAAATTATTTTCCTTCTTAAGAATTCAGAAGAACAAGTGATACAGAGAAGAACTTTTATACCTGATAATTCAGCAGATTCAAGTTCTGGAGTTGTTGGATCCTTTCCTGTGCTGCCAATAAGTCGTCAGCAAACCTCTTGTTCTCCAACTCAAGCTGAGAATTAGCATCCTGCAGCCTCTTCAGCTCAGATCTCAGTGATGTCACCTCACCCCTCAACTCCCTCACCACCTTCTCACTCTCCTCCTGCCTCCTCCTCTGCAGCTCCTTTGCGTCCGGCCGCTGATGCGCAAACTGCTCTGCGAATCGCCCCGCAGCCGCAGGCCGGTGATCATGATCATTACTTGGTCTCATTTTGTTTGCATGAATAGCAGCAGCAGCAGCAGCAGCAGCAGCAGAAGTAGCAGCAGCAGCAGCAGCAGAAGTAGCAGCAGCAGCAGCAGCAGAAGTAGCAGCAGCAGCAGCAGTAGTAGTAGCAGTAGTAGTAGAAGTAGATCTTATTCTTGTTGTTGTTGTTGTGGATGTTGGTGGTTCTGAAGGAGGAGGTGGCTTTGGCCTGGTTTTGAGAATTGGTGAGGGACAATTTGCAGAATCTGATCTTGGGTTCTCTCTTCTGCCTCTAAAAGCTCTACTCCTGGAAGCAGCAGCAGCAGTAGCAGCTGCTGGGGATGAAGCCTTTTGTTCTTCTCTAAACAGCTCCTGCTTCATGGCTTTTTCTTCTTTTTTTTTCTTTTTTCTTTTTTCTTTTTTTTTTGGTTGCAGAAGATTGGAGAGCAGTTTAGTTAAGTGGTTGAGAGAATTTATGAGACCTTATGAGACCTCTCTCTCTCTCTCTCTCTCTTAATCTCTCTCTTCATGTCTTTCTCTCTCTAATTCCATGGAGGAGGAAGTGGTTGGGTAGGGGGACACAAACAGTTGACTAAGGGGGAGTGGATCCACTGAGAACACATTTATTTTTTGTTTTTTGTTTTATTTATTTATTTATTTATTTATTTATTTATTTATTTATTTTCTGAGTGAGAATCTGAGATCACAAAAACAAAAACAAAGACAAAGCAAGATTTGTGTCATGCAAGGAACTAAAACAAAACAAAAAGAAAAAACCAGATCTTTTGTTTTTTTTTGGTGAAATGATAAGTATTTGGTTGTTCAGAGTTGACTAATACAAACAAATTGAAACCCAGGAACTTAAATAAAAAGATAAAAAAAAAAAAAAAAAAAAACATTAAGAACTTTGTTGAAAAGATCAAGTGATCATAATGTTAATAGAGAAAATTTTTATCTGTCAATTAAAGTCTCCAAAGTGAATAGTGATCATGTACAACATGTTCTTTTGAGTGAACTTTTTTAACTGGAATATGTGACATTTGGTTCCTCCCAGCAGTAAAACTAGAATCCAGTAGTACTATATGTTGGCGTAAAAAATAAAAAAATAAAAAAAATAAAAAAAATAAAAAAAATTATAATAAAAAAAAATAAGAAAAAAGAATATGGTTGGTCCGTAATATTGATTTGTCTATATATTTCTAATAAATCCCGTATAAGCCTAAAATTTTTAACATATTAATAATTTGGGTCCAACAAATTTTACTGCAAATTTAATCCCTTAATAGGTCATTTATGAACACAAGCTTAGGCCATTTGTAAACATAAGCTTATGGGTCTCATCAAAGATACGTTGAGTTTTTTTAGTCTACCAAATCAGTCGTATCCTATTTTTTTCTGCCCAGCGAATCTTACATTATAGTCAACTTATTGTTTAAAGATTTAATTTAAAAAATTATGTTCAAATTAAATTTTAATTTGAATTTCAAAATTTAATTATATTTACGCTAACACTATAAAAATAGCTCACTTCACAGCAATGTAGAGAGAAAATCTATGGCCTTGGTAATAAGGTAAAAAAAAAAAAAAAAAAAAAAATGATGCACATTGCTGGAGTTACTTGAGTCCTTGTATTTATGTCTGAGGAAAATGCCTCTTGCTGAAAACATGACAGTGGCAGAGAAATAATTAATGGTTCCTTCATCTTTTAATTATTTGCATGGGGCAATTGGTTTGATCATAGGAAAAAACTAAGTGTACATTTCAAAAAAAAATGTACATTTTACACTTCATCTATTCAAGGGTGGGGTGAATTTCATCCATCACTTAAAGTGATGGATAGAGAAGCTCCCATCCTTGGATGGATGGGGGTGTGAGATATACACCCATTTATGGATGTACAGATAGCATTCCTCTTGATCATACGCAACTCCTCCTCCTTTCACATCTACTATTTAATATCTATATATCCTCATGTAACTAAAATAAAAGTGATGTTAACATACATACTGTTTAGATGTGTGACTTGAAAATTATAAATCGTTTCGATTCTATATTTTTGTTCGTCGACGGTTTTACGGTGCGACGATAAAATTTGATAAATTTTTTTTAAAAAAAATTATTAGATGTCAGTGGTAGGTTTCGGGCTCGGATCCGATAAGAAAAATTCGTTAAAATTTTTTTATTCTCTTTTTTTTTGCTCTAGAAAGATCGAATAATTGTATCATCGAGAATATTTTCTTCTTCGCTCATAATTTTTTTCCTGTAAATATTTTTTACGTAAATTTGTGTTTTTATTTCTTTATCGTGTAATTGAGATCTACTTTTGTGTGGTGATCGCTTTTCAAATCAAATTTATTGGATCTGTGGTTGAGTTTAAATTCTAAAAATCTATTTATATGAGGGAAGAGAAAACAAATACAGTGAAAAACTCCATAATATTTATTAGTGTAAGAAACTCTATAAGAAATTTTTTTTTTTTTTTAAAAAAAAAAAAACCCACCAGTTCTTAGCTCT
Organism: Tillandsia leiboldiana; assembly: GCA_029204045.2. NCBI lineage: Eukaryota > Viridiplantae > Streptophyta > Magnoliopsida > Poales > Bromeliaceae > Tillandsia > Tillandsia leiboldiana. The sequence goes on along the minus strand of CM055066.1, from coordinate 51,953,246 downwards.
TATGGTTTGTTGGATTCTGCAGCTCACCTCTGACATAGGGACTTTCTGCACATATAGATCAGGAAAAGAAAAAAAAAAGGGAGCAATTAAGGAGAAGGTACAGAAAGGGAATAAAAAAAAAAAAAGGAAACTTCCTATCAGTGTGATTAAACAATTTATTTCCCTTTTGCAACTGTGAGACTTGTTTCTACACTGATTCACATTCTATGGTATTTAATAGGAACTTTGGTAAGCATAAGAACCTGAAATCATAGCAATATATAGATTTTAAATTATTATTAACAAAAAATAATTTTAGGATTTGATTAGATTTTTAGTTGAGGATTAAAATTAATATTTAAATTTTAAAGAGATAAGTTTGTTGGGATTTAAATATTAATTAGAATAAAATCTATTTATACTAGGATTTGGTTAGCTTTTGATGTAAGTTATAAACATAGCATATGTGCTATTATTTGACAGCGGTGTGAAGGTGAATATACCTACGATGGTGGTAAGTATTCATATTCACGGTGGTGGTAACACCCATGGAGGTGATGGGAGCTAGGATTTAGTCATATCCTTATAGAAGACGAGAGAAGGGTGAGAGGGATTCAGAGTGAGGGCTTGGGTTGAAGCTACTCTATTACAGAAGAAAAGATGAGTCGGTGTAATTCTTTTCTTGGTTAATGAATCTTATTTCACCCGCATATTTTTTTGTATTGGTTTTCTTTTTTTTGAGCTTGTATTGGTTCCAGTTTTGTTGAAAGGACGGGTTTATGATAAAAAAAATTTGATTTGACGTTTCCGCTACAGAATCTCAATATTAGGCGGTACCAAAGTGGATTGCAGCACCAGAGCGAATTGTGAATTCACAGAATTTGATACCGGGGCGAGAACCAAATTTTCCAACAAATAACAACTGTTGAACATTAATATTCTAATTTTATTTAATTTTCTTCTTTATCTACATTATATACATACGCCAAAATATCAGCAATTTTTTAAGAGATCTTTTGAAATAGAGGGATGCTAGATATACACCCCTTTAGAAATGGGGGTGTACATCCTACACCCCACCTCATTATGGGGTGAACCTCATTATGGGGTGAATATTATTCTACTCGTCATATCAAGTGACGAGTGAAATTCACTCAATCCCAGAATGGGATGGGGTGTAGGATATATATCCCTTTCGGGGTGGAAGTATATGATGTACACCCCTTCGGGGTGTACAGGTAGCATTGCTCATATTTATATATACCTTTTGAAATAAGGAAGGCTAGATGCACACCCCTTTACATACTCATAATTAATAATAATGATATATAAATAGAAAGGGAACTTTGGAGTCCCAATCCACTAGAATAAGAAAAAGTAAAAGGTAGATTCTTCTGGACCATGTGAAGGCACTAGCAAGGGATGAACAGAGGCTAGCTGTTGCTTAGGATGACATGAAATGGACTGTGGATTAATGGTGGGGTGTGAGTGGACCTCTAGAAGTTTCCTTAATTTGTGTCTCTCCCACCTTTTTTTTTTTTTTTGAGAATAATAAATATTTATTAGAACAATACTCTCCACTAATTTAAGTTGTTTAAGGAAAAATAATAATTGATATTGCATCAAAAGAAACAATAGAAAAATAGGTTTAACTAGAACATATTATGCTATGAGCAATGCTACATGTACACCCCAAAGGAGTGTACATCATACATCTCCACCATTTTAATGGTGGCGATATTTTTTACGGGTCACATCAAGTGACCCATCATCACACCCCCACCCTTAGATGGGTGGGGGTGTGAGATGTACACCCCTTACGGGTGTACACATAGCATTTTCCTTATGCTATACTTAAGGCCTCGTTTGGCAACCGGTATAAGAAGGATAAGGAGGATATTCCCCTCTTTATACCCAAACAGTATTTAAGTGTGGGGAGAACAGCTGTTTCCCTATACCAGATTATTCTGGTATAAGGATAGAACAGCTGTTCCACCTGTTTTCCACCCCACAGGTGGAACAGCTGTTCCACCTGTTGCTTATTATTTTTTTTTTTAATTAAAACTTTTTAAATTATAAGATATTTAAATTTATAAAATTTTAAATTTTTTTATTTTATTTTATAAATTTTAATCTCCTCTATTATTCTTATTTTTTTTTAACTTACCAAACACAATTTTTTCTTATTCCGGTACAACCTTTATACTCAACCAAACACAAAATTACTATAATTCTTGCTTGTACTTGAACTTATACCTATCCCCGGAATAATCAATTTTTACTTATACCCGAACCAAACGCAGCCTTAATTTTTTTAAAAAAAAATTCTATAGTGTATTTTTTTTTTTTTCAAAAACACTACTAAAATATCTTCTTCTTTTTTTATGTAATTTCTACGCTGCAAATAATAAATCTATGATTTTAGAGAAAACTAGTAGTTCTATTGAAAAATACTAATTCAAAACAACATTGTATATATTTGGTTCATTTTAAAAAATATATAACAAGAAAACTCAAAATAATTTCAAAAATAATTGAAAACAGCTTGATATAAGCTTTCGAAAATAATTTCGAAAATACATTTTAGAACATTCATTTTACTTCTTATTTTTTCTACTATCTAGTCAGTGTTTTTTAATAAAGTTGTTAGATTCTGTCTGAAATAGTAAATTTATTGGGAGGAGTGTAAAGATTAGCAAAAAAGTAATAGTTTAGTTATGGAGCAATGCTATATGTACACCCCGAAGGGGTGTACATCATACACCTCCACCATTTTAATGGTGGCGATATTTTTTACGGGTCACATCAAGTGACCCATCATCACACCCCCACCTTTAGATGGGTGGGGTGTATGATATACACCCCGAAAGGGGTGTACACATAGCATTTTCCTTAGTTATGTTATGAAAAAAAAAGAAAACATGAAAGGAAAAGAAATTAAATCTACAAATATTGTACATAGATTGATAAGCAAACAATAGTTGTTCAATAGTGCATGCGAAAAAAAAATAAATAAATAAATAAATAAATAAATATTGCATTCAAAACAAAAGGTCAGGACGGATCGTCCCTAGCGCAAGTAGTAAAGGACTTCGTGGTTGATATCTGAGATTTCGAGTTTGAAACCTAATTGCTCCACATTTCTAAGTAAGTTTATTTCTATAAACGAAACGAATAACATGCTGCCTTTCACTCTCAAAAAAATAAAATAAAATAAAAAATTCACGCTGCGAATTTTTTTACGAGCATTAAATATAAAATAAAAAGAGTGCATATTAAAAAAAGGGTTAATTGCATACGGCTTCCTGTAAACATATCGAATAGCATATATATTCCTACAAAGTTCAACTTTTCATATTTATCCCTTCAAAAATCTAAAGTTATTCATATATATCCCTCCGGTTTATTATCGTTAGTTCATTATTTATTTTTTAACAGATTATATGTGAAATGACAGTTTTGCCCTTTCAAAAATGTCCCTCTAAAAAATATTCCAGAAATATCTAGAAGGGTAAAAAGATAAATTTATCTTACTAACTAATCAAGATTAAGTATTTAACTTATAATTAACTAAATTTTTCTAACAGATATAGACGGTAGGGATATATACGAATAACGTTGGATTTTTAAAATGATAAATATGAAAAGTTGAACTTTATAGAGATATATCTGCTATTCGATATGTTTACAGAAAACCGTATGCAATTAATCTTAAAAAAAAAATCTAGTACTTAAAATCTTTAAGCCCTATCATTCATCGAAAAAGTATACAGTAAAATCAATAAAAATATTCTTAGTGCTAGTAAAAGAAAATAATCTTGCTACAACTTATTATGAGTAGGTAGGAAGTAGATGCCCCATGAATGCTCCAAAATTTGTGTACATATAAGATGCCCAATCATTAGCATCACCAAAAGTACCACATCATGTCCTTATTAATGTGATCACAAGTTTCACAGTTTACTTTTCCCTTCACAGTCAAATTGAATGTAGTTAATACCTGAGTTTTGCACCCTAATTTTTTTGCTAATTATATTATTATATGCATAATCTACCAAGTACATTAATTAATGTATTGGGCTAAACAAGGACAAGGAAAAGAACATATCCCTGTGCAATTTTGTACATTATTGAGACAGGAGTGTTATCTTTTAGTTGGCCCTTCCTGTAGTTTTGATCACATTTATTTTTCTGGTATGTTCAGTGTTTGTTTTGGTTGATGATGATCATAATGGACTATGGTCCTACAATGTTAATGGGTCCCAACACTAGGAAGCCTAGGTTTGGGATTGCGATGAGGATGCATCATGTACGGTGAGAAAGTGCGATCGCAATACATTCAGCTTGTTTCTGTATATGATATCACGTTATGGAGATCGATCGTATTGATTTAGTTACGATATAATTTATTTAGTTCCGTAAAAAAGTATAGTAGTATATATCTATATGTTTTTGTCCCTCGGTACCAAGCATGTTCTAATTCATTAATAACAGTAACCATAAAAGAATAATATTTGTAATATACAGTTCATATGAACTACTCTTTTACTTTGATAAAATGAGAAAATAAGATTCTGAATTTCAAAAGCAAATGCTCGTAATCGAAAAGATTCTATTAGCTTAATGTCAAGCACTTTGGGATTCAATAAAAAATTTCTAAGTACTTTTTGAACAACTTTGTTTAAATAACAAATTTATAAAACTCAAGCCTAACAAAGTCTTAATAATCGACCGTCGCGCAAGTTGCAAAGGGTTCGGTGGTTGATATATCCAAGGTTTCGAATTCGAAGCCTAGTTGCTTCATAATTTCAGCTAAATTTATTTCAAAAATAAACGAAACAGATAATATGCAACCTTAACCTCTTAAAAAAAAACAAAACCTTAAGCTCTCGTTTGGTTTGGGTACAAAGGGGGGGGGGGGGGGGATATCCCCCTTTGTACCCAAACACGTTTGGGATTGAGGTGGGGGATAGGATATCCCCCCTTACCGGATTGTACCGGTACAACCCGGTAAGGGGGGATATTCCATCCCTCCCCCCCCCCTTCTTGAACTATCCAATTCTGGGCCCCTTCCCAAGACTCTCCGCCTTGGGAATGGGCATTTGTCTTTTTTTATTTTTTTTTTATTTTTTGTATTATTTTTATTTTTTTTATTTTTATTATTATTTCTTTTCTTTTATGTTTTTTTGTTTTTTTTTTATTAAAATTTTAAAATTTTAAAAGATATTTAAATTTTTAATTTTTAATTTTGTAAATTTTAATTCTTTTAATTTGATATTTTAATAAATCTAAAAATTTTATTTTTTTTAAAAAAAAAATATTAATTTTAAAAATTTAAAATTTGTACAATTTTTTTATAATTTTTTTAAAATTTATATAAATTTGGAAATTAAAATTTTTATTCCTACTTAAAATTTTAAAATTAACTTTTTTTTTTTGCTCCCACTTAAAATTTTTATAAAAATTAAAATTAATAAATATTAAAATTTGAATAAATTTTGAAATTTTAATTTTGAAAAAAAAAACTAAAAAGAAAAAAATATTTTAGTCTTTTAACACAAAAGTCAACTCTCTATTCCTCTTATTCTTCAATCACTACCAAACACTAATTTTCTTATATCTGGTACTAACCTAATTTCTAATCAAACACAAATTCACATTATACTTAACTTATACCTAACTTTATACTTATCTCTGGTACTACTAATTCTCTCTTATATACGAACCAAACGAAACCTAATAATCCACATAAAGAGATAGAGAGAGAGAGAGAGAGAAATCTCCCAAAACACATTTCAATCCACATAAAGAGAGAGAGAGAGAGAGAGAGAGAGAGAGAGAGAGAGAGAGAGAGAGAGAGAGAGAGAGAGAGAGAGAGAGAGAGAGAGAGAGAGAGAGAGAGAGAGAGAGAGAGAGAGAGAGAGAGAAATCTCCCAAAACACATTTCTAGAGTTAAGTCTTGAATACAAAGTGACTTTAAATTAAAGCCAACAAAAAGGTGGCTCATATTATGGTTAGTTGAGTGTGAAATAAATACAAGACACTACATCCATTGATCTTTTTTACTACAACAAAAGGTCTATATATACCTACCTAGTAATGTCCTTTTCCCTCACCAAACTTATATACCTTTCCCCTCAATTCACATGACACAATTAACTATGCCAATCAATATTTGGTTCCTTTGATTTGTCCTACTACATTACATGGGTGCAAAAGCTTTGCTTGAACTACACAAGCCAAAAATACACCCTATCTACAATGGACACAAGTACTTTAATTTTTGCTATATTTTTAGCCCCTTTTTTTTCTTGTTTTAAGCATGTTTTTTAGTAAAATTTGAAAAAGGTATTTGGATTGGAACTAATCAAAACAAGCTAATATATATATACTCCATACTCGACCTGATATGCCGACATTCTCTACTTTTTGGAAAAGCTTTTTTGCTTGAGAATTATGAAGAAGTGATTTTTTTATGAAAATTGAGCAAATCTAAATATACCCTCATATGTAACTTTCAAAATCAGAAACTCTAATTCGATTGACAGCTCTTATTTCTAGCTTCAGCAACGTTTCTGCATAATCCACAAGTAGGCGAATAATCTATAAACGGGACGATTAGATTTGGCCAAACGTACAAATCCTCGATTTCTCGAGACTCGAGAGCAATTTGGAAGCTCAACAAGCACAAAACCTAAGCACAACCAAAATGAAAAAAAAAAAAAAAAAAAGAAACAAAAACAAAAAATAAAAAATAAAAAATAAAAAAATAAAAAGAAGGAGAAATCTAAATGACAATTGAATCTCTTAACATAAGTATTTGTTACAAGGAGATGAGAAGCATATATAATTCAAATTTCTAAAATTTGTTGCTAAATTGTTGATCATAATAAATTAAGCTAGATGATGAAGACATTTTCTATAAAATAATGAGGGAAGATGCCAGGTAGAGTTCTTAATTTAATTATATAAAATAAATGACAATTGAAACTAGGGACCAATTTTTAAATAATAATAATAATAATAATAATAATAATAATAATAAAAGCTAGTTGTTGGAATAGTTAATTTACATATTCCCTTTTGGTTAGAGTACAAGTTCATACAAACATGTTAAATATAAAAAATATTAAAAAACCATTTTTTATTTATTTATTTTTTAGAGAATAATGATTACTTTATATAATTTAATATCATATCAAAACGTGAGATCTGAGTTCGAGTCTTAGCTTAATTAGAAGATGAAAGATAAAAATTGTTGATTTAGTTACACTTTGTTTTTTTTTTTTTTTTTTTTTTTTTTTTAGTGCTAAGTTATTTGAAGGACATATTAAACATGTGCCTTAAAAAAGAAAACCCTAAAAAAATATTATTTTTTTAAAAAAACCAGACAAATATATAAATATATACCAAGTAACATCTAGTGTTTAATTAATACATTAATCCAAAATTAAAGGCTTCTTAAGAATCTAATTTACAAGAACATATACATATTTGATCAAAGCTTTCCATATATATATATATATATATATATATATATATATATATATATATATATATATATATATATATATATATATATATATATTTACCACTTTCATAGACTTATATACATGGCTTTGATAAGTTGAGAGGCACAACAAAGAAATATATGAGGGCACGAATATTAAAGCATACATAACATGTATATCTCCTTGATATTAATTTCTTAATATCAACTATTTTTTTTTCCTTTGTTAAAAAATAAAGAAAGTAAAAGAGAAAAATACCTCTCCATATGCATGTAGAGACAAATAAGAAATTTAAACCATTTGATATGCATTTTTGGCCTTTTCTAAGAGCCTCATGAGGTTGCTATTTATATATACCTCCCACACCCACATCCACATCCACACCCACACCCACACCCACACCCACACCCACACCCACAACTCTCATCTTGTGCAAAAAGTAATTTGTGCTTTGAATTATATATTAAAATTATTTTTTAAAAAAAAATTAGTGCTTTTATGCAGTATAATTTTTTTTGATTGGATATTATTATTTTTATATAAAATTATTGTTATTGAGAAGGATTTTTTCACTATCTAGAATAATTAGTTGTTATTCGAGGCTAAGATTTGAACACTCAAGTATTAGAAGTTTTTTTTTTTTTTTTTTTTTTTTTGTTGAGAGAAGGTAGTTTGCTACCGTTTCATTCAAAATATTTTGAACTTAGCAACAAGAAAAGACAACTGAATCTCGAAGAAGAAAAAAAAATGCATCTACTGGCAGCTCGCCCCCCAGAGGCTACAAAGCGACCGCATTGGGGGATCGAAACTCTCCGCCATTGGGGCCAGAAGCCTACGAGTAACTTATAAAAAATCAAATAAAAAAAACAATAGAGATAGTGAGTGTCATTTTGATTTAATGTTTGGATACATAAGATGATCTTACCGTCCATTTATGATAAAACATTTTTATGACACATAGAATTGTAGAAAATGCACATGCTAAAACTAGGCATTGAATAGAGGAGGTAGCATTCAATTGTATGAAAAGAACAAGTGATTGGAATGTCTCAACAGCTTTTCCACATCAAACAACAACTACACCCAACTAATATTTTTTGCCATTAATCAATTTACTAGAGTTTGGTTTTGTGATGTGTGATTTGTATGTTAATATAATCTTAGAAGCCATAAATTAACTACCATATATATTGAAGGTTAAAATACATTTAAAGTGTAGAGTCATTTTCACTTCATATGCTAACAACAACCTAGGATGGCTAATCAAAACCCTTCAATGGTTTAACCAAATTCACCACTAGATATCTTAGTTGAGTTCACAAGTGCTCTTAATTTGTTGGGAATTTGGTAGATGTTTTGATATTAGATTTTGTGAATCTGTAACTCACTCTAATACCGACTGCGACTGCTGTTGATTACTTACTCCGGTATCAATTGTTGGGATTCCGCAACAAAAGCGTCAAATTGAATTTTAGCATAAACCAGTTTCTTAGACAAAAACTGAAACCAATACAACCTAAAAAAAAAAAAAAAAAAAAAAATCAAAACCGAAAATACGAATGAAATAAAATTCATTGAGTATGAGAAGAATTACACTTGACTCCTCTTCTATACAGAATAGCTTCAACTCAAGTCCTCTTCCTGAATCTTTCTCATATTTTTTTCGTATTCTATAACACAAGAAGACTTCTTTCGTGCACCCGTGCACTAAGTGCATTCAAAATTATGAACATTTTGATCATGCCATATGCGTGTGGCTAAATTATACCATTACCATCACCAAATAATAGCACTTATACTATATTTTATAGTTTGCATCAAAAAAATACCCAAATCCTAATTTAATTAGATTTATATTCTAATTAATATTTGCATCTTAATAAATTTATCTCTACCAGATTTAAATATTTATCCTAATCTAATTAGAATTAAATTACAAATCTAACTAATTTAATTTTCTCCCATTTATTTTATAGTTAGGTCTAAGGTCTATTAAAAGTTCAAAAAGGTTTCCAAGAGATAATAAATTCAAGTCCCATCAAATTCCTAATTAACCTCATTTATTTTTTTCTAATTAAATTTAGGATCATGTTTTGGATCTATCAAAAAACTATCAAATCCAAATGTCTTAATTAAGCTTTTACATTAACAAAAAGCTACAATAAACTTCCTAGCTATAAAAGTAGGTTTTAATTAGTTTGTAACTTTTACTTATATTATATTATATTAATAAATTTAAATTATCTAATTGCCAAATTAAAAGTTGGGATGTTTATTTACAAATGAGCTAAGAGATGGATACACATTTCTCCCCTAATTTTTTCTATAATCTACTCAAATAATATTTTCATTTGTAAAAGCCCAAGCAAGTCCAAAGAGAAGCCCCATCAAGGTCAAGACAAAAAGTAGTAAAGAATAAAGGAGAAAAAAATATGCTTGGGGAGTAATCAATCTTGTATTGATTTGTTGGTGAGTCAGATCATGGAATTTCAAGAGGAAAATAAAATAAAATAATACTCATAAGATGGTGACTTATTTATATAAGGAAAATGCTATGTGTACACCCGTAAGGGGTGTACATCTCACACCCCCACCCATCTAAGGATGGGGGTGTGATGATGGGTCATTTGATGTGACCCGTAAAAAATATCGTCACCATTAAAATAGTGGAGATGTATGATGTACACCCCTTCGGGGTGTACATGTAGCATTGCTCTTTATATAATCACTGTATATAGCAAAAGCTCCTTTATTTAATCTCTCTCTCTCTCTCTCTCTCTCTCTCTCTCTCTCTCTCTATATATATATATATATATATATATATATATATATATATATATATATATATATATATATATATTAGATTTATTACTTTGACTAATTCCATCTTTTAGATCATGCTATTCTACCAACTATCTACTAAATTCAAGGGACCCACTATTATTCTAACCGTACATTTTTTTATCCAATGATTAAATCTACCAGCACTAATAACTTGCTACTTTTAAAAGCATTGGAGCTCAATTATATATATTAAAAAAAATAAACTAAAATTCAATTGATTTAGATTTTTTTCATACCATTAAACAAGCAAACGTCTCATATTTATCATTAAAATTATAAATTTTACAATCTTTTGATCATTAGATCAATGACATCGAAAAGATTTGAAATTTAGTTTCCAGGCGCTTCCAATGGCATAGATAATATTCAATAGTGCTGATCGTCGATGTGAAAGTTTCATTATCGAAAATAAATGGATGGCAAGCACGCGGTAAACCTAACATGCAGTTAGGGATATCAACGGGTCGAATTCGGGACGGATTTTCAAAAATTCGAACCCGAACCCGACGGATTTTGAAAATCCATATCCAAATCCGAACCCGACAAAAAATCCAAAACTCGAATCCGAACCCGAACCCGAAAATCCAAACCCAAAATAATTATTTTTTTTTCTTTACAATATTTCAAAATATATTATATTAAATTTAATTTTTTAAAATATAAATTTAAATATAATATCAAATATTTATATACACATATATTATATAACGTAAAATTAATTCGGGTTCGGATCGTGTATAATCAAAATCCATATCGAAATTCAAATCCGTCGGCTTTTTATTTTTTATATCCATATTCGAATCCATATCCGTTTAACATCGGATAAATCAATTCCGAATTCGAATTCGAATAAGATTTCGGGTATCCGTACCCATTGACATCCCTACACGCAGCTGGAGAGGAATTTATATACATTATGAAAGGTTACCCGAGCCGGCTTACCCGATCCATAATCCGCGTGCTCAAACCCTAAATTCTTCCAATAAGTTCCCGAAAGCGCGTTGTAGCTAAGATCAGCATACTCCATAGGGTTATGATCTTTCAGTAAACCCTTATTCCATTTAGCTACTTCGGTCGAAATTGCGCCCTTGGCATATCTAATGATTTTAATAATCTCGATAGTCGGTGCCTCTATGATCTCCTGACTATTCGGTGAGACATTTTGGTAGAAAATGCTATTCCGGTAGTAGCCAGGTTGAGCTTGTAGCGTTTCGCGAACATTCACCGCGAAATGCACCCGCACTGGTTCGGTAGGTCGTAATCCTATCGCCAGTGTCTGACACTGCCAAATTGTGGCCAAGGCCACATCAAATGCGGTGCATGATTCCCCGGTTTGTCGAAAGATGTTTTCCTTAGTTCGATTGATGTAATCTAAAGGGTATGTTCAGCTCGGAGTACTCCAACTCAAGTAAGTTCGAAGTCGATAAAAGGTACTGAGGAAATTTTCGGGTCAAGATCGAGGAGTGAATCCCTGGCCCAAACCGGGTCGACGGTCAGGCGTGGGAGGCCACGAGCAAGCTCGCCAACGGCATTCAAGAATTGCGCGGCTCCAATTCCGTCGGCAAGTGAGTGGTGCCATGCAAAGCCGAGGGCGAATCCGCCGCAGGTGAATTCGGTCACCTATATATATGCATGGTGAAATTAAGTAACATGTAAGCTTAATTACTAACAAAATACACAAAAAGATTAGTCATAAATAGATCTGTTCATCGGTCCGGACTAAATCGAAATCCAAGCCCAACTTGTTTGTATTCCCGGCTGGACCCATCCATTGTGATTTGGGTTCTTACGGTCCGAATCGACTGGTCGGCCCATGTTTGGGTCTAAGCATAACATATTATTGTAAAACAATAAATGACTAGAAATAAACTATTGAAAGCATAACAAGTACAACATATATATATATATATGTAGGTGAAAAACTAGTAATTAAATAGACGATTAAAGACTCAATCTAATTCATATATTATGGTTTGTCTCGTTCGTACTCAGACTTAGAACTAACTACTATATATATATATATACTTAATTATCACACCACTATTTACTACTCTTTTATATTAAGGAATCATGAATTTATAATATTTTACCTTTCAAGTGCACCAATTTATTTTACCATATATATATATAAACCTAGGGACTGTTGTTAGGGGAGGCAATCTAGTTTGCTAGTTTGCTGTTCGCGAGTCAACTCGTATTCGATTCGAAATGAACTCGATATCGAATCGCTCGTTTAGTAAATGAGTCGAATACGAGTTAGGGTCAGCTCGCTCGTGTTCGGATCGCTAACAGCTCGAATACATACATATATATATATATATATATATATATATATATATATATATGGAAAATGCTATGTGTACACCCCTTTCGGGGTGTACATCATACACCCCACCCATCTAAGGGTGGGGGTGTGATGATGGGTCACTTGATGTGACCCGTAAAAAGTATCGTCACCATTAAAATGGTGGAGGTGTATGATGTACACCCCTTCGGGGTGTACAGGTAGCATTGCTCTATATATATATATATATATATATATATATATATATATATATATATATATATATATATATATATATATATATATTAAGTGTAGAGTTTATATACGCACAAGTCTAATCATATTTGTAAATTTTTTATCATTAAATTTACTTTTAAAATTAATTTTTTATCAATAAATATTTCACTACAATATCGCTAGTGTTCGGCTCGTTGACACTCCTAACTATTATAGTGAAATATTTATTTTCTATCAACGATATGTGCTCTATCACTATAAAAAAAAAAGTTAATATAAAGACCTTTTTTTAGACGATGCTTGAGATAAGTATCTCCAAATATCCCTACAATATTGGGAATGCCGACGTTTCAAAAAACGTTGTCATATAAATTATTTATTATATTAAACTAATTAATTAAATAATAAATTTTATTATTATTTTTACACAATTTTAAAAAATTCTACACTTCATTTAAAACGTCAACACATATTTTAACCGACGCTTTCAAATGCGACACTAGACTATATTAAGACGCTTTTAAATATAATTAAGTATATAAATAAACGTCCTTAAATATTAGCTTTCTTGTAGTGTATACGTAGTTATACGATACCTGCATTAAAATGGAGGGATCGGTTACTTTTCACCCGCGATGATCTGCTAGGAGCTCTTCCAATGGTATCACGAAAGGGTGCTCCAAGAAATGAAATTCGCATCCTCCAAGCTACAATCCACCGACGCCTCGACGAAGCCTATCTGTTCTCCAGTGCACTCAATGCAAAGGTCTCCATCCCCGCCATCCACGAGCCGACCCGCAAGCGGGTAATACAAAACTAGTGCTTCTGATACTGCCCAGCTTATCGTCTTAACTTATTTCGACGCTGCTGCGATGTGCGAAAAGATGTATTGATGGAACAATAATGGATCTCAAAAGTTGTATCTTGTCGAATGGAGAGAGAAGGAGTTTCCCCTTAGGGGGTGTTTGGATCGAGTTATGTAAGATTACTGAGTATTTCAATATACTCCGACATGTTGCATTTCTGAACGAGATTATTGCTGATGCTGCATTAATGCGTTTGGAATAAACCGGTAATGTAATACTAAATTACAGTGTTTATAGCATTATTACGTTTGGTTCAACCTTTAAAACTCAATAATCCTAGTAGAAATATATATCTTTTTCCAAAATTACTCTTTTGATATTTTACACCACCAAAATTTAAAATTTAAATTGCACCATAAAAAATTACTTTCTACTGTTAAAAATAAATAAAAAATAGACTATAATAATAATAATAAATCATAAAATAACAAATAAATTTCATATTAGAAGTTATATTTAAAGAGAATTAATAACTAAACATTACATAAGGCATAATATCAAATACATAATTTTCAAGTCTAACATCAAACAATGGCATTACCAAGTTAAATATAAACAAAACAACATATAAAATAAATATTTCATAGAGTCGAAACTTCTACATATCATAATACCATACAAAAGTAGAGGCTTAAACATTTGGTCACTACAAAATCCATATTTTTACTACAATTGTGCTTGAGTTACATGTTCATTACTCTTTATATATATAGTAAGGAAATTGAGCTTTAGGAGGTCCTTTCCATCACATTCACGGAAAGATAGATGTTGGAGTAGATAGATAAGAAGTACATCAATTAATTAATGAAGGAAAAAAAAAAATATAGGTGTTAAACTAGGACACATATTTGAGTTAGATCTAGCAAAGGATTTTAATTGATACATATTTGAAAACTGAGATCACCTGCTTTTGAATCGAATTAAGATTTTGTTTCGCTCCATTTTAAGATATAAATATAAGTACAAAGAGTTTTGTTAGTTAGTTTTTTTTTTTTTTTTTTTTTTTTTTCAACTGATTCTTTCTGGGGTGCAGACGCGGAAGCTGTGAATTGAAATTTCTAATTTCGAGCTCTCAAGTTTATTTTAACTCTCGACAACTGCTAAATCCTCAAATAATAATTTCTAATAATTATTACCGTTTGAAAGAATAAGAAGAATAAATATCTTATTCTTCCTTTATTCCTTTAACCAAATGGTAGCCTGTAGCAAGAATGATCCGGATCGGGTCAGATCGGGTCGGGTCGGACCGTGTTGGGCTTAGCCATCATTTTTCCGTCCACGACTTGGCATGAGGCTAGCTTGATTGAGTGCTTTAATGTTTTCAATTTATTTTTAAAATTTTTAATAATATTTTATAAAGTGTAACTATAGAATTGCTAGGGTAAGGAGTTAAAAAAATTTTTAAAAAAAAAAGAAAAAAAAAAAGAAGATTCAAGCACTTAACATTGTTGAGTTAACATTTTTGTTCTAGAATTAATTAGTTGTAAGCATAGAATTACTCAATCACACCCCTTTAATTCAATGGCTATAAAAATTGTACCAAATAAATTTTGTCCATTTTTAAATAAACCCCTCAACTATTTTCTCTTAATTAAAATCAATTTGCTTCTATTATTTTTTTTATTTGAGTTGTTATATTTTTATTAGGTTAAAATTTATTAAATTTAGTGGCTCTATTTGATGTTATCCTTCAATATTAAATTAGACAAAACTATCAAAAAAAAAAAATTGAAAAATTTTCCTTTTTTTCTTTTGACTAAAATATTTTTTTCTTAAAAAATTGAAAGTTTGAGAGGGCCTCAATACATTTTTTAATTATTAATATATAAACACTTGATTGTCATGTGACAACTATTAATTGACCTTTTCATACATATAATAATTTAAAAAAGAGTATATGTTGCATTACTAAACCATTTATTTTATAATTTAAACAAAAAAAGGAGGATGCTACTTTTTAAAGAGAAATTTGGTTTTTTTTTTGTGCAATTTAATGTGGAGTTTGTCTCCAAATCCCCTTCCTTTGAGTCAATCCTTAAAAAATATAAAGGAATTGGTAAAAATTAATAATAAATTAATATAGTAATTTGGGTGAATATATAATAAAAAAATATTAATAAAATATATTTTTAAAAAAATTATATCAAATTAATAATAAATTAATCCAAATATATAACCAATCTGTATGTTTAAACTTAACAATTCAAAAATAAATAAAAATATTATATATTTTCGTCATTGAGATAGAGAATGAGAGGAAGAAACATAAATTGCGAGTTATTGAAAGATTCTTTTCGTCTTGCCCTCAATCGTCCTGAGCCTTATCCGGTATATTGCTCTCCGTTCTATATTGCTCTCCATTAGATCCCGCAGCGGTGTAGTAGGCGATGGAACAATCCTTGCACTGCACCTTCAACACGTTCCGTTCTAAAGCGAAGAGGGTCGGGTTGAGTCGGATTGGTGTGGATTAAGATTTGGAGAACTTGCTTATTCTTTCTCTAAACTAAATTCTGAATTTAAGAGAACAAAAGTATAAGATGGGTCCCACCTTTATTGAATAAAGAGGAAATGAAGGAAAAAAATCATGATGCTTCGTCAAAAATAGTTGATGAGAAAGAGAAAGAAAAAAAATTATGAGATAATTAAAAAGAGAGGAAAAATCGTATCCAAGGAGAAAAAATTATGACGTTTAATAAAATAAAAGTTGGCGATAAGTGTGAATAAAAAATAAATGCAACGTGATAAAAAAAAATATTAGAGATTCATAGATTCATAGATTTATGTACACCTCAAAAGGGTGTACATTCTACGTCCCATCAATCTAAGTGACCCTTCATCATATTTTCACCTATTAAATAAATGAGGTGTGAAATGTACACTCCAAGTAAAATGTATAAGTAATATTTTTCTTGTTAGATGTGACTCAAAATCAGAATCGCTTCGATATTATGATTCAGGTTCGCCGACGGCTTCGCGGTGCGACAGAAAATTTTGTGGATGTCTGTGGTGGAAGCGAAGGGCTCGGGACGCCCCCCGCGGTACGGATCCGATCCGCTAAGGAAAAACCCTAATTTCTCTTTTGTTTTGCCCTAGAGAGATCGAGCGATTGTATCATCACGAACTCTTGTATTCTCTCTTTTCTACATAGTGAAATCTCTCCTCTTTCGCCCGTGGTTTTTTCCCTGCAAAGGGTTTCCACGTAAATCTGTGTGTTAATTCTCTGTCGTGCAATTTTGGTTTTACTTTTCTGTCGTGATCGCCAATTAATTTTGTTTAGTTTGTGCGCTCGTTGCTAATATTTCTTAACTTTATTCAAAAATGACCAGTGTCATTTAAAGTATTTTTGAAGTTGAGAATTCAATTTTTACTTGCGATTTGGCAGAACAGAATCTCTTGTCATTAGCTTCTTAGATTTTGAAAATAATGTGTACTTGAACAGTTTGATATAATAAAGATCTAAGGACAAACTCAGAAGGAAACAAAATGAAAGATATATAATTAAATTAACCATGTTTTATGCATGGTGGAATTAAATATAGATACAAAAAGTTGGATTTATATTGAATTTAGGTATTCCTCAATTCACACAACCAAATCATGATAATCATCTCTAAAATGTGACCCAACATTACTTATCTAATAACATGTACTAGTTCCAAAATCCAATCCATTTCAATGTTTTATAATGCGGCCCAACTTTGTTTTGTAAATTATATATATATATATATATATATATATATATATATATATATATATATATATATATATAGATAGAGAGAGAGAGAGAGAGAGAGAGAATTAGACTGGAATACTATCGATAGCACCAAGTTGGTGTTATTAAATTTTTAGCCTTTAGATTAAAGGAGGTGTGATTAAGACGATAGTGGTCCCCTAGTCCGCGAGATTTTACTAGGTGGTTGGTTGAATAGTAAAAATCTTAGAGATCACTATAATTCCAATCGCATATTTCTTCATCCAACGGCTGAAAACTTGATAGCACTAATTGCTTAGTGCTATCGATAATATTCTAGTCGGACTATATATATATATATATATATATATATATATATATATATATATATATATATATATATATATATATATATATATATATATATATATATATTACGACTTATATACTTTCAAAAGAACAAACGAAAATATACTTGTGGATTTTTTATCATTAGATTTGCATTTGCATTGAGATTTGTTCTATTTATTTTTTCTTTCTCTTTCTTTAGTTGCCTTTATAAAGACACAAATCTCAATACAAATTCAATGGTAAAAAATTCACAAGTATAGATGTGCTTGTGCTTTCAAAAACATATAAGCTCTACTATATATATATATATATATATATATATATATATATATATATATATATATATATATATATATATATATATATATAGTCCGGCTAGTATACTATCGATAGTACCAAATATTTGGTACTATTAAGTTTTCTACCGTTGGATCAAGCCCTTTAATTATTTTCATCCGTTAGATTTTACTATTTTCCCAACCACCCATTAAACCTAAGGGGCCCACTATCATTGTGACACCCCCGGAATTTGGATTAGTCCTATATATAAATGATATAATAGGACTAAATCTCTAACCCGGCTATAACATTTGGATGGTAGCAAGATCCAAGAGGAACATGAGAGTTAAGCGTGCTAGAGCTAGAGTAGTTCTAGGATGGGTGACCCCCTGGGAAGTGGGGTGTCACAGTTGGTATCAGAGACATTCACCAGCCGGAAATGTGAGATGAGTCTCAGCTGAGCCAGGGTTATATAGCTGGTAGAGTGTGGCTCCCCGGCTAATGACCGTTGTAGATGGAGTGCAGCTCCCTACAAGGTCGGCTAAGGCTAGCGAGACGAGTCTCACATCGCCTGGTGCTTGTGAGTGTGCTTGAGCCTGATGTGGACGTCAGGGCTTAAAGGGGGAAGAATGTGACACCTCCGGAATTTGGATTAGTCCTATATATAAATGATATAATAGGACTAAATCTCTAACCTGGCTATAGCATTTGGATGGTAGCAAGATCCAAGAGGAACATGAGAGTTAAGCGTGCTAGAGCTAGAGTAGTTCTAGGATGGGTGACCCTCTGGGAAGTGGGGCGTCACAATCATCTCAATCACATATCTCTTAATTCAACGGTTAAAAATTTAATAGTACCAATGACTTGGTACTATTAATAATATTCCAGCCTAGCTATATATATATATATATATATATATATATATATATATATATATATATATATATATATATAAGAGCAATGCTATTCATCAAGCCCAAGAGATGTATGATACACAATCCATCCATTCAAGAATGAAGTATATTTTACTGATCACTTCGAAGTGATCAATAAAATTTATTCCACTCCAAAATGAATAGGATGTAAGATGCACACCATTTTAGGGTGTACAATAAGCATTTTTCATATAAAGCAATACTACGTGTACACTTCGAAAGGAATGTATATTTTACACCCTATTCATTCTAGAATAAGGGCTCCTTCATCAGTCACTTCGAAATGACAAGTAAAATTTATTCTATTCTAAAATAAATGATATATAAAATATACACACGAGAAAATAACGGTGTACAACTAATATTTTCTATATATTGAGACATTTATTGTGACTTTGTCTTAATCTCACCTTCTTACACTACCTCCACGGTCTCATTACCGTCCATGCATACGTGGATCGGATCGGATTAGTTTATATATTATATCTGTATCTTAAAAAAAAAATTAGATAAAAATAAAATATATATTTTATTTAGAGTCTGATCGAATTCAAATTTAAATACTTAAGTTAATAATATATTTGTCGAATTTATTTGAGCGTGTCTGTATAATGACTATCTATAAATTATTTTTTTAAGATCAAGTGCGGATCGTTTACGGATAGAAAATTCGTGTTCTATTGCGTTGCATACTATTCAATAAAAATTATTCAATAATAATAGTAAAATATTTTAATATAAAAAAGATACATCATATTTCATAAATAAAAGAGTCATGAAAAAATTATCATATTTCATCGAATATTACTATCGAATATTTAATATAAACTCAGTGACGGTGACTATACACTTTAGGTGACTGTACCTCACTCCATTAATCTCCCACCAATCATAGGTGAAAATTCACGGAGACCACCTCAACATTGCGTCCTTCTTCGAAATAGACCCCTTTGACTTTGCATATTTTTTTTTTTTGCTAACACTTTTAATTTTTTTATTGGCTAAATTACAGAAAATCTTTCTGTAATATTTCGTTTTTTTATTTTTGTCTCTCTGTCTTTTAAAAGTCTATATTTTACTCACTCGTAATTACCAAAATATGCATTTATCCCCACCGTCACCATTCCGTGAGTGAACCGTCAATTTTTTAAAAAAATATTATTATATATACCCAAAATACCCTTCAAAAATAGCGAGAAATAAACTAAAATTAATTCTTTCTCCAATATAAGATAAGGACATTTTCGTCAATTTATTTCCTCCGTTAATGTCGTTGTTCCCTAAAGACAATTCGGTAATTACGAGTGAACAAAATGTAGGCTTTTAAAAGACAGGAGGAAAAATGAAAAAGTGGAATATTACAGAAAGGTTTTCTGTAATTTAGTCTTTTTTATTTAGTAAAATTGAGTAATTTTAGTTTATTAAATTGTATTGGTAATTTTATAAAAAAATAATAATAATAAATTTGAAAGAATTATTGGATAAATTATTTTCACAAAACTTTTAGCTTACTTGGATAAAATAAATTAAATGAAAAATATTAGAAGTTAAAACTTTACAAGAATTATATATTTATTCCACTAAATTTTCGTATATTTATAAATTTGAAAATTCGCAAGAATATCCTTATATTAGTTTACAAGTTTAACGGTGTAGAAATATTCAAATCAAAATTTTAATATGATATCATCACATTTTGTGAGATTTTTATTCTCAGCCGTTGATTTTGAGCCATTTCGATTAATAGATAAATAATATCAAAAAATTACGAAATTTATTTTCTAGATATTTTAAATATTCTAGATCAAATTTAACGGAGCTGATCGCCCATTCAGAAATTCTGAGGCCTCCGTTCTAAAAGCACATAAATTAAACTATATATATATATATATATATATATATATATATATATATATATATAATTTAAAGGATTAAATAAGAAATATTCTAACTTTGAGGGGTCAAATTCAGAATAAACAATAGTTGAGGGGGTTAAACACATTCTCTTATGAGTATAGACCTTTTTGTACTTATAATTTTTCTGTCATTGGATAAAGTGATGTGTGATTAGAATGATAGTGGTCCTCTTAGGATTTAGTGGACGATTGGTGAAATAGTATAAATTTTAGGATACCACCGTAATCCTAACCGTACATTACTTCATCTAATGCCCGAAAACTTACAAAAAAATTTATAATCATAGAAATATAGTAGTCGGACTCTCTCTCTCTCTCTGTATATATATAACAGTAACAATAATTTAAAATTTAGATGACTAAATAGAAAATTTTCCAACATTCTAACTTTGAGGGATCAAATTCAGAATAAAAAATAATTGAGGGGGGTTAAGCACATTCTCAGCTACAAATAACACTCCGAGCTCTCCCCCACCACCCACACCCATCGCTCTTCGTCCCCGCATTCCTCCGATCCGCAGCGACGCTCTCCCCGAATCCCAAAGTCCACGCGTCCTCCTCCTCCTCCTCCGCAGATACACGGGAAAAAGGAAGGGCACTTGCACGCGTCGCGCGGGAATTGGTCGGCGCCGGGATCGAGGCGGAGGAGATGGACGGACGGGAGGGGGTGCGGGTGGGGCGGTACGTGATCGGGCGGACGATCGGCGAAGGAAGCTTCGCGAAGGTCAAGGCGGCGTGGCGCGCCGACACCGGCGGCGCCGGGTTCGCCGTGAAGATCATCCCCATCGCCCGCATCGGCTCCGACCCGAAAGTCCACGACCAGGTCCGTACCCGCATGCACACCTACTATTTTTCCCTACATACCTACACGTACACGTACACGTATACATGTACATATACATGTACGCACGTATACGTATACGTATACGTATGTGATGAGGGGGATTTGAATCTTTTTGAATTTTCAAATTTTTTTGAATTTGGTTTAGATAAAGACGGAGATTGGAACGCTGAAGCTGCTCCATCACACTAACGTCGTTCGCCTATACGAGGTCCCCCCTCTCTCTCTCTCTCTCTCTCTTAAAGATGTTCGTGGATCGGATCGGATCTGAATAGTTGATATACTGTATTCGTACCATAGAAAAAGAAATATATATATACCTATCTCGATTTGAATACTGTAATTATTCGTATACTATTCGCTCAAGAGTGAATACGCGTCGAGTCTATATCGAATACATGTATCTTATACATATTATGGATAAATCATACATTTTTCGCTATAAAAAACTCGCATTTTAATGAGCTACACTCAGTCTAATAAAATTTATTTAAAAAACAATAATAAAATATTCTACTAAGCGTTATAAATATTGATACGTAACACGGGATATGACACGACTTGAACACGGTGACTCAGCAGTTTTTAAAAAATTAAGACACGAACACCATATGAATATAGATAACAAATTATAATATTATTAATATAATAATATATTTTTATTATATATAAAATATAAATTTTGATAAAATATTATTATATTTCTCATGCGAATGAAAGTTTATAAAATTTTTCACTTATAGTTCATATGTTTTAAAAAAAAAATTTCTTCACCATATATAATTTATCATTTTACATTTTATATGCATAAAAAAATTAAAAAAATATATATATATATTTTTTTTTAATTGTATACTTATTGAACGCACATCTAAAAAATATTCACATCGAAAAAAAAATCCGACACAAACACGCGAGACTTATAAAAAAATCTGTGATACATAAATATTCTAATATATCAAAGACACATAATTTTAAGCACAAGAGTTATTAGAAAATTACCATAATCCGGATTTTATTATCCAGTATTTTATTGGATTCGGGTTTGGATTTGAAAATTATTTCGAACTTTATCCATTAAAAGATAGATGAATTTTACTGGTCATTTCGAAGTGAACAGTTAAAAAATTTTCATCCCAAAATAGATGAAATATATATACATCGTACACCTAAAATCGAATGTACTACTTATATATTAATTAAAATTATAAAAATAAACGATACGTTCAAATTTTGAAGTTAAAATAAAAAAATTTTAAAAAAATTGATAGTGGATTCAAAATAATTTATATTTCAGACAAATTCAAAGCACTAACCAAATTTTAACATAATTTGAACTCCTGATCTCTGGTCCTTCAGAATAATAATGGACTGTATTCTAAAGTACAATTTTATTGAGATTCCTTTTATCATCATAGAAAAGTCCCTCACTCTCGTACACTCTCGTACACACATTTTAGATAGGGTGGATTGGATCAAAATTAGAAAAGTTCGAGGACTTATTCGCAATATTAGAATAGTACAGGGACCGTCCTAACATTTCACCCGTGGTTTTGACGGAGTCGTCGTACCGACTTCTAACGGCGTCAGCATCCCGTCAACTTCCAAATTTTTTTGATTAAATTTAAATTTTGTGACATTTAATGAAGTAAAAAAATTTATTAAAATTTAATAGCCTTGATCTATCAAAATTTACTTTTTAAAAAATTAGTTTAATAAAATTCCTGATTAAAAAAATTCAAAGTTGATGTTGGCTATTTATTTATGTGTTAAAAATAGGTCCAACTCCTGTCCGTGACAATAGGCCCAGAAGACTAATAAGTTGAGTTGGGTGAGCCCAATAAGTTGAGTGGGGCTGCGGTCCACAATAGACCTAACGGTAAGAGGCCCAATAATAGACCCAACGTCCAGGTGAGTTGAGTCCGGTCGAGATCCGTGGGCGCTGTGTCTGTACGCTTTAAGTGAATTGATTGCGTATTTCTAACGACTCGAGTTTTTGAAATTAATGGTTAGCGCCAACGATCCGACAAGTGGTATCAGAGCCACCACACAGTGCAGGTGTTGGGGGGGAATTGTTGGCTATTTATTTATATGTTGGGGTCCCGTGACAATAGACCCAGAAGACTAATAAGTTGAGTTGGGTGAGCCCAATAAGTTGAGTGGGGCTGCGGTCCATAATAGACCTAACGGCAAGAGGCCCAACAATAGACCCAATGTCCAGATGGGTTGAGTCCGGTCGAGATCCGTGGGCACTGTGTCTGTACACTTTAAGTGAATTGATTGTGTATTTCTAATCGCTCGAATTTTTAGAATTAATAGTCGAATTCAATTAATGATAAACAGTGATTAGACTCAGACGAATCTTTTGAACACGCGGCACAATCTCAAATTACTCAGATATAATTCGCTATTAATGAGAGGCGGGATCGGCTACGTGAGATATATTTTTTTTAATGTGATGTAGCTGCAGTGACAGGACAATGAAAGTGATGGTTTGGGCTTTTTCTGGTTGGCTATATCTGATTAGAGAAAAAGTGGGTAAAGTGGTGTCATCTTAGCCAATTAAATTAGTGGTCCCAAAACCTTTAAAAGGACTACTTTAAAAATATCTTTTATTAGGGGGTGGTAAACGTGTATGGTGAGTTGGTGACCCCCTCACCTTACATCCTACACGCCATTCTCAAATGGCCCACATAATAAATTGTAGAGAAAAAATATCTTTACACCTTTTGACACTTTAAAAATATCTTATTTATTTATTTATATATTTTTTATTTTAAATATATTTTTTATACATTTATCTGTTATTAAAAAATATATAAAATTTGAGTTAATTTTTTTATCCAACTTAAGTTAAGGGCAAATAAGTAAAAATATCAAAAATTAAAAGATCCAAGAATAAAAATAATATAAAAGAAAAAAAAAGTGTACATGGTTCGGCAACCGGCCTACATCCACGGACGAAGACGGAGTAAAGACTTTTATTAAAGTCAAAAGTAGAATACAGAGATTATATCTCTCAAGAAAACCGAAGCTCCAAATAAAATCGAAATATCAAAATTTGCGTCCACCCAAACGATTTCGAAGAATCCAATCGTATGGACGCCCTCACCTTAGAGAGCTTCGATTTCTTAATTAATTATTGGCTTCATTACTCCAATACGGCCTCTATCGTCTTGAATTGCTAAATTAATTAGAATATGATCTCTAATTAAAATCCCGGCTTCATAAATATGGCCGTATGTATCAACACGACAACAACACGTATCTTCCTTGGTTGGTCTAAATTAATTATGGCCGTATGTATCAACACGACAACAACACGTATCTTCCTTGGTTGGTCTAAATTAATTAGCGCTTCGGCTGATTAAAAGTGGCAACTTCATTAAAGTGGTTGGGCATGCTATATATAATATATGTCTCCAAACTTGAATCTAATTAGGATTTGTAGTCTAATTAAATTCTAGTTTTATCCAATAATCTAAATCTCATATTATTCTAATTAGATTAGGATTTAACTTTAATTTAGATAAATACAAATCTAAACCAAATTATAACATATTTCTATCGTCCCTAACCTAAAAATAAATAAAAAAATTAGTTACGGTAGAAAAGTATACTTGAAAGAGTAAAATAATAATTTTACAGAAATAACAATAATTGCTAATACTTCACTAATAGAATTTAACTCTACGGATATATTTGAAAGAACTTAGAACCTTAAAAGAGTTACAAGTTACCAAATCATTCTCCTGCTTGATTTGATTCTTTTAGGCATGTCAAGTACTACTTACAAAATATCAACACAGTTTGCATTAAGAACTTGCTACTTAATGTTACACATTTGGAAGCTTTGTCTCTTGCATCTTCATTGTTGTTCTCTCTCTCTACAGGTTTTGGCAAGCAAGACGAAAATATACATGGTCCTTGAGCATGTTACCGGAGGCGAGCTATTCGACAAAATAGTAAGATACTCTCTCTTTTGTGTCATGAAAGAAAACAAAGCATATATCCAATAGCAACTTAAGTAGTATGTGTTGGTTTAAAAGGGTCAGCATCCTGCTCTGTGGCGGGAGGCCAGGTTGGATTGAGTCACGTTCGAAATAGTGTGAGGCTCGGTTTAAGTGAATTGGTTGTATATTTCTAACATCTAGAGTTGTTGGGATTAATTGTTAACGCCAATGATTCGACAAGTGGTATCAGAGTCAGAAGTGCAGGTGCTGGGGAGGGGGGGAGGGAACAGTATCCTATTCTGTGGCAGGAGACAAGGTTAGGCCGACGGGGTGAAGCTGGGTTGGGTCCAGTCATGTTCGAAGTGGCGTAAGGCTGATTAGGTCAAGTCATAATTGAAACCCGTGGATGCTGTATCAATACGCTTTAAATTAATTGGTTGAGTATTTCTAACAACTCGAGCTTTTGAGATTAATAGTTAGCGCCAACAATCCGACGGTATATTTACTCTATATAGTAAGTGCCTCTTCTTAACGCGATGATAATTACATGCTATGCGAATGCTATAGGAATCAAAGGGGAGGCTTTCGGAGTGCGAAGGGCGAAAGCTTTTCCAGCAGCTAATTGATGCTGTGAGCTATTGTCATGACAAGGGTGTTTACCACAGAGACTTGAAGGTATACTAATTTGCTCACTTCACTTGTTCCAATATTATCAGTAAGATTTTGTGTACTGAATGCTGTCTTTTTCTTTGTTCTGCTGCAGCCTGAGAATGTGCTTCTTGATGCAAAAGGAAACATCAAGATTTCCGACTTCGGTCTTAGCGCATTACCTCAACAATTTGGGGTATATATATGTAACACCCCAATAGTCCCACATCGGATAGAAAAAGAGTTCTGATTGGATATATGAGATCATACACGCTAGTAATAATAACTGGGCTTAAGTATTTTGGGCTGTGATTTGAGCTCAACGAGTTATTATTGCTAGCGGGTCGGGTCGTCACAAATGGTATCAGAGACGAATACCAGCCGGAAGTGTGAGAGCTAAGCGCTATGCGGAGCAAAGTGCTACACCATAGATTTGGTGCTACACCATAGGTTTGGTGGGAGTCACCTCTTGATTCCACATGAGCCACCTCTAGAATCTCACATCGCCTAGTAATTCTGATATGTTCTGTATTTGTAATTTGGTTTGGACCCGACGAGGACGTTAGTGTCTCACATCGCCTGGTAATTCTGATATGTTCTGTGTTTGTAATCTGGTTTGATGTTCTGTATTTGTAATTTGGTTTGGACCCGACGAGGACGTTAGTGTCTCACATCGCCTGGTAATTCTGATATGTTCTGTGTTTGTAATCTGGTTTGGATCCGACGAGGACGTCAGGATCTAAACAGAGAGAGTTTGTAGCACCCTAATCTGGTTTGGATCCGACGAGGACGTCAGGATCTAAACAGAGAGAGTTTGTAGCACCCTAATAGTCCCATATCGGATAGGAAAAGGGTTCTGATTGGATATATGAGATCATACACGCTAGTAATAATAACTGAGCTTAAACATTTTGGACTGTGATTTGGGCCCAACGAGTTATTATTGCTAGCGGGTCGGGTCGTCACATATATTTCCAAGATACGATTCGCAACACCCTCGCCTAATTTTTCGCAACATAATGTCTCAGGTTGATGGTCTTTTGCATACGACCTGCGGTAGTCCTAATTACGTTGCTCCGGAGGTGAGAAGAGTATACTAACTATGTCTGTGAATCATTCATTTTTAGGCTATTTATTGACAGGAACTTCATCTTGTTTGTGTTAAATAGATCATTGCCAACCGAGGTTACGACGGCGCTAAGTCGGATATCTGGTCTTGCGGTGTTATCTTATATGTTATGCTCACAGCATGCCTTCCGTTCGAAGATCGAAACCTCGCTGTTCTTTATCAAAAGGTGATAAAACTGTTATGCTTTTACGTTCAAATAGTAATGCAGTTCCAAGTTCACGAAATTAGCTACGGTGCACGCTTTAAGTGCTTGCGACATTTGTTTACATGGACTAAAAATTGACCGTTAGTAGCCATTTTGTTCGTAACGAGCTTTAGCTTTCGAATTGGAAGCTATTTTGTGGTCTTCGTCGGGATTCTGATCTCATAATTCGACTCAGATTTCGAAGAGTGATGTTCACATCCCTAAATGGCTTTCCCCTGGCGCGCGAAACTTAATAAAGAGGATTCTCGACCCCAATCCTAAAACTAGGATAAGCATGGATCAAATCAAAGAAGACGATTGGTTTAAGCAAGATTACGTTCCGTCTATGCCTGACAAAGATGAAGAAGAAGAAGAAGAAGAAGAAGAAGAAGATATGATCTCAGACGATGAATCCTGCGTGATCAAAGAGGTACGTAAATTATAGTACCTATTTTTGTTTTTGGTTTGAGTTCTACTGGTGGCGAGACTGAGCAAGATTGATGCATTATCGAAGGTTGCAGAACCAGATCATGGACACGAGAATACGTACAACCACATTAACGCTTTCGAGCTAATCGGAATGTGTTCGTCGCTTGATCTCTCAGGTTTCTTTGAACAAGAGGTAAGATTGAGATATATTTAAGAACCGAACTATGTCGCACTTTATCAATCTAGGACTGATCTTAAATTATAACATTTTTTCCTATTCATTGCATCGTTAGGATGTCTCCGAAAGAAGAATCAGATTCACCTCAACATTCTCACCGAAGGCTCTATTCGATAGGATCGAGGAAATCGTCGCAGGAATGGGGTTTCATGTTCACAAAGGACATGCCAAGGTTAATATGCATTTCAGTGCTCAGTTCATCTATTACATCTTGTAAATCTAGTTAGGATTTGTACTGAAACTGCAACCACGGAAATTCGCAGTTGAGGATTACGCAGCCATGTAAGGGATCCACATGTCCTAGGTCCCTTCTAATGGTCGTCGAGGTAAGCTAAATTGCTCTAGTTTTCGATCTACCGCTCGATTGCAAAAGCTTACAACTCAAACAGGTCTCATCCGGTACTTCAGGTCTTCGAGATTAGCTCGTCGTTGTACGTCGTGGAATTGAGAAAATCGCATGGAGCTTCTGCGTCGTATAGACAGGTACAAATGTTCTCTTATGTTCCAGCTTTTTACGTCTCTTATCGCTTGAGTGTTAAAGCGCTTATCATCGCAGTTATGCGCGAAGATACTAGATGAACTTGGAGTTTGTAAAAGCGAAGACGTTGCGACGACGAGCCAGTCCTTAATGCAAGAGCACAGTGCTGTACTGGAGGGGGAAAGGAAAGTTACGATCGCTGCCGCCTGATTTGTTCTTCGTGTTCTTATCGGAGAATGCAAGGGTGGTGGTTCTGCAACATTTTTCAGGACCTGCACATAGTTACCAGTTTAGAAGTAGTTCTAGTATGAGTAATTGTACAGAGCAGGTGTGGTATGATCAAACAGCTATAATTTTTTTTAAGTAAATGCTGTGTTGTATCAAAATAATATTGAAGGGGTGTTGAGTACTTGTATAGCATTCACCCTCTTTATGTAGTTTGCATTGCATTGCATGATTTTGAGGTGATTTTGTAGTTATTAAATGCTGGGACAAGCAAATTGTTGTGTAGATTATTTGGATTTTTTGTCATCTTAAAAGTTCAATGTATATAATGTGTGAGATAAGTTTGATCACTATTTATTTATTTGTGGGTTAAAAATAGATCTAATTTTCTACTCCGTGACAATAGACTCATAAGACTAATAAGTTGAGTGAGGATACGGTCCACAATATAGACCTAACAATATGTGGATTGAGTCCGGTCGAGACCCATGAACGTTGTGTCTGTATATTTTAAGTGAATTGATTGTGTATTTTTAATAATTCGAACTTTTAGAATTGATGGTTAGCTCCAATGACAAAGCTTTTATCTCTCTCTATGATTGGATGATCACATTTTACTCTTTTTTTTTTTGGCAAGTATATTTGAGAGGTACATCTTTAAACAATCATGCTAAGTAGTTAATGATCATATCTAGCACGGTTGGTTAAGGACTTTGCTGACATTCGGCTAGGGGTGGCAATCCAGTTCGTTGTTCGTGAGTCAGCTCGTGTTCGGCTCAAAATGAGCTCGAGATCGAATCGCTCGTTTAGTAAACGAGCCGAACACGAGCCAAATTTTTCAGTTCGTTTAATAAACGAGCCGAACACGAGCCAAATTTTTCAGTTCGTTTAATAAACGAGCCGAACACGAGCTAGGATCAACTCTAACTCGTGTTCGGCTCGATAACAGCTCGAATATATATATATATATATATATATATATATATATATATATATATATATATATATATATATATATATATATATATATATATATATATATATATTACTATTTAGATTTTAGGCCATCAATTTTGTGTGAATTTTAATTATTAAATTAAAGTTTTAATTTTTAATTTTTTTGAAACTTTACACCTAATAGTATGAATTAAAATTAAACTTATTGTTCGCGAGCTAGCTCGTGCTCGGCTCGTTAATAAACGAGCAGAACACGAGCCGAATTTTTCAGCTCGATATTTAAACGAGCCAGCTCGTGTTCGGCTCGAGCCGATCCCAACTCGCTCTTGTTCGGCTCGTTGACACCCTACATTCGGCCGGCCAAATTGGATGCTTTTGTGATCAGATTTGATCCAATGATTATTATATTATCTAATTAGACTAAATTTAATCACGTTTTTAATTTGAAAAAGTAATTAGAGATATATTCTATATCAATCATAAACTGATTCGGATATATCTTTTACTTACACGTTAAGATCCCTCTTATAAATATACGAACAATTCTCTCGTAAGAAGCTCAACAAAAAAAAAAAAAATATATATATATATATATATATATATATATATATATATATATATATACAAAAATTTACGCAATCTTTTAAGAGAGATAAACCATATTTTTTATTAACTTATTATAATAATTTTGTTACAATAATTTTAAAAATTTAAGTCAGTAATTATAAGAAACTAAAGTTCGATGACTAATAGTTTGTGGACCAAAAATATATAACATAGCTAAAAAATAATAAAAGATCACAAACCTCACATTTTGGAGCAACACCCCTAAAATTTTCTAATTATTTTTTTTAAAAAAAAAAAAAAAAATTTCTCCAATTCTCTTTCTCTCTCTCAGGATAACATAGAAAATCCTGGTCAATGTGTGGAAAAATCAGGAGGAGTATTTTACACGTTATTTTGAGAAAGGGGCTTTTATTATTAAGTGCCTATCACATTATATTTACAATTTTGTCCCTGGTAAATTGCAACATTAGTCCCCAACTTTTCAGCATATCTCATCCTGGTCCTCAAATTATAAGTTACAAAGTTTCACTTAAGTTGTTAATTATTCTAAGTCATGATTTTTTTTTTTTTTTTACTTCAAATAAAATTTGGATCTTTGAATTAAAAGTGCCATACAAAGATGGAATCTTATAGGTTGATTCTGATTCTTTTCATTTAATTCAAGGGATATTAAAAGTGTGCAATGTTTTTTGAGATCCACAAAAATAACCCCAAAAATAGGAAAAAGAAAATAATTAAAAAAAGAGAATATATCTCTTTCAACATAAAATGTGACATAGTGGTTGGAATTATGGTGAGATTTTTGGATTTCATGTGTTAGGTACCATAAAAATATAATAATAATAATACTAATAATAATAATAAAACAAACCCTTTTCATAGAATAGACATTTTTTTTGTTATTTTTGTGTGTTTTTTTTCAATTGATTGGGATAAATTTTTGTGTAAAAATAAATTTCAAAAAAATGCTTAATTAATTTATTTCTCATGGATTGGTTTCACTTCAAAAATTTGCTATTCTAATTATAATTTGGGTTCAAATTAAGATTTGATCAAAACTAACCTTACACAAACCCGACCCGATTAATCGAACTCAAACGGATTTTTCATCGACTTTTAAGTCAAAACCCGAGAGGCTAGGGAACGTGATCTTAACGTACAAGCATTAATAACTTTTGAAAGATTGTAAAGATGGGTAAATCATAACAACAACTACATGATAGTAACACTATATAATAAGTTTAAAGATTCAGTCCATTAATAATAATAATTTATTAAATACAAATTATTAACACGAAACACAAGTAAATCCAAACTGTTAGCATTAATGAATTGGTTCATTATATTTAATACCAAAATCATAATATCGGAATATATATATATATATAGTTGTGTTGGAATGCTATTGATAGCACCAGCCCAACTTTGTCACCTATTTTGTAGTCCTTGGATCGCATTGAGATTCGTGCAAGCTCTTTAATTAAAAAGAAGAGTTTTTTATTTTTTATTTTTTCTTTTCTCTTCTTTTTATTAAAGAGCCTCCACGAATCTCAATGCGATCCAAGTGTTATATAATGGGTGGCAAAATTGGGATGGTGCTATCAATAGCATTCCAGCACAACTATATATATATATATATATATATATATATATATGGGCTTATCTCGCATCCCCTTGATCTTGATGATGCTGAATTATGTGTATGGTTTGATTGAATCTGATTAGAACATGAGGGTCTAAATTGAAAGGAAAATGCTAAATGTACACCTCTTGTGGGGGTGTACATCATACACCCCATCCATCTAATGGGTGGGGTGTGGTGAGAGGTCACTTCACAATTTGTGAAGTAATTTTCTATCCTTAGATGGGTGGGTGTAGGATGTACACTCCAAAGCTTAAATTGAAAGATATTTTAGCGTCCAATCATTTCATTTTAGATGCAAAAGAGATTATGTGTGGATTTTTTATTTTTTATTTTTTTTTTATTTTTTATTTTTTGAGAAAAAAATAGTAAGCTACCTACTTCATTCAAGTCGAGCGTGAACTAAGCAACATAAGTGAGATAATTGGATCTCTCAAAACATCAAGATAACACACGACAAAAAAAAAATAATAATAAAAAAAAAAAAATAAAGAATTTTCTCATCACCAAACACTCTCATCTCAAATACTCCAATAGCTTCACCGCTCTGCCAAGTAGGTTAGTATTGATTTGATGAAAGATAATTTTTTTTCCTAATTTTCCACGGCAGACCAAGTCGCCGATAGGTAAAATAAATTTATATTCCTAACAGCGGTCCCTCCAGAACCATCCACTCCTTTCAGACACTCCTAATATTTTTATCATAACCCCCGGCCACAATTTCCCATCACCCATTTCCAAAACGAACTGTATAAAGACGCAACTCACAAAGAGGTGATCTACCGTCTCTTCCTCACATCCGCACAGCATACCGAGTGTTCCCACCCAATCTCTTCTAGTCAAATTGTCCGCTGTTAGCAGCCTTCTCTTGAGCACCAACCAGACGAGAATCTATACTTTAAGCGGCATCCGAAGGTTCCACAGCGTTTTGGCGTACAAGTCTCTAATACTCCCATCACTAAGTATCGAGTAAGTAGACTTAACAGAAAAGGACCCTTTTTCACGCCACCGCCACACCACACTGTCATTACTCTATCCCAAGGTGATCGACGCCCGCCAGAAGCTCTCTTAGTTGGCGCATATCTCTAGAACCCCTCTGCCCTCTCAGTGTGGCTCCTCTTAATATTTTCCATCTACTCCATCTGGATCGATCGTCCGAAGCAGTTGCCGACAAAAACGAATTTCCACTCCACGTCAAAGTGTAACTCAGGAAAGATATATAGATTGTAAGGTCGTCTTACCACACCATCTATCTGACCAAAAAATTATATTTTTTTTATTTCCGAGCTGGAACGAGACCCCACCCCTGAAGAGCTCTTTAATCCTGACGACGTCCTGCCACCATTGTGAGAACGGCATGAACGCTCTCCCCTCCCACAGTAGTTTTCTTCTCAAATAGTAAAGCGCTCTGATAAGTTTATTCCATTAAAGATCGGGCGCAGTAAAGAACCCCCACCACTATTTAATTATAAGGACGTCATTCATCAGCCTTAACCTTAACTGTGTGTGGATCATTACAATGAGAAGATATTAAATGTGGGTATTGTTGTGTAGATTATTCCTAAGCTAATTTTTGTATTTACATAATGTTTAATAATAATAATAATAATATTAGGTATGAGGAGTAGAGTATCTTGGGGAATCAAAGTGAAAGAGGATACAAATACCACTCTTTGAATATTCTACTCCTTTTGATGACCCTGTGGTATCTTGATGAGTTTGTGGTATCTTGATTCCATTGCCTTGTAATGTGGGACAATTATTTGTGCATGATGCATGATGTGATTGATTCTTCTATATTTAGTATGATTTTTTTTAAAAAAAAAAATCATGTCCCACAATCCATAAAATGGTTAGACTTTTGAATGAAAGGTGAAAGCTAGGCAATTCCCTTCCACTCAAAGAAAAGATAAAAAAAGATAAGAAAAAAAAAAAGAAAAAAGAAAATTAAGATGAAAAAATATGGACACCATTTTATTTTGATTAGCACTTCTTTGACTTTTAAATTTTTTTAAAACATTGAATGATTTCAGTTGAATAAATTAGAACAATTCGATTAAATTTACCGTCGATTTTATCAATTTTAACTTTCTAGTAAATTCAAAAGTTAAATAATTAAAGTGCAATAAGGAGAAGTAAATTTTAGTGGCCTAATTCAAAATGGCATGTATATATATATATCCACATATAATTTCTAACAAAAGCAAAACACCATTCATATATGTTTTGCCAAAGAGTGGTCAAAATTAAGTATCTCTCCTCTTTCTTAATTTACATGCATATATATATATATATATATATATATATATATATATATATATATATATATATATATATATATATATATATATATATATATATGAACTCTCAAACTTAATTATATTCCTCCTCTTGTGTTCACCTCCTATTCCTTTTACTATTATTATTATTATTATTATTATTTGTGCTGAGGTTGTAACACTTTTTTTGTTGTAGTAGTAGTAGTAGAAAGATATAAAGTTATAATAAGAATGAAAGATAGTGATCAAGATGGTGCAAGTGCTAGTACTGGCAGCAGCAGCAGCAGCAGCAGCAGCAGCAGCAGCAGTAGCAGCAGCAGATGGAGCTGGGAGGAGAACAAGCGGTTCGAGCTCGCGCTGGCGGTGATCGAGGAGGGGAGCCCCGACCGGTGGGCGGCGATCGCGTCGATGGTCGGAAGAGAGAAGAGCGCGGAGGACGCGCGGCGGCAGTATGAGGCCCTCCTGGAGGATCTCTGCATCATTGAATCTGGTGCACTTGACTATGAATATGTTACTTATTTTGGTCTTGGAGAACCAATTTGTTGGAATCAAGAGTAAGTACTAGTTCTTCTTCTTTTTTTTCTTTCTTGTGTAAGTGTTAATTTACATAATATAAAAAATTATCCTTTTGTTTTTGGTTGGCATATATTTTTGATTTAGTTACTTAAAAGGTTAGGCATGAATTATATATGGTATTTAATTTCTTCTAATTTGCTTATGAAAATTGCAATTTAGTGGTGCTTTAAGCTGCAGGTGGTTAAATCAGCTGAGCTTATCTTCTTAAATCAAAAATTAAAGGTTCTGAAGTTTCATCAGAGGCAGATTGATTTCTGCTCCTATTGCAGAATTCAGCAACTTCTTTGATCTGAGAAAAGGGCTTTTCATGAAGGAAAATAATCAAAGATTACATATCTGAATCGCCGATAAATCGATAATTTAAATCTGACACTATTTATGTATGTATGTATGTATGTATATATGTATGTATGTATGTATGTATGTATGTATGTATGCATGCTAAACTACTTCTTATAACTCAATTAATTAGTTGGTGTTTTTGTTGGTTGGCTTGATTTACAAATTCTTGGTTGGAATATGTAGAAATAATATTGTGCATAAGCTCCTAAATGGTATGGGTGGAAGTGGTTAGATATCGTTTCCATTTTATATTTTCGATTTGCCGACGGTTTTACGGTACCACCATAAAATCTTAAAAAATATTTGGAAAAAAAAATTTGAATGTGAGAGGTGGAAGCAGAGGTTTGGGCCGAGCCCGAAGCCCACCACCGACATCGAACAGAAGTATGGGAAGCGAAGCCCCCGCGGTCGGATCCACTAAAAAATATTCGTAAAGAATATTTATTTATTTATTTATTTTGTCCTGAGGAGATCGAGCAATATAATACAGAACAATTTTGTATTTCCCTTTTTTATATAGTAAAGTCCTTTTCTTTCCTCCGTAATATTTCTTTGTAAATTTTTTTTTTATATAAATCTGTATGTTTTTATTTTGTCGTGAATTCGAGATTTACTTTTATATTATAATCACATATTAATTTTGTTTTCATTTGTGCACTCGTCGTAAAATAAAATCGATAGAATACAAATACAAATATCAAATTTTAGTATTCTACACATATTCCTATTTGAAAAAAAAATAAAAATATGGATGTAGATATTAGGAAAATGCTACTTGTACACCCGTAAGGGGTGTACATCTCACACCCCCACCCATCTAAGGGTGGGGGTGTGATAAGGGGTCACTTGATGTGACCCGTAAAAAATATCGACACCATTAAATGGGTGGAGGTGTAGGATGTACACCCCTTCGGGGTGTACATGTAGCATTACTCGTAGATATTATTGTAGATATTAATTTTTAAATATCTGATTTTTTTAATAAATCCAACCATATCCGACAAGGAGAATGTTAATATTATTGTAGAGGGATAAAGCAGTTACTGTAGAGGGAGAATGTTAAATTTAATATAATATATATATTATATATAAAATTAGATACAAATTAATTAACAGAGGAAATTTTTAAAACAATAGAAGAATATATATGTCACTAATAATTACACAAAGCAAAACAAAATTTTACGTTCTTTTTGACTCAAATAGATATTCTTATTTTTTGTTTATTAAATGTTAATATATTTTTTTATATTTTCAAATTATTTTAAATTTAAAAATTCAAAATAAATTAAAATTTTAAAATAAATTAATCAAAAAATAAACTCATGCAATTAATAACTATGTAAACTAAAAATTAAATTTAAATTAAAAATAAATAAAAACAAATCAAATTTTAAAAATAAATTAAATAATCAAATTTGAATTTAATTTTAAAATATTATTTTCCTTTTAAATGAATATTTTCACATTTTTTAATTTTTTGGTCCAAAAAACAAATTAAATTTAAAAAATAAAATAATATCACTAATAATTATTTAAACTAATAATCAAATTTAAATTAAAAATAAATTAAATTTAGAAAATAAATTAATTAAAAAAAAAGTTATGTACGATAAATTATTTACCGCTTTTAAAAACAGTGAATGATTAACTGTATATAGAAGTTTATTTTTATAATTTTATTTTACAAAGAGTTATTTTTAAAATTATAATATAAAATAAGATTATTTATAAAAAAAAATTTGTTTTCCGTCGTCCTCCTCTCTTCTCGGGTTATTTAGTAAACTAATCTTCATAACAAAATTTATTTTAAAAATAAACTTCTAGAAAAAATATTTATAAAAATAAATTTTTAAAAGCAGTGAAATATTCACCGCTTTCTAATTCTATAAAGAACTTTCTTTCTAATATATCCTGTTAAAATTTAAAAGCAGATATAAAAAATAGAAACGAATTTATCCGATACTAAACAGATAAAATTTTAAATACGGATATAAAAAATAAAAACGGAAACCGAAAGATTTGAATTCAGTATGGATTTACATTATGGGTTAATTGCATACGGCTCTCCATAAACATATAGAATAGGAGATATATTTTTACAAAGTTTAACTTTTCATATTTATCGTTTCAAAAGTTCTAAGTTATTCATATATATCCCTCCGGTTTATTACCGTTAGTTTATTATTTATTTTTTAACAGACTACATGTGAAATGACAGTTTTGTCTTTTCAAAAATGTTTAAACTTTGTAGGAATATATCTGCTATTCGATATGTTTACAGAGAGCCATATGCAATTAACCCATACATAATTATATATTAATTTATATTTTAAAATTTAAAATTTAATATTATATTTATATCTTTCTATATCTATATCTATACTATACTATATATTATGGGTTAATTACATACAGGTCTCTGCAAATATGTCGAATAGCAAATATATTCC
Organism: Tillandsia leiboldiana; assembly: GCA_029204045.2. Lineage (NCBI taxonomy): Eukaryota > Viridiplantae > Streptophyta > Magnoliopsida > Poales > Bromeliaceae > Tillandsia > Tillandsia leiboldiana. Next base: position 51,915,412 of record CM055066.1, on the reverse strand, counting down.
TACAAAATTCAACTTTTCATATTTATTCCTTCAAAAATTCACCGTTATTCAAATCTACCCCTACCGTCCATCTCTGTTAGAAAAGTTGAGTTAACCATAGGTTAAATGCTTAACCTTGATTAGATAAAAAAAAAGTAAAATTATCTTTTTACCCTTTATATATTATAATTATTTAATATATTATTTAATTAATTAGATAAAATATTAGTTAATTATTTAATTAATTTAATAAATAATTAGTTAACTACCGCGGCATGCAGCCGCGCCGCGCGGGGCCAGCAGGTGCAGCTGCGTGAGGCTCCCGTCCGCGTCCATGTCGAAGCGAGGTCGAAGCTAGGAAGGAGATGACCGTAGAGAATATAAACAGATTCCAAATGGTTGAATTTTGTAGGAATATATTTGCTATTCGACATATTTACAGGGACATGTATGCAATTAACCCATATATTATATAGTATAGTATTGATATAGAAGACTACTTTTATGGAAAATTTTATTATAGGAGGAATTATTATTTTTAAAATTATAATATAAAATAAGATTATTTCTTATAAAAACAAATTCTCTCTTCTCCCCTGTAATTAGGGTTTTACGACCACCACGCAGAGATCGAGATCGAGAGAGAGGGAGAGGGAGAGGGAGAGAGATCGGTGGAGGTAGAGATCGAGAGAGAGAAAGGGAGAGGGAGAGAGATCGGTGGAGGTAGGGATGGGGAAGACGACGTACCTGAGGTTCAGGGGGAGCCGCCACCTTCGGCAGCGGCTGGTGTTGGCGACGCTCACGGCGACGCCGATCGCGGTGAAGGAGATCCACTCCGACGAAAGCTTCCCGGGGCTCCGACCCCACGAGGTCTCCCTCTTCCGCCTCCTCGAGAAGGTCACCGACCACTCCTTCGTCGAGTTCGGCGAAAGCGGTAAATACCCTAATCGATTCCCCCTCCATCTCTCCCCCCCCTTCTCTCGATTTTTCAACAAAACCCTAGCTTTGATTCGTTTTGTTTTGCTTTGGGGGCGTGGGGGAATTTAGGCACGAATTTTATGTACAAGCCCGGGGTTTTGATCGGGGGGAAGAACCTCGTGCACGATTGCGGTTTGACCCGCTCGATCGGGTACTTCCTCGAGCCCCTGATACTTCTGGGCCTCTTCGGGAAGAAGCCCCTCTCTATCCGGCTCAAAGGTTTGATCTTTCTCTTCCTCTCTCCTTGTTATTTTGTATTATTTTTTTTATTTTTTATTTTTTTGTCGATTTGATTGTTCTTGTTCTTGTGCACAGAGAGAATCGAGTAAGCATAAAATTTAGCATTCTAATTCGCTGATAGGTTCTGCGTAGGTTAACAAAAATAGCTTTTTGACGGTAATCTTTGGGGACATCTCTATGTATTTTGTTGGGGCAATTTCCTATATACCCCTAAAAATTTCCCTGTTTTTAGATTTATCCCTCTTAGAAGGTTAATATTAAAACTACCCTTCTTACGTTCCAACTTCTTTCTAAAATACCGCTGAAGTTAAACTCGGTTAGTGTGAGCTGCCGTTATCTGTGTGAAATTACTATTTTGCTCTTTCAAATATATCCTTCTACCATAATCAACTTTTTTTATGTACCCTTAAAATTTTCAATAGTTTGGGTAGATAGGGACAAAATAGGTATATCTGATAGTTTTCAACTCCGATTATTATTTAACTCTAGTTTAACCCAGTTAACTTAACAAAGGAAAACGGTAGGGATATTTTTAATAACGGTGGAACGTATGAAGGGTATATTGGAAAGAAAAAAATAAGAGGGGTAAATCAGATATTTTTTCAGATTTCAGGGGTACACAGGCAATTATCTCTATTTTGTTTATGGAGAGAATTAGTAATTCCTTTTGCACCTTATTTAAGCCATTCAAAACTGCGCATATGAATTTTAGTTCGTGATGATATAGATAAGCGCTTCGATATGAAATCCGCTGACTTTGCTTTTCTCGTTGCATGCGGATTACTACTTTGATGCTTCGCTTGTCAGGAATTACTAATGATTCCAAGGACCCGTCCGTCGACACCTTTCGGGCCATGACATTGCATATGCTCAAGCACTTTGGCATTCCTTTGGAAGGGCTGGAGCTGAAGATAGAAAGCCGCGGTGCTCCTCCTCTCGGCGGCGGAGAGGTTCTTCTTCGAGTTCCTATCATTCCTAATACATTAACGGTGAGCGAGCGTAAATTGCGTGTTGATAGTTATTTCATTTATCTTTTTCCAAAGGATTTTGTTTACAATATCAGATGCGCCAAACAGGCAGCTCATTGGGTGGATGAAGGGATGATTAAAAGAATTAGAGGGATAACCTTCTCCATGAAAGTGTCTCCTCAGATGGGAAATCGTATGATATTTGCTGCTCGTGGAGTCTTCAATAACTTCATTCCCGACGTTCATATTTTCACCGATCATAGATCCGGTCCGGCCGGTGGAAGGTACTCTAACTAGCTATTTATCTTCTTGTATTTGCACATTTTTAAGTCCGCTCCAATTCTCTTTCAAATTTTAACTTATATACGTCTGTGCTTGAATTGTGATATTCATAAAGCATTATTTTCTAAACCAATTAGTTTTTTAAGTTCTTTGTTTGGTTAAAATATCTAGAGCTTAAAGTATACAAGTAAGCAAGGAATGTAATATATAAGGCGAAGAATTGGTTTCTTTCTTCCATCTAAACTTTGAAATATTTTAAAGGGTTAATTGTATACATGTCCCTGCAAATATGTCGAATTGCAAATATATCCCTGCAAAATTCAACTTTTCATATTTATCCCTTCAAAAATCCAAAGTTCTTTAAATATGCCCTTCTGGTTAATCCCCGTTTGGAATCTGTTTATTTTTTAACAGATTCGATGTGAAATGACTTTTTTGCTCCCTTACAAATATATCCCTCCAAAAACAATACCATTATACTTGTTACAAAAATGCCCCTCTCCAAAAATCATAAAATTCTATCATCAAAATAATTCTTTTTTTCTTTTTCTTTTTTTTTTTTTTTTTTTTTTTAGGTATAATATGGAAAGGGTAAATATGTAAATTCAATTTTTAATCTAACCAAGGTTAAGCATTTAATCTAGGATTAAATCAACTTTTTTAACAGAGATGGACGGTAGGGGCATATTTGAATAACGGTGGATTTTTTAAGGGATAAATATGAAAAGTTGAATTTTGCAGGGATATATTTGCAATTCGACATATTTGCAGGGACATGTATGCAATTAACCCTATTTTAAAACACTAGTCGAGATTGTGGAATAGTACAGATTTTTTATTTTTTTATCATCCTATCTAGTGCTTTATTAGAGAATATCATGAATAACATGATCCGCTCATTCGGAATCTGGAAGTTGATTATGCTGTTGTCCTTCAAAGCATATTATTTATTTCATACGAGTTAAACCATCTGATTAATTCAAAAGTTACACTTTATTGAGATGCAATTACCCGCTTGCTTTGGCTTATGCAACTGCTTCTTGACTCCGAGACGCATTTGCCAGGCATTTGCTTACTTTCTTCTTGACTCCAAGAGGCATCTTTTAGGCATTTGGCAAGCGAAAATACTAGAGCTTTTGCTATGCAAACAATTTCGAAATAGTCTTTCTACCCTAAGGGCCCGTTTGGATGTGGGCTAGAACCGGGAATAGCGGGTTTATCCCTCTTATTCTACCAAACGCACATGGAACCATCTGGTATTGCTTATCCCAGAACAACTAGAATAAGCTGGAATAACAGTTCTTACCCATTATTTTATATTTTTTTTTTTTTACCAAACTACCCCTCCTCCCCTCCTTTCTCTCTTCCCAATACACTCTCATCATCACAAATCCCTCTCTCTCCTCTCTCTCTTTTCCTTATTCCCAATACACTCTCATCATCACAAATCCCTCTCTCTCCTCTCTCTCTCTTTATCACATATTAACTCTTGAGGGCAAAAAGGTAATTTACCCAACTTATTCTCTTTATTCCTCCTATTCCTCATTATTAAACCAAACACAAAATCTCTTATCCCTGGAACCATCTCAAACGCTTTTTCGCTCTAGTTCCGTACTTTATACTTATCCCCGGTTTAGCTAATTCTATCTTAACCCGATTCGAAACGCAACCTAAAAGTGGAAGCTCTAGCCGCTAGTTTGTGCCTTTCCTATTTAACGAGTAGCTGAATGATATGGCAGGTCACCGGGCTACGGCATGTCTTTAGTTGCGGAGACTACTACAGGCTGCTTGATATCTGCAGATATTACGGCCTACGAAAAAGCCGATGAAATGGATGAAGATACCGAGGAGAAGCCGAAGGTTAAAACCCCGGAGGAGGTTGGTGTTGAAGTTGCGTCAATGTTACTTCAAGAGATCAAGCGGGGAGGAGTAGTTGATTCTACCCACCAGGTCTGGTTTCATCTTTCCTCTTTACTTTTCACCTGGTTAAATTTCAAATTGATGCAAATTTTACTCTTGAGATGTTGTTGAAACACCTGCAATTCCAAGAAAGCTTCTTGAGAGAGGCGGCATTTTTAACTCTAATTATCTCCAAAAATGTTTGGTTAAATTCATATTCTTGAGAGACTGGACTAACTGGCCAGTTAAATCGGGAACAACTAATTTTTCTAACATCGATAACTTTTTGCTTTGTAAATTTTTTTTTTTTTTATAGGGCTTGCTATTTATTCTTTGTGCTCTATGCCCGCCGGATGTAGCAAAGGTTCGCGTGGGAGCGCTCACACCCTACGGCATCGAAACACTTAGAAACATCAGAGATTTCCTCGGAGTTAAGTTTGTCATCAAGCCCGATACGAGTACAAACACAATCATACTAAAATGCGTCGGATCCGGGATGAAGAATTTAGCTCGAAAGATTTCATGAGTCTCAAAGAAGTTCTTTGATGGTTATTCTATAGCTACTTCTTCGGATGAAGTAATTTCGGCTTCACTGGTGCAGGCGCGGTGAATGAGAATAGGCATATCATATTCTAATGCGAAAGATGTTAGCGAAGATTTTGTTAACAAAGCTTAATTTTATTGTATCAATTTACATCGCCGAAGATTTGTATAGTACCACTAACAATATTTATCGTCTCCTTTTGTCGAGTAGTTCTACATGCATGAATGTGATATAAAGCTATGTTTTTCGGTTCTCAGTTTCTCTGCAAAATCCTTTCTATAGATTGTTTTGGTGCAACTAGGGTTTATATGTCGGCGCATCTCGCCTATGTGTTTTCTCTGCATTGTCAGTTCAGGTCTGAGCTCAGAAACTACATTGTCAGATCTGAACTCTGTGATCTGTTCGGGTTTGATCTCAGAAACCACATTGTTGCAAATATTTCTTGTGTTTTGATCATGCGAGGGAATAAATTTGTGTAAATGGATGTTAAATTGCTTGTGCAAAACTCACAGAAATTTATTGTTTCAATTTATTTCTCAATTGAGTCACTTAATTTTAAATCTGTTTAAATTGGATGGCTGAACTTAATTTTATCATAATTTAAATACTATTTAATTAAGTTGGGTGTAAGGAGGATCGAATTCCTGACATATTGATCAAGCAAAAATGATTCAGAGTGGCAGGGAGGGATTCGCATTGATCTGAAAGTTCGAATTTGTTTTTTTTTTAAAAAAATAAATTTAGAGAATAATAGCATAATACTCACTTCGTTTTTTTGAAAAAGGATAAATAAATTTAGCTTTTTATATACCAACCATCAAGCTTTTTATTTGGACTTTTTTTTTTTTAAATGATTCTTTAAAATTTTGTATTTTTGAAAATAATTTTACAATAAGTTGGAGACGTATTCTCCAAATGCGTGTGTTTAAACATGTACAAAAATTTGAATGTATATTTAAATTAAATAATTTTATATTTTATATTTTATATTTTAAATTCAAAATTTAAAATAAAAAATAAAAAATAAAAATTTGAAATTTTATAATAATAATTTTAAATTTTAAACATTAAAATTTATTATTTTAAACTAATAAATTTTAATTTCACAATTTTAAATTTTTAAATTTTAAATTTTAATTTTTTTTAAAAAATTAAATTTTTAAAAATTTCACAATTTTTAAATTTTACAAATTTTTAGGGAGTCATTTTTTTAAAAAAAACCTTTTTATTTTTTATTTCCACTTATTCATTCGGAGCTGATCGGGACAGGAGCTCCACCAACCCGGATTCATTTGCCCGAACCCGTCCGGGTTGCGAGTTTGCCCGAACCCGTCCGGATTGCGAGTCGAACCGGCAGAGACCGGTTCGATGCCGAGTCGGCATTACCCCGTCCCCGACTCGGCCCTAAATCTCGTTCCGAGTCAACGCGCGAGAAACGTACTGGGGCGGGGACGAAGAACACAGCTCGGCGACACCGAAACTGAGGATCAGATCGAATTTCCCACTCGGGTAATTCCCAGATCCCTCCTTTTCGCTCCCCGATCGCGGTTTGTGCGCGGTTTGTGTGGTAATTGTGCGTTAATTTGAGATAAAAATCTCGATTTAAGGCTCGATCCCCTACATTCTAAGCTGTTGTTAGGGTTTACGGTTTGAATCGACTATTGATGGAATTGTGGAAACTGTTCGTATGAACTGCTTATATAATGATGATTTGTAGTTGGGTAGCATGCTTGTTCGATTTGTGTCACCATTTAAGGATTTGAAATTTGGACTTGTGATTTCAGTGGCTTTCGATGCTTCTTTCATTTGAAATTAGAGATACGGGTTCTTCCAAAGAGGAATTTGATACTCCAAAGAGGAATTTGATAATGTAGATTCATCTGAGTAACTGGACTTACTGCAGCTGGAATTATATTCAGTTCAAATTTCGCCAGTATTTGGAATTTAAGAATTTTTTTTTCATTTTTCTTTTCGCACATTTCTACTCTTTAATCAAAGTTGTGTAACTTTGTACTTCAATGAATGAAGATCATCTTAAGAAAAATAACAAAATCATGAAGCTAACCTGTTTTTTGTGGTTGTCGTAACATCTATTGGCGGTCGGTGTTAAGTTTCTCTTAATATCAGGATTTAGGGTATTCCTTGCACAAATGGAAATCACCAAAAAGTTTTATATTCCCTCTTCATCAGTTACATCAACATAATAAGCATATTGTCATATTTCCTCATTTTTCTTTTGTTTTGCCTTTTAATTAATCCTTTCAAAACTGATTATGTAATTTCAATTTAAATAGGTTCAGGGATCACTTTTCTATTTTATAAGATTTGGCCGTGATAGACAAGTATTGTGGTGTTAATATCAAATCGAACTGCACTCAATTGCGCAAGAATATATATCAATTTTTGCATTTCATAATTCTGTATGAGTTAAGGGCAGAATCGTGACGAAGGATTATCGTTCTCCAGGTAAGGTAAGTTAATCTTTCTTTTCTATTCTAGTGTTGGTAAATTTTCTCTCCTGGATTACCCATCTGAAAGAATTTTCTTCATGGTAAAAACTAAAGTAAAAAAGGATCAATTTTAAAAAGTTAGAAACCATACTTTTGTTGCCTATAGTCCATTTCGAATTATACCCTCCTATTTTTTTATTTTGTATTAACGCGATCTCAACTATTGCTTCACTATTTTAGTTATTTCCATCAGTTGAATTGGAGATTCTATTGAAATTTCAGGCTCCCTTAGCTATTGACCTTCAAACAATTTACAGAACCTGCAATTCCGTCGTCATAAGGAAAAACATTAATAGCCGTTAAACTTAACAGAGTTTTTGTTAAATTCAACGGAATCTCAAATTAATTGATGGAGATGACTTAAACGAATAATAGTGAAAGGTAAGAAAAAGGAGAGATCAGACATCTTACTTATTTGAAAATGCTACGAAAACTGTTAGGATAAGTATCTCTTGGTTGTTCATAATTTACATTACTGCTATTGCAGAAGCTCGATGGAAAGGCGAAAAGTATAAGCTTTTGTCTTAAGTTTCAAATGGTTGAAGAGATGGCTCCCCTTAGGTCAACAGGTTTCATGGACCCTGGATGGGAACACGGCATTCCTCAAGATGAGAGGAAGAAGAAAGTAAAATGCAACTACTGTGGCAAGATAGTAAGTGGTGGAATATACAGACTGAAGCAACATTTAGCAAGAATTTCTGGTGAAGTCACATATTGCAAAAAGGCCCCTGAAGAGGTGTACATGAAAATGAAAGAAAATCTTGAAGGATATAGATCTACAAGAAAACGGCAGCTAGAAGAGAAAGAAAAGGAACCCACTTTTGATGTCCACTCCAATGATGATGATGATGATGATGATGATGATGATGATGATGATGATGATGTGGAAAACTCTATCCACTATAAAAGGAAATTAAGAAAGGAAGTGAATGATCAAAGCTTAGTTACGGTTATAACTTCGCTTCGCTCGTTAGGGTATGTGGACCCCGGTTGGGAACATGGTGTTGCTCAAGACGAAAAGAAAAAGAAGGTAAAATGCAATTATTGCGAGAAAATAGTTAGCGGTGGTATAAACCGGTTTAAGCAACATTTAGCGAGAATACCTGGAGAAGTCGCGTATTGTAAAATGGCTCCGGAGGAAGTGTATCTAAAGATGAAAGAAAACATGAAATGGCATCGAACGGGTAGAAGGCGAAGGATAGAAACAAAAGAAGTTTCGGCATTTTACGTGCATACAGAAAATGACAAGGAGGAGGAAGTTGCTAGTGGAAGAAATAATGCAAATAATTTTGTCGGCGATCAAGATGTTTCTTGTGGTAATGCCATGAAGAAAAAATCTAGACATATAACTACAGACTCTCTCTATGCCACTTCCCAAAAGGAGAACTCTTCTTTGTCCTTTAAGCATTCAAAACAAAAGGGAGGGGCAGATAAGAAAGGCCATAAAGAAGTAATATCTGCTATTTGTAAATTCTTTTGTTACGCAGCTATACCTTTTAATGTCGCGGATTCACCATACTTCCACAAGATGCTAGATTTAGTTGCTCAATATGGTCATGAAATTAAACGCCCAACAACCAAACTACTTGCTAATAGGTCTCTTAATGATGAAGTGGAGACAATAAAAGAATATTTTGGGGAAATTAAGGCTTCGTGGGCTACTACCGGATGTAGTATTACGGCAGACAGCTGGAAAGATGTGCAGGGAAGGACAATAATTAACTTCTTAGTGTCTTGCCCGAGAGGAACGTACTTCGTTTCCTCCATAGATGCATCTCATATTGTAAAAGATGTTACACAGCTTTTTAAGTTGTTGGACAAAGTTGTGGAGGAAGTAGGTGAGGCAAATGTGGTGCAGGTACCAGATTTATTTTCATAATCTCTCTACTCTTTTAAGTAGACTACTCATAAAAGTTTAAATGCACTAGCAGTCTAGCACGAATTCCGATATTGCGAGTTGTTCCCTTGACTTTCCAGTTAAACTTTTTAGTCCCCGTACTTCCTCATATGTTTCAATTCCATACCGGGCTGTTAAGAGTTAAATAAATAAATAAATAAATCCATTGTTTTTTGCTGTAAAATGGCCTTTTTAACCCTGATTCAAGTAAATGGAAACAAGTCATTTTTACTAGAGTAGGAAATGTTAGAATAGTTAGGAATGAAATTGCAATTTATAAGAAAGTTTAGGGACTGAAGGTTCAGGGATCAAGTCACTCTATCAGGATGGTACAAGGACTATTCATACATTACCGTTCATAAAATTGTTGGGAAATTGTCCAATCCTCTTCTTGTTTTCTCTGAGAATGTTAACAGTCTCTCTAATGGCAGTTTTTCGTACTGTAGGTACTCACAGAAAATTCTTCATACTATAGAGCTGCTGGAAAGATGCTAGAGGAGAAGAGAAGAAGCTTATTCTGGACACCTTCTGCTGCTGATTGCATCGATCAAATTCTCGAGGATTTTGCGAAGATAAAATGGGTCAGAGAATGCATCGAAAAAGGTCAAAAGATTACGCGATACATTTATAATTGCATGTGGTTATTGAACCTTATGAAAGAAGAATTAACAGAGGGGAAGGAACTTCTTAAATTATCAATAACAAAGTTTGCAACTACTTTTCTTACATTGCAAAACTTGCTAGATCAAAGGGCTTCTCTCAAGAAGCTGTTCCAATCGAGCAAATGGGTTTCATCCCAATTGTCCAAATCAGATGCGGGCAAAGAAGTAGAAAAGATTGTGCTTAATCCCACATTCTGGAAGAAGATTCAATATGTGAAAAAAACCGTAGACCCGGTTCTGCAGATACTTAAGAAAGCGGAAAGCAATGAAGGGTTGTCCATGCCGTCGATATATAATGACATGTACCGAGCTAAGCTGTCTATTAAAGCTGTCCATGGCGAAGATGAGAAAAAGTATGGGCCTTTCTGGGTTGTAATGGACAGTCATTGGAATGCGGTTTTCAACCATCCTCTCTATGTTGCTGCTTACTTCTTGAACCCGTCCTTTAGATATCGACCAGACTTCATGGCGGTATGCTTAAAGCATTGAATGTTACCTTTTTTTCTTTTTTTAGACTGAATGTTTCATCATGATGTGGTGTGATGTTGCACCTAATTCTGCATTTTTCATGATCTAATTTGTAGCTTCCTGAGGTTATTCGTGGCTTGAATGAATGCATAACTAGACTTGAACCGGATAACGGAAGGAGAGTTTCTGCTGCTTCCCAGGTACTCACATTGTTTGAATTGTGAAATTTAGTAATGGCTAAATTGAATGTCCCAATTTTCAAACCACCTCCCGCGGGTGGAATGTTGAAACCTGTATATATCACCCTCGAAACTACAAGATTTCACTCCTTTGTTCTTTGTGAGTGTTCTCTGAGGCAAGATCTATCACTTAGCTTGCAGGTCAAATAGGACAAATATTCTGTAGGGAGATTTCCTTTTGTTTGAGCCTTTATTATTCATTTTGCCAAGAAGCTTCGTTGGTTTCTTTTCTCTTCTCTCTTTTAATGTGCTCTATTTGTCATCTTATTTATCTTAGATTTCAGATTTTGTTTTTGCAAAAGCTGATTTTGGAACCGAACTGGCTTTGAGTACAAGGATGGAGCTGGATCCAGGTAATCATATTTGACTAATATGGATTGCAAACTTTCAAAAATTTAGATTGTAATGCTAAACCATGGGTTCAAATTTTCTTTTTTGTTCTGTTTATTCAATCACAGCTGCCTGGTGGCAACAACATGGGATCAATTGCCTCGAGTTGCAACGAATTGCCATTCGCATATTGAGCCAGACATGTACATCTCGTGGTTCCGAACACCACTGGAGTGCCTTTGATCAAATTCACAGTACCAGACGCAATCGTTTGGCCCAAAAAAGATTAAAAGATCTTACTTACGCCCATTACAACTTACGTCTTCGCGAATGGCAATTTAACAGGTCGGATGATGGCTCAATTTCCCTTGACAGTGCTCTACTAGAGAGATTGTTGGAAAACTGGGTTGTTGAGATTGACAAACCAGCTTCTCCAGGAGGCGAGGTATATTTTTTTAATGCATATAACTGCAAACCCTCCAAAAACTTAATCTCTTCCATATATAGTGTCTAGTTAAAAAATGCCTCTCTTAAAAAAATAAAAAATGCTAAGAAAAAACCAACTTTCGCCCATTAATTTGGAGACTCCTCAACATAAGATAAGGATATTGTTGTAAACGACTGCAGTTTCAAGGAGCATATATGAACATTGAGAATTTACAAGAATATGTACATAAATGTATGAATTTGCCGTTATATACATGTAGAAGTATCTTTATTCTTTGATTCGTTCACTCTTTTTTGGTATATCACTTGATCAGATTGCCTGTTGTGAATGTAGGAGTCTCTTTATAATGAAACGGAACAGGAGCCATACTTAAAGGAAGTGAACGAGAATATGTATTTAGATGCAATGTCGAGGAAACCTCATACAAGCAGTATACCTTTGCCTGAGGTAGTCGAGTCTTTAGAGGTTCATCCTGCTTCTATGGCTACTGCTAGTGACGAAGATGGTGGTGATCTTAACTTTCTCGATGATGATCTCAGTGATTAGATGAAGTTTTATCATAATAAATCTTTTATTCAAAAATTAATGGTTTCATAGTCATTTCTTCTTTGTTAGATCTCATTGTTCTGTACATTAAAGCATCCCGCTGTTGTAATCTCTCATATTATCTTTCAGATTAGTGATAAACATATTTGGTCGCTCATGTAGATATAAGTTCGACTGCATTGTATCCACAGAATAAAACATGTATAGATTTTGGAAATTTGGTATCGAACATCAGGAACAAATTCCTCGATATGTATTCTCTGTCTAGCTCTTGTGCCCTCAAATGAAAGGTTTTCCTTTCACTAGTTGAAACAATTCTTTCTTTTACAAAGGGCACTAAATGTAAACCATATATTATCATGCATTATGTAAAGGTTATATTGCACTAATACATGCCTTCAAAATCTCTTCTTGTATGATCTTTATGTTCTCCAAATATTTGTTACTTTATTACATGGTGGAATCATGCAGTTAAATTGGTCGCACCCCACGGATTGATCGAGCTAGAATAATCCACAATACAAATTTATCTATCTATATTGAAGATGTATTAGGGTTTTATCTCATTTTTCCTCTACATGTATGATTCAAGCTTGTATATCTGAATACAATTCAAACTGGTTGTGAAGAGATAACAAGAATTTGCAGACACCTGGTGCTTGAGTTTGTATTGATTATTCTTTTTTAGTTTTCTTTTTTCTTTATATCTATAAAAGTGATTGTTCTATGTGATCTGTTAGTGTTTATGGTCCAGCAGATGTACAGAAACAGAATCGCAAACAAGAGATGGCGATGAAGATTACTAACTAGCATCCTTCTTCGTGTTGACAGGTACTATTGTTACACTTCATTTGTCTGTGCATCCATAAACATTTTGTTATTTTTTTTAACCTTTTCACAAAGTTGATTTACATCTCCCAAATGAAGCATCAACAGTGTTCTAAAAGAGAGGCACTTCCAAGCTCTACTCATCTACTTAGTCCATATACACATCATATTTGTTCTTTACAACTCATTGTATATGAATATTACTCTAACTATCGGAGAAGTAACACTACCACTACGAAGCTGTTCTCGCTCTACCCATCATTCTGTTTTCGGCACCTGAATTAGATCACAACACTAACTTAGAGCCTACCTCTGATATAGCCTAAGGTGATCACAAAATATAAGGAGGTCCATCCAACGGAGAGAGACAATGAATAGCTGACGGCGCCTGTTGGGTTGTCTGACCCATATACTGTGCTCGAGCCCGAGTTGTTCGTGTTCAACACCGACGAACCAGAACCCGTACCAGGAGTCGAACCATAACTTGAAGCTGGAGTGAAAGTGGGAGTAGTGGCCGTAGGGGTAGTGGCTGTAGGAGGAGTTGTGGCTGTAGGATTATAGCCGGAGACCCCGCTGCGAATGCAAGAGGCGAGGAACGTCACGCCATGCATGTTGAATAGAAAGCATTTATATTATACGATATTACTTTTTCATAGCAGTGTTTACCTTGAAGTTGGATAAATGCATGTCCCTGCACCTGCAAAAAGCTCCAGAGATCAATTTCTTCACAAAAAACCGGAAATGGAAATGAGTTTTTCAAACCCAAAAGTAGCAGCTATAGTTTAAAGCTCCAGCTTCTGCTACAGCTGTTGGGGAGGATATCAATGGAAAAGTTACTACTGCTTCTGCGAAAAGTTGTACGTGACAACACTTTTGCAAAAGCTCTGGTTTCGTAATCAAGAAAGGATGCTTGAATTGCAAGTGTGTTCTTACTTGGATTAACATTGATGATCATCCCTGTCCCTCCAAAATCGCAACTTGTTGGTGAAGGATTCCTCTGATAGTAGCTATTGAAAGCGTAGGATGCATGAGCCTGAAGCGTGTTGGGATTGTAGCAGCTGCCCATCGGTTGGATCGCCGAGCAATCCGCAGCCCCAATCCCACAGGCATAATCCAGTGCCAATTGGAGCGCCGAATCCAACAAACCGGTCTTTGCCACACACCAAGTCTGACCTGCTACTGCAGGTGTAACCGGCACGGTGCTCGGCACAGTGACAGGCGGCGTTACAGAAGGTGTGTAACCCCCGGGCGGTGTATATGGATAAGTCGGCGTATATGGATAAGTCGTAACAGGATTGGTCGCAGGAACTGTCGTTGGAGTCGTCGCTGGATTCGTGACGGGCACGACAGGAGTGGTTATCGGTGTAGGGTTAGGGTTTGTGACCGGTACTGGAGTGGTCGCAGGTGTCGGTGTCGGCATCGGCATCGGATTATTCGCGGGAGGGATTGTGATAGGTGTCGTGGAGGGGTTAGTGGGAAGAACGGTGACAGGATTGGTCGAAGGGACGGTCACTATCCCCGGCGACGGGTTCGTGGAAGGGACGGTGATGGGCGCGGTGGTGACGGGGTTTGTTATCGGAGCGTAAGTGTCGCGGACCGTCGTACTCCTTTCATGGTCAAGCAGCATCAGTTCTCTATGAGAAGAAGGGAAAATCAGTTCCTCCTCCCAATTTAGTATTTCCTTCTGAGTTTCCCTCACATGAGATACATCCACATAAAAACCCCAAACCCTTTTGTTTATGGCAGGGTACATATCTAAAGACCTTTTCATTTTTCCGCTGAATTGAGCTACTTCTACATCACTGGGGGAAACATAGCTCTTCACATTGAAAACTAAGGGAATGGTTTCTTCTAAGTTGGATAGAGCACTCAAAGTAGTTAGAGCCCTTTGTGCAGTGGATTGAACAAACCCATCAGATAAGCTCAGTTCTCCATCTACAAAGGTCTCTACCAGCACAAATGACCCCGAATTCTTTACAAATTCTACGACTCTCCGAAAATCCTTGTTCCGAGTTTTCTCGACGGTTTCGAGGGTGGAGAGGGAGAACATCGCCGAGATTTTTACGGCCCTATCGAGGCCGAAGGCTTTGAGGGAAGAGTAGAGTGAGTTCAGGGTGTGGAGGAGTGAGGGGAGGGCTTTCTCATTGGTGATTACAATGATGTTGCTGATGTTAAGATAGGGGAGAGTGCTTATGATGTGGGTTTCTACCCAAGAGGTAGCTAAAGCATTTGCTTGTGATGGTTTTTCAGTGTCAAACTGTTTCAGAAACAGATCAACAGGGACAGCAGATTTGGACAGTGGATTTAAGAAGGGGTGTGGGTTTGCCAGGAAGATTCTGTACTGTGAAGGGGAGAGTCTGTTCTTGTGAAGGAAAGATAGTGCTTCTGTGGGTGAAGATGAAGAAGATTGTGCATCATATGAGAACCCCACAAAGGCTCCTGGAAAAAAAAAAGAAAAAAGAAAATGCAACAGAGATTTTGAAACAGTTGTGTAATATTATAAGAAGGGGAAAGTGGTTTATAGCAATCTAAAAGTAGCTATCAAAGAGGGAGTAATGAGAAACTCTCATTCTTTGTCTCTTCTTGTCTTTCTTTTTTGTTGTTGTTGTTGTTGTTTGTAGTTCAATATAAGAGTAAACTGCAGCAGAAAGAAAGGGAGAGGAGAATGAGTGATAGACTGACCTGAAGAGCAAGCAGCAGGGTGGAGGGATAGGAGGAGAGAGAAGAGGAGGAGGAGGCCATGATGAGCCATAATAACCCTTGTAGTAGCCATTGATGTTTAAAAAGAGTTCTTTCTCTTTTTCTTTTTAAGAAGACCCAGTTGGGTTTTCTTTCTTAGTAATCTCTTCAAGAGATGGAGATGGAGATGGAGGAGGGAGCATTCCTGGAGAGAGAGAGAGAGAGAGAGAGAGAGAGAGAGAGAGAGAGAGAGGAGAAGGGGAAAGCTGAAGCTGAGTAAATAAAAAGTAGTGTTAAAGCCAAAAAGCAGGAGGGGAAAGGTGGAGAAGCCCAAAGAAAGAAAAGCAGGGATGGGAGGGGAGGGGAGGGGAAGACTGCTGCTCCTGGGAAGTAGTGATGGGGGGTGGCTAAAATTTCAGCAATGTGAGGACAAAGAGGGTGCAGCATGAGATTGGTGGCCACAGTTTCCATCTCCCAAGGAATCAAATCACCTCCTTTTCTTTATTTCTTCTTCTTTTTTTTTCCTTTTCTGGGGTTTTTCAGCTCCACTATCAAATATTTCTTGGCTCTGTTGAATGAAATGCAAAATTGGGCATATCTTGTTGAATCTAAAAACCAAAAAGCATTTATTTACATTTAAATTGGGATTTTTTTTTAAATTAACCCTAATAAATTTAGAAATTTGGAAAATAACGCTGTAAAAAAAATATTTATAAGAGTAACCCTGCTTTTACCAGCAGGGCGCCACGGGTGCCTGAAGGCGTTGAATCATTCAGCGTAGTCACAAAAACTCTGTGAAGACGCTGAATGAATCAGCGCCTTCATAGTATGTGCTGAAGGCGCTGAATCATTCAGCGCCTTCAACACATACTATGAAGGCGCCGAGGACTTCACCAATTTTCGCGCGAGAGTTGGATAAGTCTGCTAATGGTTCAGCGTCTTTAATATAAATGTTAAAGGCGCTGAATGGTTCAGCGCCTTTAATATAAACGTTAAAGGCGCTGAATGGTTCAGCGCCTTCAGCACATATAGTGCAGGCATATAGTGCAGGCGCTGATTCATTCAGCGTCTTCACAGGGTTTTTGTGAAGACGCTGAACGATTCAGCGTCTTCAGGGTCCTCCAGCCCCCGTGGCGCCCTGCTGGCAAAAGCAGGGTTAGTTTTACAAATAATTTTTTTACAACGTTATTTTCTAAATTTCTAAATTTATTAGGGTTATTTTTAAAAAAATCCCTTTAAATTCTTGTAGAAAATGAACTGTTACTTGTGTATATTTGGTCTGATTTTCATAATAATATTTTTTTATGTGCTTAAAAAATAAATAAATAATAAGGCTAAATTATAAAATGCGGTAAAATTTATTGACCAATTTATTTAATTCTTGTTGTTCTTTTGCATTTCTTATACATAAATTTGTCTAAAGTTTAGTAATTGAATTCACCAATTTTTTGAGATAATAACAAAATGTAGAAAAGTAATTGATGCAATTTGTTGTGCAAGAGAATAATTAAGATAAGCTATAAAGTACCATAGGCTTTTTATAGCTAACAAAATTATATGAAATGTCTCGTATTTTCTATCAATAGGAACGTAGATCGTATTTTTATGCGATCAGATTGTACCCTTCGTTTTTTTCACACTACAAGTAAAATTTAGCACATGAAATATATATATATATATATATATATATATATATATATATATATATATATATATATATATATATATATATATATATATATATATATATATAGTTCGGCTACAATACTATCCATAGCACTAAGTAATTGGTGCTATCAAGTTTTCTGCCGTTAGATGAAAAGATATGTGGTTGGGATTATAGTGGTCCCCTAAAATTTTTACTATTCAACCAACCACCTAGTAAACCCTAGGGGACCACTATCATCTTAACCACACATTTTTTAATCCAATGGCTAAAAACTTGATAGCACTAATGACTTGGTGCTATCGATAATATTCTAGCCTAATTCTCTCTCTCTCTCTCTCTCTATATATATATATATATATATATATATATATATATATATTTGAATGAGAAAGGTAGCACGCTACTTTTTTATTTAAAAAAAAAAAACTAAGCAAAACAATCGGTGAGTCAGCACGGGTCCGAAAAAAAAAAAAAAAATACTCCTACGGAAGAGTCAAGTTCACTAGACAACGGTCGCACCCACCGATGTGCTCCATGGAGGACTCCTCCCACTGTTTTAAAAGACTTTTGATCTAAGACACCGCAAGGGAGATCCGTACCGATCTGTTGAAAAATCACTTTATTCTAAATAGACCAAATCGCCCACCAGATAATCACTTTGATCCAAGCACATGAAATATTTTGCTATGAAAATAATAGTGTTTAAAATGATATCTTATTTTCTTAGTTGTAGGATTTCACAAACAACATGAAATGTCCAATGAAAAAAAAAAAAAAAAAAAAAAAAAAAAAGAGTACACATTTGTGGCTTCTTCAACAAGATGAGAGGTGCACCAAATTGGAGATGTTTTGATTGTGATAGAGTGAATTTTTTGGGCCAAGTGGGTTGGGGGAGAAAAAGTGTAGTCCTTTACACATGCATGTGCCTCCCCCACCTGGAAAAGAGGATAGATATATATGGAGGGAATTTTGGCTTGATAATGCATGAGTTGTGTGCTTCACTACTTTTGCTTTTCAAAGGATTCACCCTAGAACATTCATGTCTCATTAGTCATTAACAACATTATGTGTAAAGTAGCATTTGAGTGTGTGTGTGTGTGTGTTTGTGATGAGAGAGAGAGAGAGAGAGAGAGAGAGAGAGAGAGAGAGAGAGAGAGAGAGAGAGAGAATTTTGAGATAGTTATATGAGTTTAGATTTTTTTTTGGATCAATCCCCTTCACTTTATAAGGCATTATTTGGAATTACAGATAGAGTGCGTTACGTGTAATAAAAAAGTAAACATAAAAATAATTCTATTTGTTTTTGTAAAATTTATATATTTTTTTTGATTAAACAGGGATCTATCCTATTTGATATTAGCCGAATGGAATCACACAATACAGGCAGCTCGACCCTTGCACTCGCAGTACAGTGTCCGAATCCTAACAAAGTAAAAACAACAACGCCAAGTGATGGCAACAACCTCAACACTAACGACTGTTGCCACTGCCACAAACAACTACAACAGTATGCACAAAACGACAAGAGAATAAAACAACGACAGCAACATGGTCTTAACCCAATGCAAAAAGGACTACCAGCATAATCAACTTGTAACCAACATATCCCTCCTCGATCGAAGTCGAACTCCGGCCGCCGCAAAAGAAAGAACCCAACTATCCAACTCATCAATCGATTTGATCCTCCCTGGGCCAGCTCCTTAGACTAGGAAAAAAGTAAACGGTACACGATGAAAACCCGCTTAGCTATCCTGCGCGACACCTTAAGGCTACAACGCATAGGACCTAACAGCCCGCGCTAGCATCCTTATCCTCCGCGCGAACTGCGGACCCAACCCCTCTGTAAAATTTATATATTACATAAATTAGAAAATACTTCTTTTCGCCCAAGTGTTTGTGAGTCTTAAGATCAAGCATGCCTTACAAATATTGAACTTAGAAAAAAAAAAAAAAAAAAAAGCTAGCAATTTTTTTCTAAATAAAAAAAAAAGGAAAAAGAAAAGGAACCTTGAGGTCATAGTAACCTCTTACACCTTTTTTTTTTTTTTAATAAATAAGCCAATAAATCATTTTGTAATTTTGTCAATTAAAAATGTTCTCTTTGTTTGGTTTATTTATGATAAAGAACTTGAACTCCCAGTAAATTTCAGTAAGTTTTTTTTTTTTCTAGCTTGATTTTAAAATTAGAAATCAGGAACCTGCCATTTTGAAAGGAAAATTTAGTAAAAGCTTGAGAACAAATTAAATAAAAAACTTTTGAGGATGATTTAATAAGTAATTAAATATATCTTTTTCTATTTGGTTTTACATGCATAAATAAGGGAGTTATCTCCATTTGAATTGATTACATTAAATAATATAAAATAAAATAAAAAGGAATTAATTAAAGAGAATCACTTTTTGTTGAAGATACTTCTATCTGGAATCAAGTTTATTGGAACTATGAACAAGATAATCTATTTAAAAAAAAAAAGAAAAAACCCATTTATTAGGTAAACTAAAAAAGATTATACAAAAAGAGAAAGATTCTTTTCTTTCAAAAAAGAAAATAAAATTTAAACTATAATATTTTAAGATTATTGCAGGGCAATTTTCTATTAGATCGATTTTTTGAGTAATATGATATTCGATTCAACTCTAAGTACTCACCATATCGGTCGATAAATTTCGTGTTTAATTTTCATATACCAGTGATGCGACATGAATGCGACATGAATATAGCTATGTACAATAATTTTAAAACTTAATTATAAATACAAAAATCAAAAATTAAGTTGATCTAGAAAAATAAGAGTGAGATTGAGATATCAAACATCTATTGCTTAGTGGGTAAGGCTTCAAAAAGTAAATTTAAAAGGTGGGACATACTATTGATGAGAGGCACATATGTCAAAGATGCATCCATAGGCACTTAAACAAAAAAACAAAAAAAAAAAAAAAAAAAAGAGTGGGAATGGATATATGCATGCATATGCTTGCATGCATGCAAATTGGTGGAGATTGGGGACAATAATTTAAGTACAAAAAAGTGATGTGAGGTGGAGATAAGAATAAAAGGAACTACACTACACATTAGAGACTATCTTAAGGGTGGAGCTAGCTCTCTTTACAAAAGAAGAGAATAAGAAAAAGGTTTAGAATATGGATAAAAATAATTCTTGCCATAAGGAGAATATAGTTATTCTCCAAGATAGAGATCATGGAATGTGATGAGCTCACTCTAATTTCTCTTTTGATCAATTTCTATGGGCCACACTACCATTTTCAAAAGATTACGCTATATTATAATTCAAACTTTGATGAGTAGATTTGTTGAAATTGGCCATTATTTAGTTCGTTGATTTGATTAGATTAGATTCGACAAAATTGATCTGACTTATTAAGTTAAAAATGTTAGAGTAGAGTTTTTTTTTTACATATAAATTAGCAAAAGTTTCATATTAAAGTTTTTGCGCATTTGAACCTATTATAATATTATTTTAAATTTCAGACATTGTATGAATTTTAGTTTTTAAATTTGCTAATTATCGTTTGGTTAAGGAATAAGCCATTCTTTATTATTTTTGTTATATGTATAATTCTTAGAATAAGGTGGAATTAGATCAATTTTGCGTTTGGATGAAAATAATATTATTTCTGAAAAAAAAAAAAAAATAGTGGTTGGATAGTTATATTGTAATAGTAAGAATAAAAGTAATTATAGTTTCAAAATAATAATATTTTATCTAATTAAGTAACATCAAGATGTTAATTAATTGACAACTTAATTTAATAAATTAATTAATTAATCATTAATAATGCTAGATAACCATAAATTTTATTTAATTAATTAATTAACCACAAGTAATTAATAAATTAACAAATTAATTAATTAATTAATTAATTATTATATAGATAATTAGTTAAAAAATAATTAGATTGGTCAAAGTATTAATTAGTTATATTGTATAAACACACAATAATTAATTATTTTAATTAGTTAATTAATTATAAATTGTAAATTAATTGTTCAAATAGTTAATTAAATATTTATTATAGTAATAAATTAATTGATTAATTATTTATTTAGTTAATTAGTAAATAAATTGGTATATATATATATATATATAATACATTAATTAATAATATTTTACTATTAAATTTATAGAGGTATAAAAAGTGGAATTGATGTTCAACCAAAAAAAACTCTTATAACGGATTATTCTAAAATAACTCGTTAAGAGGGGAATTAGAATTTTTTTTTTTTTTTCGCCTTTTATTCTCCTGTTGCTATTTTGAGTATAGAAGTATCCAAACACTCTTGGTCTAACCCATTTTTTTAAAAAAAGAATCCCACTAGAGCTATTACAAAACTATTATTTGAATAGAGAGATTTAATAAAAAAAATTTAAAATCAATAAGGGTATTTTGGTCCTATATGAATAAACAAAATATTTTTAAAATTTTGAAAAGCATATTAGATATTATTCTAAAAATAATATACCACTAACACATTTTCATTAGATCTTCCAACAAGATCTAAACTCACCTCTTTTAGAAAAAAAAAAAAAAAAACTCATTGGTTCTCTGTTTATCATTCATTGAATTTTTAAGTAGAAAAAAAAAAAAAAAAGGCTGCATATAAATGAAAATTGAGTTAACAACAGTCGCCACCACTTGGTGAATTGTCACTATAATAAAATTAGGCTATAGCGACACTTTTAAGTATTTTTAAAATCTAAAAAATGTGTCGCTGACAAAAATACCGACACTTATTGTAAGTGTTGCTATATGTGCCGTCGCTAGGGTGTATAGCGACACATTTTTGTAATGTGTCCCAAAAATGTGTCCCTATAACCTAATTTTGAATAGAGATGAAATATAAATAGGACACTTATACAAAAGTGCCACAAACATGTGTCCTTATAACCTAATTTTGTTGTAGTGTGTTTGGCTTGAGCGAAACAGGAGAATTTTTGAAAGTTCTAAATGCTCGCTTAGCTACCTAGCGATCGAGATTCGTTCCCTTAAGGAAAACTGGATGTTGTATCGCTGCAACTAATCTTTTTTTTTTTTTTAGGCATAGCTGTCTAATCCTATAGCCAAGTTCATTCTCCTAATGAATAAAACGGTAGCATGCTATTTTAATCTTAAAAAAATAAATAAATAAAATAAAAAATAAAAAAATTGAGGGTCAGTATTCCTAATATAACAAAAAGTATGGTATTAAATTGTGAAAAGAATGTGAGCACTAATTCAATGCATACAGAGAAAATTTACTCAATAAATTTTTATATAACATTTTTTCTAAAATTAGTAGTTCAATCTTAATTACTTCAATCTTAATTACTTCATCTAACAACACTACACTCCTAAGCTTGTAGAGCATTTTTGCATAAAACCCCTTGCTAGAAAATTTATCACAGATTAGTATCTCTTTTCTACCAAACAAACCCACAGTACATGTTCCCCCATTTTTTTGTTTTCTTTTTTTACAGCAATTTTAGGCTTATTCTCTTGTTAAAAATGTTAAATGTTTCATATTAGGAGCGGAGGATGAAAATGTTAATAATTTTTTATGCAATATGTTATTAGAGTATAATAAATCTAAGTGTCTGTTTGGCCTCACTTCTGCTTTTACTTTAAACGATAGTCATATTTAGTAAAACTTTAGTACTATATTGCAGTACGAATCAGAAAATGAGAGTCTAACGCCCGCCCAAAAGCAAAAGCTCCAATTTAGTGTTTCTGATTTTAATGCAGAGTTTCTCTTTTTCTTTTTTCTAAAAATACTGCTCACACAACACTTCATCAAACAGCACTACACTCTACAATAACGTCAAACAAACCAATCAATGAATACAAAGTGTATTATCTTCTTCATCTTTGAGAGAATTTGAATTGTTCACAATATATAGTAGCTTTTGATCATTTTCCGTAATCATTCATTCAAACTTTTGTTTATTTTGACACTTCATAGTAGAATGTTATTCTCTAGAACATTGGTACTATCATGTAGCAGGAATCACAAAATGAGATTCTGACGCCCGCCCAAAAGCGGAAGCTCTAATTTAGTGCTTCTAGTTTTGCTGGAGAATTTCTTTTTTTTTCCTTTTTCTAAAAACATTACTGACACAACACTTCATCAAACAGCACTACACTCTACAATAACGTCAAACAAGCCAATCAATGAATACAGAGTGTACTCTCTTCTTCATCTTTGAGAGAATTTGAATTGTTCACAATATATAGTAAGTAGCTTTTGATCATTCTCCATAATCATTCATTCAAACTTTTGTTTACTTTTACACTTCCATAGCAGAATGTTATTCTCTTAATCAACAAAAGATACATACATTGTGTTGTGTAGAAAGAGTAAAAGCACTCCCTATATTCCAAATTGTACATCTTTTCTTTGAGTCTTCAAAATTGTAGGCATTACTTAAACTTCATCTCCTCTGGAAATTGATTTTTCCGATGAAATAAGCGAAGAGAGTAGCCAAGACTGCGGGGAAGGCGAGGAGAACAATGCCCACCAACCACAAACGGTCGCGGTGGAATCCGAAGTAGCTTTCTATGAATGAAGATATGTGTTGTTTCTCTCCGAACGCTTCAATCACCTCGTCGACATCTCCGTACTGCGACGAGAAAAGGCCGTCCAGCGCCCACGATGTGGGGCACATGTAATAGAGCCAAATCCACCACTTCGGAATTTCCTGCATGGATGGATCATAGTAAATGAGTAAGGCTGGTAAAACAAGCAATCCGATCCGATTTCGGTTTCTGGATATGTTGGCTATCCAGTCTGTAAGTTTCCCCTGCACTCTAATTCCAACAGGCATGTACCCTCCATATGTACATAACACGCCACGTTTTTTAAAAGAGATGGTGAATTGGATACTTACCGGGCTCGGTACAATCATGCCTGAGAAGAGGTTCAGTAAGGTGTAGAAGACAGATGATAATATGGAGGCCACTGGTACATTTGGCGTCAACGACGTCAGCATCATTCCGAGGTAAATGTAGCTGAGCATTGTGCAGAACATGATGTAAAAGAACCACAAGAACTTGGATGCCGTCCACGTGAACCCGATAGCTGGATATGTGATGCTCATGAACAGGACTACTAGGCCGAATACGTAAGGGAACTCGATGATCACCTGGAGGAGGCATTGAGAAAAATGTTACTGTGATTGTCAGCATTTAGGAAATAATACTTCTTCAGTTAGCTTTCAAATTGAGGTGAACTCGAGGACTAGATTTGTAGCTAATGCATAGTTTTCAAGTAGAAATAGTTATGTTGGCATTATCGAACCTGTGCAAATGAATAGGCCCACGGAGAGTACATTCCTGCGAAATTTTCTCTGTATACTACAGCGCGCTCAATTGCGACAAAAGGTATGACAGATGAACAGCAGTTTATGCCGGGGAAGATAGAGGCAGCGTACATATACCCTAACATGTTGAACAAATCTTGCTGGTTTTTTCTGCAAACAGAAATGATCGGTGAACTCGGATGAAAAACAATCTTGGCAGAAAACATGCTGTGTCATGGAACTGTTAGAACTGTAGAACATAGAAGGTCTTTTTGGTTGAGAATTTGTAGTGAATTGTTAAATGCCCGACTTCAAACATATGATTCTTTCATTCTTCTGTTTCTGTCGATTTATGTTCAATATTAGAACATAGTTGTGTTGCTGTCGACACGCCTTCTTGCTTTAGAGCATTTAGGCTGACGAAAATCTTGATAGTTGGTCTAAGAAGAGAGCTCATTTTAGTCAGTTTCGGACCACATCCTCGTAAAAATGTGATCATAGGCATAAAGTTGTGTTGCAAAGTTCAAATGTGAGAACTTAATCCTTGAAATAGGTGAAAACTTACATGTTATTTCCGTGATTCCGGAACAACACTGCAAATACTGTCGAGGACACGAGTATAAACATTATCCGCACCAAATTGTATGAAGGGCTTCTCCAATATGACAAATATTGCTTCCACAAGCAAGCTCTGAACTGTATCCAGAAATTTTGGGGGAAGCGAGTCGGAAATCTTAGTTCCGTTGAATCTGCTGACGGTACGCTTAACCGCTCAACCAGACCCATGTTTTCTCTGCAGTTAGCAAATAACAGTTAAAAGATGACTACAAATTTGAAAGTGATTACAATCATTCTCTATCAATTGCTCTTTCCACTTAGATAATTATATCGACTTATTATGAGTTAGCGCTCGTTTGGCGTGCTTTTGGAATAATTTCTCTGCAGAAGCGGAATCCAAGAGCTTTTACGTTGGCAGGGAGCCAGAACAATATTTTAAGCCTCAAAAGCACAAGCTCTAAATTGTAAGTTGCAAGCAACATGCATCGCAGTATATTTATTATTACATATTGTATTTGTGGCGCGCGCTCGAATGCCTAGAGAAAAAACTTGTTATTGTATTTGTGATAGTACTCACTTGTAAAGAGATGATTCCTTATAAATTTTTCCGAAATCTACTCCAAGTTGATTCTCGAATGATGCAGTGGTAACATCCAGCATCCAGGTCGCGGGATTGTAACTATTTCTGATCTTCGGCACTCCGGAGACTCCCTGTAAAATAAAAGACAGTAAAGCTACTTAATTTCCTGAATATTGTTCATAATGAAGTAGTTTTTATGAACAATTTGTTTCTAAAAATCGTGCAGGCGTGGATTATATATGCTTCCAATTTTCATTTAGGCGCTCCGACTGACTTAGTCGGTGAAGAACAAATTTTTTGTCATAGTGTTCTTTCACTAATTCTCATTCTAGTAGACAAAATTTGTTTGATTAAAACATTGATTTTTGCGCATTTTCTGACGACAGCTCTGAATGCCTGATGTTTTGAAGTTGCTCTCCATTTAAAGTGGCAGGAATCTTCTATAAAGTACCAAAAGCTGCTCCGAAAAGACACCTATTTCCCGGTAAAGTTTCTCTAAAGTTCTTATCCATTTTCTGAGTCTCAGTTTATATTATCTGATTAGTGTTTTCAACTATTATTACTGTTTGATTAGAATGGAAAAAGCACTGATACTTATTAGAGACTTCACCTCAAAATATTCAATAACTTCACATGAATGTCGTCCTAGCGGTCCAGCATAGATCAGTTCTCCTCCTCTTTTCATTAAAATCAGCTGCAAGAAAATCGAATTCAGGCATTTCATTACAAGTTACTTTCACAATAAAAGCTTAACCAGATGTATCGAAGATTATATATTTAGTTAGGTAGATCCTAAATTCTCGATTCATTGAAGAACAAACTCTTCGCATCATGGCGCGAATAACTAGTAATTACCTCGTCAAATGCCTCGAATATGTCGATGCTCGGTTGGTGGATGGTGCAGACCACTGTCCTTCCTGTTTCAGCAACATTTTTCACCGCACGCATAACAATGGCAGCTGCCCTCGCATCTAGACCTGATGTCGGTTCATCCATAAAGATGATCGACGGATTTGAAACGAGCTCTACTGCGATGGTTAGTCTCTTCCTTTGCTCCGTTGATAGGCCATTAATCCCCGGTAGCCCGACCAATGCGTCTCTGATCCCATCCAGCTCAATTGTCTCGAGGACTTCGTTGACGAATTCCTGGTAATCATAATGTAGGGGGTAAATTGCGCCATTGATCACTGCGATTATCGTATTTGATGCACCGAACTCGGTCTCTTTTTCTAAAATAACTTACATATCTTGTTTTTGGATTGATTTCTGGCGGCAGTCGCAGCCAAGCTGAATAGGCTACAGATTCTTCGACTGTAATCTGTGGAGAGTGTATGTCAGTCTGTTCGCAGTAACCGGATACCCTCGCGAAAGTTTCCTGCACCTTAGGATATCCTCCAATTCTTATGTCTCCTTCGATAAATCCGCCGGTTTTTCTCCCGGAAAGAACATCCAACAGTGTGGTTTTCCCCGCCCCGGTCACGCCCATTAATGCCGTGAGTACTCCCGGACGGAATGCACCTGTTATATTGTGCAGCAATTGGAGCCTTTTTTCCGTAAATCCTTGTTCTCTCATTTCCTGCAAAACAAAGTATTGCTTATCACCTCTTTGACAAGTGTATGACACTGTTATGAGTTACACAAAATCATCTATGTATCATATATCTTTGCAAAATTTGAGGGGTATTCATATGTTACCCTCGAAAGTACTGCAGCGATATACGTAAAAACGTAAATTTTGCAGAATATTCATGTAATCATATATATATATGTGTATTATTACTTAATTGCACACTTACTGCAGGAGTATCAACATAGTAGTTCATGTCCTTGAATGCTACTGTGAGGGGAATAAAAGGCAAGACCATTTTCCCTGCGCCAATTAACAACCGCGATATTATTAGGTAAAATCCTTTTCTTCTTCTTTACTTTTGGATCTCAGGACAGTTTTCTTACCAGTTCTTTTAGGTTCTGTTGATCTCGTGCCGACATCTTTTCCTTGTAGTTGCGAAAGTTTTTCTCGAGAGATGATAGCTCGCGAAGCTCCGAGAGCTGAGACATGAAATTTACTTGTCGGAAATCAGTACTGCGTATTCTTATCCGAATGATGTATAGATTTCTCGGAACAAAACTTACGTCGTTTGAAAGTTAAGGCGAGAGCAAATCCTACGTTGAACAGTACAACAAATCCAAATAATGCCGCGATCGCTATCCAGTAATAGTAGCCACTGTAGTTCAGCCCGCGGGTTATCAATACTTGTGTTCCGATGGTTACGTTCGGTGTTAACCGCTGCGAAACAGAAGAGTACAATTGGAAGAGAAGGAAATAGTTAGAGTCAATTTTGCCGACTTAGAGTAGAGCTGTTAGAAGAAGCAGTAACAGCTCTTTCATTCGAATCTTGTTCTACAGCTTTGTGGTAGAGTAGTAGAACGAAAGATTCAAATTGGAGCTTCTTTGGTAACCAAACGCTCGGTTCCTAAAAGCTTCTGCTTTCGGGAGAAAAGAAGCTATTCCAGAAGTCAGGCCAAACAAGCACTCGGTGGAAGATAGAGAGTGTCGAATTCACCTTTTGCCATCGTGGCGCTAGAAACTCATTTACAGCCAAGCCTATTTCAGTGTACGACAGTGGCGAAGTCCAGAATCCCCATCTTAACCAACTTGGTATAGAGGCTGCAAAAGGAAAGGCGCGTGTTACGTAGTATGTTAACTTTTTGTATTGAGTAGAATGTCTAAAACTAACGAGTCGCTTACGTCGAGGGAGAAGGAAGCCCCCAAATAGGAGAATCAGTAGCAAAGTGCAGGTGCCACCGAGTGTGGCCGCCACCACAGTTTGAAAGTATGCGGCGATAAACCGGAAAAGGGATAGCGACATTGCGTGGACAAAGAACAGCAGAAGAAGTTGGCGGAAGAACCTTGATGCTTGTGGACTATAGCCAATTAAGTAGTAAGTAATCGAAGTCCAAATGATCGACTCCGCTACAGAAACCGGAATTTTTAGGATTGTAGCTGGAATGGCATAAGCCCAAGCTGGATAGAAGTAGAAGTCTCTTTGCTTGTAAAAGACCGGGAGTCTAGAAACCGTCATGGCTAGTTCCGGAAAACCGTTAACCATTAGTAAAAGAAGCGCGTAGAAGAGCGAGCCCATAAAATAGTTTGAATGAAGTGTGTCGACCGCCATATGCGTGCGTAAAAACACAGTTCCTGTGATCATCGCAATAATCCCGAGCTGCAATAAACAAGTCATCAATCATAAACAAGTCCATTAACTTCATCACTGCGAGAAAATGCGGTGTCAAAAGATGCGTAGGGATCTACCTGAACTGACTTGAATATGTAGATGAATGAGTTTCTCTTCATTAGTAGTAGTTCTCGGGCCACGCAGGCTTTAAGTAGTTCCCACTTTGATAGGGAATAGATACTGAAGGAAAGAGAATTTTTGGGGCATTCGAACTTGTCGTAAGGTTTCAATAGCTCTTCAGCTAGACTTTGTCCAACTTGATGTGCCTTGAATTTTTCGCAAAATTGGTCGACGGTAATGTAACCGTAGTTTTCATCTGGCCGGTTCCAATACTGCTTCTGATCTTTTCTCGACAGTACCTGAGCAATATCGGAATAAGTTATTCGGAGTAAACTTTTAAGGGTTGATCTACACAAATTGAATTTGTAAACACCTCTTGGAGAAAGTCGGCTGCTCCTTTTCTTTCCGGGCATTTGAAACCGCAAACTTCAAAGTAGTTCAAAATCTCACTTCGAGGCCCGTGATATACAATCCTTCCTTCTGCCATTAAGATCACGTCGTCGAAAAGGTCGTAAGTCTCCGGTGCAGGCTGAAGAAGTGAAACCAGCACCGTGGATTCCGTGATGTGAGTCAGCTGTCGAAGGCAAGAGACAATTTGAAAGGTAGTAGAGCTGTCCAAGCCGGTTGATATTTCATCCATGAAAAGTGCTTTTGTTGGTCCCACAATCATCTCTCCTACCGAAAACGAATGATCGAATGATTAGTAATTTCCCGCGTAAGCTTGATGATCGGAATTTCAGCTCTAAGTTTTACAGTCGCACTTGCAAATCATGATATATACTTTTAGGACCAAACAGCCCGTCAACGCACGAATTCAAAAGTATGCAACTGTGGTTCAGAATCCGAATGTGTGAATCAATCTTCAAATCCGTGCATTGCGGTAATTTTATTGTCGTCGGTAACTTGGTCATTAAAAGTTGAAATTTAACCTTGATGTGTGCAGTTATTCCAAAGTACCTGTGGTTAATCTTTTCTTCTCACCGCCTGAAATGCCTCTTCTCATGACATCCCCTATCATTGTGTCCGCGCATACATCTAACCCCATGATCTGATAAACAAGCGCAGTTATTGATGTAAGGATAAAAAGCCATGATTTGGTGCATTCGTCGGATCAATCTCGCATCCTTCAGAAAATTACCTTCATTATATACTCAGTTTGTAGACTTCTTGCTAGTCCTTCCACAGATATTGCCTGTCATAGTGAATTCAATCCTCAAGATATCGGAAAACATGTAGAGTTGTGCTTGTTTGATGCCACTGTAAACTGTTGTGTTCTAGCCAAGGTGCCGATGGCATGGCTTAACATTCTCTTTTTTTTTGAAATTAGCGAGTCGTTATTTCAATAAAGTGCAAAAGATTGGATAAAGATATATAATAAGCGATTCGAATATATTTGTGCGAAAGAAAATAAATATTTACGTCATAGTGTGTCGGCACACAGGTATCTTTGTAGCACAACACGCATCGTGCCATAACGTGATCGATCGACACGTATCTGTGCCACGGCACTTAAATCTTAGCTAAATTAGGATAAGAGGAAAGAATAGAAGAAATGATATAACCTTCATGTAGGTGTCTATGTCAGGATCAGGAACAATTCCAGCCTCCTTTTCCCTTCGAATCACTTCCTTCATGATTTCTTCGTAAGGTTTGCAGTCACAAACTGTCAGTAACTCGCTCGAATAGACGCTAAATCTACAGTCGCAATGCAGCTTTGAAGAGATGCATGGTGTGTTCCTACCTGCTCTGCTACCGACACCTTGGAATCTCGCGGAGAAGTCCAGCGTCTCCCTTACCGTCATCTCCGGTATATGCATGTCATGTTGGCTTATGTAAGCTGATGTTTTCTCGGGTACGAACTCGTCCAATCTGAATCCATTGTAATGAACTTCTCCAGTTACCTACATCAAAATCTTCACAATTAGTGATCAAGTACTGAAACTATCTAACCTTTTATGCTGAAAATCATTTGCAGAAACTACTGTGACAATAAAAGATTGTTTTACTAGTTGTGTGATTGCATTATAATCTGATCAAAACCATGTTGTGATGATACCTGAATGGTTACAAGGCTTCTGTGCATGGCCAACTTTTTTATGTACTGTTGAAGAATGTGAAATAAACTTTTTGAACTCAAGACATCGTGTTATGATACCATGTTAAAGAATGTGAAACAATCGTTGTTCTTCGAAAGCTTCAGCTATCAGAGAACGGTGTTTTCAATATTTGTATTCAACGGATACCTTGAGAGATTTGTCTAGTTTTCCACTAAGCGCAAGCAAGAGCGTGGTTTTTCCGCTCCCTGGGGGCCCAAGCAAAAGAGTCATCCTGCGATGAGTTTTAAAAATAAACTGATGATAGCTAAAGCTTACTAGAACAGAAGATAAAATCCAAATCTTCAACCGGAAGTACTGACCTCGATGGCTTGATGATTCCACTGACATCTTTCAGTATTCTGAGTTTCGCTTCTTGACGATTTAAGCCCGTCATTCTGAAAAGATCCTGCACCATGAAAACTCGCATTGGTTTCATTACATACAAAAGATCCTGATGAGTATAATGAACTAACTCGCACTATTCAATGAGCTACGAAACTATCTGCCTACCGAAACCGCACTTTGGGCAGTGTTCCACAAGGTTGGTAGGGGTTTCCCCTGAACTACCTCGCAATCGGCTTCCACGCACAGTCCTTCGCATCGCACCTCTATCGTCGGCAATTGTACATTTACTCTGAAGAAAACCACCATGAAAATTATCTCCAGTTCCTCTTCAGAAAAGAGAGTTTGTGTTAACATGTGAACGAAAATTGATCAGATCCGATTTTGACCTGTCGATTCTGTCTCTTTGCTTCTGCAGCAACCGGAGGTTGTCGTTCTCGATGTGCTTGATGAGATTCTCGATGAACAACCGCCACTCCAGAGCTCCTAACTTGGTAACGTCGGTCACTCTCTTCTCCGTTTTCGCATCTGTCGAATGATCGAACAGCGACGTTCTCAATCTGTCGGAGGTGTCTAGCCGCTCGATCGCCGCCCATTTGAGCTCGTGTTCGTCATCGACATCACCCTCCCTTCTGGCACTGCTGAAGCTTCTTCTGAAGCTCGCTGCAGCAGCTCGAAACGACGAACCTACGCTCCTCCTCGCTTCTTCCGGTTCAATGCTAAATGATTCAGTCTCATTTCTGCTTCCTGGATGATGAGCCATTCTTTTCAGAACAGCTTCTCAGCTTCTCAGCTATTTTGACAGTTTGACAGTTAGACGGTTGGCGCGTATAAACCATTCATAATCCTTCTTTCTGACGAAAGGCACTGCGTCATCTCGACCACTAGATATTAAAATGTTGCGAGGTGAATCTCATGTTAATTGCTTGATAGGGAATCAATGAAAGAACAAATGCCTGGGCATTACAGATGGCATCTTATTTGCCATGATCAATTTATATATGCACCAAAATGAAGTTGACCTCCAACATAAGCCAAAATTCTACTCTTGCCTACGTACAATGATATTATAAAGAACAGATACATTGTTTTGTGAATAACAAAACGTGTTCTGACGTAATCAAACTTGTGTTGATTGCGTAGTAGCTGGGAATATAGTACTGTTAGCAACGAGCGCACAAATCAAACAAATCTCAATGTGACAACCACATAAATATAAATTTCAAAAGCACGACAAAAAAACAAAGCACACAGATTTACGTAAAAAACTTTTTGCAGGAAAAAAAATTACGGACGAAAAAGAAGAATTTCACTGTGTAGAAGAGAGGGAATACAAAAGATTCTTGATCGTACAATTTCTTTGCCTTAGCGGATCCGATCCGTACCGCGAGGGCTCCGTCCCCCGCACCCCCGTCCGATGTTAGTGGTGGGGTTTGGTTTCAAAATTTTACCAAATTTGTCGTCGCAACACAAGGCCATCGGCGAACCAGAAACCCAAAATCGAAGCGATTCTGATTTCAAGTCACATCTAACAAGTACTCGTCTCGATACCAGATTTTGTGAATTCGCAACTCGTTCCGGTACCGACTCCCGTTGAAATTCCGCAACAAAAGCGTTAAATCAACTTTTTATTATAAATTCGTCTCCTCGACAAAAACCGAAAGAAGCACAACCACAAAAGAAAAAAAGGAACCAAAGCAGATAATACGGGTGAAATAAGTTTTATTAACCAAGATCGAGAAGAATTATACATGGCTCCTCTACCTTTTCTACACATAGTAATTTCAACTCGAGCTCTCTTCATATTATCCAAAATCATAAACACCTTGATCATAGATGTACCACCAAATAATAGCACCTATATTATATTTATAGTTTATATATGCCCAAATCCTAATTTAATTAGATTTTTACTCTAATTAATATTTAAATCTTGATAAATTTAAATATTTATTCCAATCTAGAATTCAACTATAAATCGGGAAGTTAATTCTCATGTTGTTAAATGCTTTGATTACTTTTATTTATGAATATTTTTTGGCATAAAATATTTGTATATAGTACATGTGTTAATTCTTTGTGAAGGGTGAGTGAAGTCCCAGTTGAATTGTACTCTATTTTTTTAATTCTTGTTAACAATGCCTGATTGGGTAGAAGCATCAAAGCGTGTGAATGGAACAAATATAAAGATCCAAATATTTATATAGATGAGCATAATCTTTTTTATTATTATTTTTTTGGGGGAATAAACAATGGAGATGATGCTGTGCACCACATTTACCACCACCAATATTATTTAATTCACCATCATTACATAATCTTTTTTTTTAAATATATATATATATATATATATATATATATATTTATTTATATTATTTAATTCCAAGTCAACTAAGTTGTTATTTCCCACTACTTTGTGCTATTTTGTCTTTAAAGTTTAATCAAAATAATATTAATTCATTTTATTCAACCATTTAACTCAAAATTTATTAATAGTCATATATATATATATATATATATATATATATATATATATATATATATATATATATATATATATACTTTTAGATGTTGTAATAACTATTACATGTTGTTGTTATAATTTTTTTTTTTGTTTGAAAAAAAAGGTAGTGTTTTATTCATGAAGAAAGTAAACTAAGTAGAAAGTGATGTTACCGCATAAACCTCATATTTAATTTGTATAATTTATTAGTTTCTATATTCATTGTAATGACATATTTTCTTATTCATTTTATTTCTTTATTGTCCAATAAATCAAAAGTCAATAAATAAGACAAAATATCAGAATTGGATTCCTTTCCCGTGGCAGCAGAGAACCAAAAAAAAAAAAAGAAAAAAAAAAGGTTAATTTAAATTCTCCTACAGTAGAATATCTCTTTTGACCTAACTTACTGCACTAAGGGGTCAGTGTTTGTTTATGGAAGATAACTTTATTTCTAATTGCTCAAATTATCAACCATGTCGCTGACAGGTAGATTAGCATCTTATTCCTAACGGCAGACTCCTTCATTGACATCCACCTTTTCCAGACACTCCTAGCATCCACACCACCACACCCGAGCCAACCAGCCGTCCCCAACCTCCAAAACGAACGAACCACGTAAAGATGCTGCTCACAAATAAGTGGTCTACGGTTTCATCCCCGTAGCCGCAAAGCACACAGAGTGTAAATTATTAAAAGCAATTTTGAATTTGTTTGGTTGTTCCTAAATTTTTTTTAAAATAACTTAGAAAATAGTTCTCTAAAAAATATATATAATTCTTCGTGAGAAAAATAATTTTTTGCAGATTTCAAGGAAAAGTGTTTTTTTTAATTTTTCAAGTTTGTTTATATCTCGAAAAAAAAAAATTTATATTTTATGAAAAAACGGTTTTTACCTCCAAAAAAAAAAAACGAAAAATGGTTTTCCACAATTTTTCGAAACTCAAATTCATACAATAGCTTATGTTGAAATATCAACATGTTGGATTATGTAAAATCATGTTTCGAGTCCATATGGATTTGATCCAATCTTGTTCCTAAAGATTAGGGATGATTTAGGAATATCTTAAAGATAATTCTTAAGATAATATGGACGACGACTAGAAGTGATTTAAAAACTCGGATGGACGGTGGAGATCGTTTCCTATTAGAATTAGGTTTTTAAAGTTATATTAACTCTTGCGATTCATCTTTTATTTTTTAGGGCTTCATTGAAAAATCCTAATTGAGAGGAAAAAACGTGGAGAGCATCCGTGAGAGAGTTTCTTGTAATCCAATTTTACTCCTTGTACTTTTGTGGATTAATCGAATAACGCATTGAGGTGGTCTTGCCCGTGGACGTAGGTTGACGCATTGTTGGCCAAATCACATAATTCTCGTGTCCTTGCATTCCCTTATTTGTTTTATTTCTTTAGTTATTCTCGTGCTTGTTTTCTACAATCGTTTTCGCCTACTTTCATCTACGAAAGATTCTGTTTCCGCTACGCTCGTGTGCTGTGTGGGTTGAGGTGTGCTCGGTAACCCCACGGCCGGTCCCCCTTCAATTGGTATCAGAGCGTTTGGTTATTCGTAGTTCGTTGACGGTGAAACGATGGCGGGGAAAGTTTCAGTGGCAAAGTATGAGATTTCTCGATTTGATGGAGCGAACTTTGCGTTGTGGAAATTGAAGATGCAAGCAGTTTTTGATTAAAGATGCTTGTGAGATCGCCCTGCAAGGAATAGAGAATAAGCCGGAAGGGATGACGGATAAACAATTTCAAGAGAAGGACAAGATGGCTTTGGCAAACCTATATTTGGCACTGGATGATTCGGTGTTATTCAATGTGGAGACCGAGACTACCGCAAAAGGGATTTGGGATAAATTAAAAAATCTCTATGAAGGAAAGTCATTGGTGAACAAAATTTTCTTAAGGCGACAATTGTACAATCTAAAGATGAAGGACGGGGCACCGGTACAAGAACATCTAAGTACATTCAACTCTATCGTGAGCAAACTCGCTGCCCTAGACGTGAGAATTGATGAAGAAGAAAAGGCAAGTATTTTACTTTGCTCGATGCCGGAAACTTGGGATAATTTGATTATGAACTTGAGCCATGTTGAAACCCTTAAGATGGAGTCGGTTGTTGCATCATTACTTACCGAGGAGATGAGGCGGAAGTCTAGCCAAGAAAGTTCTTCGGGGGAGGCTATGATAGCACGGGGAAGACCTTTCGAGAGGGAGTATGGTGATCGAGGAAAGTCGAGATCAAAATCCAAGGGCAAAAAGAAAGTAAAGTGCTGGAATTGTGGAAAGTTGGGGCATGTGAAGAAAGATTGTCGGGTTAAAGGAGTTGATGGTAAATCCGATTCAAATAATTTTCAAGGTAATATAGTCGTAGCAGATGCTAAGTCGGCTAGTTCAGAAGACGGAGATGCGTTAGTCGCATTGGATAGATCCGAGCTTATTTATCATTGGATCTTGGATTCGGGGGCGTCATTCCACATGACTCCCTATAGGGAGTGGTTTCATTCTTATAAGTCACGGGATTGTGGAGTTATCTATTTGGGTGACAACACGGCATGTCCGGTGATTGGAGTGGGAGACGTTCGGATCAAGATGTTTGATGGTGTTATTCGGACGGTTTCTAATGTTTGACATGTTCCTGCACTTCGAAAAAGTCTTCTATCACTTGGAAAATTTTGCAAACAAGGGTTTAAATTCATCGGCGAGAAAGATCACTTGAAGGTATGTCAAGGTTGTTTGGTGTTGATGAAAGGAGAGCAAGTAGGTGGCCTTTATAGATTAGTGGGCGAGACTCAAGTGGGAGAAGCGGTTGTTGCAAGCGCAAAGGTGGAGTCTTCAACGGTGTGGCATCGCCGTTTAGGACACATGAGTGAGCGCAGATTGCAGGTATTATCCAACCGTGAACTTCTTTCAGGTTACAAGTCCGCGCCATTAGTTTTTTGTGAAGATTGCATCTACGGGAAGCAACGAAGGTTGTCTTTTTCTCTATCACATCAAAGAAGTAAGAAGCATCTCGAGTTGATTCATTCGGATACTTGGGAGTCGCCCGATACTTCGTTGGGCGAATGTTCTTACTTTGTTTCATCTATTGATGATTATTCTCGGAAGGCTTGGGTGTATATTCTAAAGCGAAAGTCCGATGTGTTTGAGACTTTTAAGAAGTTCAAAACTCTTGTGGAGAATGAAAAGGATTTAAAAATTAAGTGCCTACGTTCTGATAAC
This sequence comes from Tillandsia leiboldiana, assembly GCA_029204045.2. NCBI lineage: Eukaryota > Viridiplantae > Streptophyta > Magnoliopsida > Poales > Bromeliaceae > Tillandsia > Tillandsia leiboldiana. The sequence goes on along the minus strand of CM055066.1, from coordinate 51,878,349 downwards.
GGAGGGGAGTATTGTTCAAGAGAATTTGATGAGTTTTGTATTGAGCATGAAATTAAGCGGCATCTCACGGTACCAGGTACACCGCAACAAAACGGTGTAGCGGAGAGGTTAAATAGAACACTCATGGAGAGGGCCCGTAGCATGTTGAGTACTTCAAAACTCGACAAGAGATTTTGGGCGGAAGCCGTGAGCACGGCTTGTTATTTGATTAATCGAGCGGCGACAAAATCACTTGGTTTGGAAATTCCTGAAGAAGTCTGGAGCGGCAAGTCCGTTGATTACTCCTATCTTCGTGTCTTTGGATGTGATGCTTATGCATGGATACCGAAGGAGAAAAGGTCAAAATTGGTTAAGAACTCTCGGAGGTGTATATTTCTTGGCTATGCGAAAGGTGTTAAGGGGTATCGATTGTGGGACCCTACTACCCACAAAATAGTCATAAGTCGTGACGTTATCTTCAATGAAGGGTCCTTTCAAGGCACCAAGGAAAAGCAAGATGATGATGCTATGATTCCAATTGAGCTCTTTGAAGCGCGCGATGAGGTGCAAGTTGAGCAAGCACAACAGGATGATGAACCTGACTTGGAATCTCCGCAATCATCCGAAGATACAAATTCACCGGTAGAGTCGCCAGCGGATTCCGGGCGTCCTAGTAGAGTTATTAGACCTCCTGCGAGGTATAATGACTATATTACTTCATTTATTCCTTCTGCAAACCATGTTAGTGCATATGTTGCTTTAGCGGAAGAAGATGAGCCGACTTCGTATAAGGAGGCTTGTGAGTCGACTGACGCTGGGAAGTGGCAATGCGCGATGGAGGAGGAGATGGAGTCAATTCGGAAGAACAAGACTTGGGAACTTGTTGATTTGCCGAAGAGAAGGAACGCGATTGGATGTCGGTGGGTGTTTAAGGTGAAAAAGGATACAGATGGGAATGTGGAGAGGTTCAAGGCAAGATTGGTGGTGAAGGGATATGCTCAGAAGCCGGGAATCGATTTCGATGAGATCTTCTCACCGGTGGTTCGTCTTACCACTATTCGGGCTGTTTTGGCGATCGCAGCGGTCATGGATTTGGAGCTCGAGCAGATGGATGTAAAAACAGCATTCTTGCATGGTGACCTGGAGGAGGAGATATATATGTCGCAACCGGAATGTTTTGTTGAAAAAGGCAAGGAGTATTTGGTTTGTCGGTTGAACAAATCGTTGTACAGCTTGAAACAGGCGCCAAGGTGTTGGTACAAGCGATTTGATTCCTTCATTATAAGTTTGGGTTTTGATAGGCTTGAAGCGGATCATTGTGCATATTTCTGCGATTATAATGACGGGAGCTTCTGTATTTTGTTATTATATGTCGACGACATGGTGGTCGCCGGAAATAACAAGGACCAGATATCTATCTTGAAGACTCAGTTAGCCGGTGAGTTCGATATGAAGGACTTAGGAACTGTGAATCAAATACTCGGGATGAAGGTACTACGGGAGAGAAAGAATAGGAAAGTTTGGCTTTCACAGAAGAGTTATGTGGAGAAGGTTCTGCGGCGCTTCAACTTGCAGAACGCAAAGCCAGTTTCTACCCCGTTTCCTATTCATTTAAAATTGTCGGCCGAGCAATCACCGGGTACGGAAGCAGAAAAGACCGACATGGCTCGGGTACCATATTCATCGGCAGTAGGGAGCCTTATGTTTGCCATGGTGTGCACGAGACCCGACATTGCTCAAGCAGTGGGAGCAGTGAGTCGGTATATGGCGAATCCAGGTTGTGAACATTGGAATGCAGTGAAGTGGATTCTCAGATATTTGAGAGGTACTGCGGATTTCTCACTCTGTTATGGTTCTGCGGGTTTGGAGTGCGTCGGATATGTGGATGCAGATTTCGCAGGAGATAAAGACAGAAGAAAGTCTACCACGGGTTATGTTTTCTCCATGGGCGGTGGTGCTATTAGCTGGGAGTCGAAGCTTCAGTCGGTAGTCGCTTTGTCGACGACGGAGGCGGAGTACATAGCAATGACACATGCTTGTAAGGAGGCTATCTGGCTAAAAAGACTTTTAGGAGAATTAAAAGTGAAGCAAGATGTGGTGGGAGTGAATTGTGATAGTCAAAGTGCAATACACTTGGCGAAGAATCCGGCGTTTCACTCTCGGACGAAACACATTGATATTCGCTATCACTTCGTGAGAGATGTGGTGGATGAGAGTTTTATCTCATTGTTGAAAATTCACACAGATGCGAATCCAGCGGATATTTTAACGAAACCGGTAACTCGAGAGAAGTTCAATTGGAGTATGACTTCTCTCGGTCTTGGAGCTACATGAGGAGAGTGGGAATTTTGGCAAGATCTTCAATTTTGTGAAATTCGGCACATGTTTTTAAGTGGGAGAATTGTTGGATTATGTAAAATTATGTTTCGAGTCCATATGGATTTGATCCAATCTTGTTCCTAAAGATTAGGGATGATTTAGGAATATCTTAAAGATAATTCTTAAGATAATATGGACGACGACTAGAAGTGATTTAAAAACTCGGATGGACGGTGGAGATCGTTTCCTATTAGAATTAGGTTTTTAAAGTTATATTAACTCTTGCGATTCATCTTTTATTTTTTAGGGCTTCATTGAAAAATCCTAATTGAGAGGAAAAAACGTGGAGAGCATCCGTGAGAGAGTTTCTTGTAATCCAATTTTACTCCTTGTACTTTTGTGGATTAATCGAATAACGCATTGAGGTGGTCTTGCCCGTGGACGTAGGTTGACGCATTGTTGGCCGAACCACGTAATTCTCGTGTCCTTGCATTCCCTTATTTGTTTTATTTCTTTAGTTATTCTCGTGCTTGTTTTCTACAATCGTTTTCGCCTACTTTCATCTACGAAAGATTCTGTTTCCGCTGCGCTCGTGTGCTGTGTGGGTTGAGGTGTGCTCGGTAACCCCACGGCCGGTCCCCCTTCAATTGGTATCAGAGCGTTTGGTTATTCGTAGTTCGTTGACGGTGAAACGATGGCGGGGAAAGTTTCAGTGGCAAAGTATGAGATTTCTCGATTTGATGGAGCGAACTTTGCGTTGTGGAAATTGAAGATGCAAGCAGTTTTTGATTAAAGATGCTTGTGAGATCGCCCTACAAGGAATAGAGAATAAGCCGGAAGGGATGACGGATAAACAATTTCAAGAGAAGGACAAGATGGCTTTGGCAAACCTATATTTGGCACTGGATGATTCGGTGTTATTCAATGTGGAGACCGAGACTACCGCAAAAGGGATTTGGGATAAATTAAAAAATCTCTATGAAGGAAAGTCATTGGTGAACAAAATTTTCTTAAGGCGACAATTGTACAATCTAAAGATGAAGGACGGGGCACCGATACAAGAACATCTAAGTACATTCAACTCTATCGTGAGCAAACTCGCTGCCCTAGACGTGAGAATTGATGAAGAAGAAAAGGCAAGTATTTTACTTTGCTCGATGCCGGAAACTTGGGATAATTTGATTATGAACTTGAGCCATGTTGAAACCCTTAAGATGGAGTCGGTTGTTGCATCATTACTTACCGAGGAGATGAGGCGGAAGTCTAGCCAAGAAAGTTCTTCGGGGGAGGCTATGATAGCACGGGGAAGACCTTTCGAGAGGGAGTATGGTGATCGAGGAAAGTCGAGATCAAAATCCAAGGGCAAAAAGAAAGTAAAGTGCTGGAATTGTGGAAAGTTGGGGCATGTGAAGAAAGATTGTCGGGTTAAAGGAGTTGATGGTAAATCCGATTCAAATAATTTTCAAGGTAATATAGCCGTAGCAGATGCTAAGTCGGCTAGTTCAGAAAACGGAGATGCGTTAGTCGCATTGGATAGATCCGAGCTTATTTATCATTGGATCTTGGATTCGGGGGCGTCATTCCACATGACTCCCTATAGGGAGTGGTTTCATTCTTATAAGTCACGGGATTGTGGAGTTATCTATTTGGGTGACAACACGGCATGTCCGGTGATTGGAGTGGGAGACGTTCGGATCAAGATGTTTGATGGTGTTATTCGGACGGTTTCTAATGTTCGACATGTTCCTGCACTTCGAAAAAGTCTTCTATCACTTGGAAAATTTTGCAAACAAGGGTTTAAATTCATCGGCGAGAAAGATCACTTGAAGGTATGTCAAGGTTGTTTGGTATTGATGAAAGGAGAGCAAGTAGGTGGCCTTTATAGATTAGTGGGCGAGACTCAAGTGGGAGAAGCGGTTGTTGCAAGCGCAAAGGTGGAGTCTTCAACGGTGTGGCATCGCCGTTTAGGACACATGAGTGAGCGCAGATTGCAGGTATTATCCAACCGTGAACTTCTTTCAGGTTACAAGTCTGCGCCATTAGTTTTTTGTGAAGATTGCATCTACGGGAAGCAACGAAGGTTGTCTTTTTCTCTATCACATCAAAGAAGTAAGAAGCATCTCGAGTTGATTCATTCGGATACTTGGGAGTCGCCCGATACTTCGTTGGGCGAATGTTCTTACTTTGTTTCATCTATTGATGATTATTCTCGGAAGGCTTGGGTGTATATTCTAAAGCGAAAGTCCGATGTGTTTGAGACTTTTAAGAAGTTCAAAACTCTTGTGGAGAATGAAAAGGATTTAAAAATTAAGTGCCTACGTTCTGATAACGGAGGGGAGTATTGTTCAAGAGAATTTGATGAGTTTTGTATTGAGCATGAAATTAAGCGGCATCTCACGGTACCAGGTACACCGCAACAAAACGGTGTAGCGGAGAGGTTAAATAGAACACTCATGGAGAGGGCCCGTAGCATGTTGAGTACTTCAAAACTCGACAAGAGATTTTGGGCGGAAGCCGTGAGCACGGCTTGTTATTTGATTAATCGAGCGGCGACAAAATCACTTGGTTTGGAAATTCCTGAAGAAGTCTGGAGCGGCAAGTCCGTTGATTACTCCTATCTTCGTGTCTTTGGATGTGATGCTTATGCATGGATACCGAAGGAGAAAAGGTCAAAATTGGATAAGAACTCTCGGAGGTGTATATTTCTTGGCTATGCGAAAGGTGTTAAGGGGTATCGATTGTGGGACCCTACTACCCACAAAATAGTCATAAGTCGTGACGTTATCTTCAATGAAGGGTCCTTTCAAGGCACCAAGGAAAAGCAAGATGATGATGCTATGATTCCAATTGAGCTCTTTGAAGCGCGCGATGAGGTGCAAGTTGAGCAAGCACAACAGGATGATGAACCTGACTTGGAATCTCCGCAATCATCCGAAGATACAAATTCACCGGTAGAGTCGCCAGCGGATTCCGGGCGTCCTAGTAGAGTTATTAGACCTCCTGCGAGGTATAATGACTATATTACTTCATTTATTCCTTCTGCAAACCATGTTAGTGCATATGTTGCTTTAGCGGAAGAAGATGAGCCGACTTCGTATAAGGAGGCTTGTGAGTCGACTGACGCTGGGAAGTGGCAATGCGCGATGGAGGAGGAGATGGAGTCAATTCGGAAGAACAAGACTTGGGAACTTGTTGATTTGCCGAAGAGAAGGAACGCGATTGGATGTCGGTGGGTGTTTAAGGTGAAAAAGGATACAGATGGGAATGTGGAGAGGTTCAAGGCAAGATTGGTGGTGAAGGGATATGCTCAGAAGCCGGGAATCGATTTCGATGAGATCTTCTCACCGGTGGTTCGTCTTACCACTATTCGGGCTGTTTTGGCGATCGCAGCGGTCATGGATTTGGAGCTCGAGCAGATGGATGTAAAAACAGCATTCTTGCATGGTGACCTGGAGGAGGAGATATATATGTCGCAACCGGAATGTTTTGTCGAAAAAGGCAAGGAGTATTTGGTTTGTCGGTTGAACAAATCGTTGTACAGCTTGAAACAGGCGCCAAGATGTTGGTACAAGCGATTTGATTCCTTCATTATAAGCTTGGGTTTTGATAGGCTTGAAGCGGATCATTGTGCATATTTCTGCGATTATAATAACGGGAGCTTCTGTATTTTGTTATTATATGTCGACGACATGGTGGTCGCCGGAAATAACAAGGACCAGATATCTATCTTGAAGACTCAGTTAGCCGGTGAGTTCGATATGAAGGACTTAGGAACTGTGAATCAAATACTCGGGATGAAGGTACTACGGGAGAGAAAGAATAGGAAAGTTTGGCTTTCACAGAAGAGTTATGTGGAGAAGGTTCTGCGGCGCTTCAACTTGCAGAACGCAAAGCCAGTTTCTACCCCGTTTCCTATTCATTTAAAATTGTCGGCCGAGCAATCACCGGGTACGGAAGCAGAAAAGACCGACATGGCTCGGGTACCATATTCATCGGCAGTAGGGAGCCTTATGTTTGCCATGGTGTGCACGAGACCCGACATTGCTCAAGCAGTGGGAGCAGTGAGTCGGTATATGGCGAATCCAGGTTGTGAACATTGGAATGCAGTGAAGTGGATTCTCAGATATTTGAGAGGTACTGCGGATTTCTCACTCTGTTATGGTTCTGCGGGTTTGGAGTGCGTCGGATATGTGGATGCAGATTTCGCAGGAGATAAAGACAGAAGAAAGTCTACCACGGGTTATGTTTTCTCCATGGGCGGTGGTGCTATTAGCTGGGAGTCGAAGCTTCAGTCGGTAGTCGCTTTGTCGACGACGGAGGCGGAGTACATAGCAATGACACATGCTTGTAAGGAGGCTATCTGGCTAAAAAGACTTTTAGGAGAATTAAAAGTGAAGCAAGATGTGGTGGGAGTGAATTGTGATAGTCAAAGTGCAATACACTTGGCGAAGAATCCGGCGTTTCACTCTCGGACGAAACACATTGATATTCGCTATCACTTCGTGAGAGATGTGGTGGATGAGAGTTTTATCTCATTGTTGAAAATTCACACAGATGCGAATCCAGCGGATATTTTAACGAAACCGGTAACTCGAGAGAAGTTCAATTGGAGTATGACTTCTCTCGGTCTTGGAGCTACATGAGGAGAGTGGGAATTTTGGCAAGATCTTCAATTTTGTGAAATTCGGCACATGTTTTTAAGTGGGAGAATTGTTGGATTATGTAAAATCATGTTTCGAGTCCATATGGATTTGATCCAATCTTGTTCCTAAAGATTAGGGATGATTTAGGAATATCTTAAAGATAATTCTTAAGATAATATGGACGACGACTAGAAGTGATTTAAAAACTCGGATGGACGGTGGAGATCGTTTCCTATTAGAATTAGGTTTTTAGAGTTATATTAACTCTTGCGATTCATCTTTTATTTTTTAGGGCTTCATTGAAAAATCCTAATTGAGAGGAAAAAACGTGGAGAGCATCCGTGAGAGAGTTTCTTGTAATCCAATTTTACTCCTTGTACTTTTGTGCCGTGGATTAATCGAATAACGCATTGAGGTGGTCTTGCCCGTGGACGTAGGTTGACGCATTGTTGGCCGAACCACGTAATTCTCGTGTCCTTGCATTCCCTTATTTGTTTTATTTCTTTAGTTATTCTCGTGCTTGTTTTCTACAATCGTTTTCGCCTACTTTCATCTACGAAAGATTCTGTTTCCGCTGCGCTCGTGTGCTGTGTGGGTTGAGGTGTGCTCGGTAACCCCACGGCCGGTCCCGCTTCACAACAAACATATACATATACTTTACCACTGAGTTACATGCACAAATCATCACAAAAAAAAAAAAAAAAAAAAAAAAAAAAAAAAAAAAAACCGATATTTACATGATATTTTATTATTAATGGAACAATTTTTCAATTTTACTCCTAAAAAATAATAATATTTACTTACTCTGATCATATCAAAAGCACTATTATGAATATTAATCTTTCTATATTATGGGTATCAAAGAAAATTAAATACCCTTATATAAAGAAAATATTATTTTTTAAATAAATTGTACTAGTTATACAGCTAGTATTAATTTTTTTGAAAATGATTCTCTAAAATTTTATATTTTTAAAAATAGTCCTACAAAATTTGTAATTACAAAAATGACTCTATGGGTGCCAACTGGGCGCCACGTGTGTGCGCCACGTCAGCGGGAGAAGAGGACTCGGATTGAGTTGAACATGCACTTTGAGCATGCGTGTCTAAACACGCATGTTGAGAGTGCGTGTTTAAACACGCACTCTCAACATGCGTGTTTAGACACGCACTTTGAACATGCGTGTTTAGACGAAGCACGCGTCCCACGACTCAACATGCGTGTCTAAAGACTCTAAACACGCATGTTGAGAGTGCGTGTTTAGACACGTATTTTCAACCTGCGTGTCTAAACACGCATGTTGAGAATGCGTATTCAACTAATTCCACCTCACAAACTTTTCGCTGACGTGACGCGCACACGTGGCGCCCAGTTGGCAGGTATAGAATTATTTTTGCAAATACAAATTTTTTAGAATCATTTTTAAAAATATAAATTTTTAAAAGGTCATTTTCAAAAAAAAACCACTAAAATTTTGTTTTTACGCAAAAATCACTCTTTATCTCTCGCTAGTTTCAAAAATTAGTACCAGCGTAAATACCATGCCATGGTATCAGAGCGACACGAGTACAAAAAATATTCAAATTATAACTCCACAACATCAACAAGATAATTCGAAAAAACAAATTTGGTGCACTCTATTACATAAACTTTTTAGAGCTAAATTCTCTTTTTTCTAAATTGAAAAGAGAGATGTGAGTGGCAAAGTAATTAATCAACCCCAAAGCACCAACAAGTTTTTGTGGATATTAAAGTGATGGAATGTATTCGGTCCTGTCTTGTACTGTTCAAATATGATATATTCCTGTTTAATCAAAAAAAAAAAGTGATGGAATGTAAAGGATTTTGAAACATTGATTGTGGAAAGTAATGCTATGATAAGACTCAAAATTAGAATAGATTTTAGAGCAATGCTAATGCTAAGTGTACACTCTAAAAATATATATATATATATATTTTATATTTTATTTATCTAAGGGTCGGATGTTTTTTATGGTTTACTTCATAATTTGTAAAGTGATCTCTCACCACACTCCCACCTAGGAATGTCAACGAGTCGAACACAAACGAGCTGGGGTCGGCTCGTTTAATAAACGAGCCGAGCACGAGCTGGGGTCGACTCGTGTTCAACTCGTTTAATAAACGAGTCGAATACGAGCGGGCTCGTTTAAATATCGAGCTGAAAAATTCGGCTCGTGAACAATAAATTTGATTTGCATTCCTACTATTATGTGTAAAGTTGAAAGAAAATTAAAAAATTTTAATTTTAATTTATAATTAAAATTTATAAAAAATTGATGGTCTAAAATCTAAATAATAATAATAATAATAATAATAATAATATATATATATATATATATATATATATATATATATATATATATATATATATATATATATATATATATATATATATATATATAGAGAGAGAGAGAGAGAGAGAGAGAGGTTACTATACTATTAATAGTACTAAGTTATTGGTACTATCAAGTTTTCTACTCTTAGATCAACCCTTTTGATTATTTTCACCCGTTAGATTTTACTATTTCTCCAACTATCTATTAAACCCAAAAGACCAACTATCATCTCAACCACATATTTTTTAATCCAAGGATTAAAAACTTAATAGCACTAATAAATTGGTACTATTAATAATATTTCATCCTATCTCTCTCTCTCTCTCTCTCTCTCTCTCTCTCTCTCTATATATATATATATATATATATATATATATATATATATATATATATATATATATATATATATATATGAGAACATGAGCGAGCTGATCCTAACTCGTGTTCGGTTCGTTTATTAAACGAGCTAAAAAATTCGGTTCATATTCGGCTTGTTTATTAAACTAGCAATTCGATCTCGAACTCATTTCGAATCGGACATGAGCTAGCGAACAGCGAGCTAGATTGCCACCCCTACTCCCATCATTAGATGAATAACCCAAAAATGAATGTACAAACAGTATTTTTTTAAAATTTTAAGGCAAGATTCTATTGGATTGGAGAAAGGATGACAACTAAGTCGATTTTAGCACACACTTAAGAATCTATTTGATTTTGTTAGAGCAATTTCCAAAATAATTTTGATCGAGCAATGCTACCTGTACACCCCGAAGGGGTGTACATCATACACCTCCACCATTTTAATAATGGCGATACTTTTTACAGGTCACATTAAATGACCCATCATTACACCCCCACCCTTAGATGGGTGGGATGTATGATGTACACCCCGAAAGGGTGTACACATAGCATTTTCCATATAAAAATTAAAAAGGCATGCTATATACTATTGCTCATGTTGATAGATCAACAAGCACATATATTATTACTAAGTTACGTGCACAAATCAATTAAAAATAAAACTTATATTTATATTATATTTTATTTTTCACGAGCAATTTTTTAATTTTACACCTAAAAAAATTAGTGATTCATCACTATCAATTATTGCTTTATTGACCAAATAACCAGCCAAATATTTATTTATTCGTCCCTTATCAAAAGCAATATTAGGATAATAATTTTTTTATATTATAAATGTGGAAGAAAAATACTTGGATAGGTAACATTATTTTTTGAATAAATTTTAGTGGTTATACATCTAGTAGGATGTCAACGAGCCGAACACGAGCTTCGACCGGCTCGTGTTCGGCTCGTTTAATTATCAAACTGAAAAATTCGGCTCGTGTGCAGCTTATTTATTAACGAGCCGAACACGAGCTGGCTCATGAACAACAAGATAGATTTTTTTTTTCACTATTAAATGTAAAGTTAAGAAAAAAAAAAATTCTTAATCAAATAATTAAGTCACAAATAATTATTATTGGTGACTTTTGATCCAATGATCAAAAAGTCAATTCTAATAATTAAATATTTTTAATATTTTTAAAAATATTCTACCTTAGCATAAATAAATGAGTTTTTTTTATAATTTAGCCATTCGGAGTTGGATTTTATATTTAAGTTGGAATAAAAATTAAATAATAAAATTCTATATTATATATATAATTGTAAATAATATATATGTAATATATATATATATATATATATATATATATATATATATATATATATATATATATATATATATATATATATATATATATATATATATATATATATATATGTATTCGAGCTGTTATCGAGCCGAACACGAGCGAGCTGACCCCAGCTCGTGTTTGGCTCGTTTATTAAACGAACTGAAAAAATCGGCTCGTGTTCGGCTCGTTTACTAAACGGACGATTCGATCTCGAGCTCATTTCGAGCTGAACACGGGCTGGCTCGCGAACAGCGAGCTGGATTGCCACCCCTACTAAAGTAAACACTAGTTTGGAAAATTGGTTTCAATGCAAATATCACTCTCTATCACTTGCTAGTTTCAAAAATTAGTATAAGCGCAAATACCACATCAACAATTCAAGATAATTAGAGAAAAAATAAAATAGTCTACTTTATTTTATCAATTTTTAGGCTCCATTTGGTTTGGGAATAACGAATATTGGGATAAATTTTTTTATCCCTCGGATAGCTTATTATTTTAAAATTTTCAGGAATAAAAATTAAAATTATGTTTGATTTGTAATGATGTTATTTTACGAAAAAATTAAAATTATGTTTGTTAATTTTATGGAATATCAAAGAATAGTGAAAAAAAAAATTGATGGCTGAATTTAAAATAAAATATAATTTAATAAAAAAATAATATAAAAATAATTTGTTATAATATTTAAGTATAATTTATTATAATATTTAAATATAAATAATATGTATTAATATATACAATTGATAATTTTATAATAAAAATAATTTATTATAATATATAATAAATTGGTCTATTAGTTATTAGTAGTTAATAAAATGACTAAAGTTATTAAATTTAATAAGATTTTTTATTTGATTGAACAAAACTAATTTTTTTTACTTATTTATCTCTTACTAGTATTCAAAATTTTTAAATTTATTCTGAAATTATCAAAATACCATTCGAGGCTTTTGCGCTTGTATAATCCTTACTACTATTTAAATTTTTGAAATTTATTCTAAAATTACCAAAATACTCTTCTAAAATCCAATTCAGTTAGTAACCCTAAGAAAAATAAGAATATTTTTAAAAAATAAAATCAATAAAAATATTTTGATCCAAATAAAATATTTTCAAAGGTTAATGGGCATATTATCCTTTTTATTTCAATTAGAAGAGAACAAGTGATATTAAGTAGGGGTGGAATTGGGCCCGGGCCTAAACAAGCTCCTTCCCGATGGGCCATGTATGGACCGGGCTTTAGATTTCAAAAATATAATTTTAAGTATATGCCGGATTTAATAATTTTGGCCCAAAAAACTTGGGCCTATTTGAACATGTCCAAGCCCGGCCCAGACCGAACCGAAAGCCGAATAAATTAATAATCAAAATAAAATATTTAATGATATATATATATATATATATATATATATATATATATATATATATATATATATATATATATATATATATATAGTTTGGCTACTGTGCTTGTACAAGCACCACTGGTGCTTATAAATTTTTTACCGTTAGATCTAATCCTTTAATTAATTCTATCCTTTAGATCATACTATTCGACCAACCACCCACTAAATCTAAAGGGTCCACCATCATCCTAACCGCACATTCCTATATCCAAGGATAAAAAACTTACAAACACAAATAACGTTATGCTTTTACAAGCATAAAAGCTCAATTTTATATATATATATATATATATAATAGTATTATGATAACGATAACACCAAGTATTTTGTACTACTAAATTTTTCACCGTTAAATCTATCATTTTAACTATTTTCATTATTTAGATATCTTAGATTATACTATTTTACTAATCGATCACTTTCTAATAATTTGGTGCAGTAGTACTATTAAAAGTACAATATTATAATCGATCGTTCCTAACGCAAGTGGCAACCGAAGCCTAGTTACTTTACATTCTCAGCAAAATTTATTTCAAAAATAAACAAAACGAATAACCTACTTTCTTTCCCTCAAAATTTCTTTCTCCAGAGTTTCCACGCTCCCAAAGCAAAAAGACACAAATGGACGGACCATGCCATCCCCGTTTTGCAGATAATCCTCCTTGACTGCCCCTACGCCGGCGACTGACGGCTAGCAGCAGGTCCATTTGAACTTTTAAGAGACTCTTTCGACCTTTGCTTCGCGGCAGCTTTTCTTCGAGATTTGTAAAGAGCGAAATGCGAGACTGTTCAACAACCGCCAATCGTCATATGTTGATCTGCACGGCGAATTTCTGGGCGTCGTCTTTAGGGGTCTAACTAATTAATTTTCTGTCATCTCTTTCTCCATGTGGTGTTGAGTTGTATGTTCTACTCCTGCACTGCTGTCCTCAGTCTTCTACTCCTACTTCTCCTTCTACATCTACCCTCCCCTGTAAGCTTCTCTAACTGTAAGCTTCTCTAAATAGGGTATACCCCCGTTTAATAAAAATAAATAAATAAATAAATAAATAAATAAAAATAAAAATAAAAGGATAATTCGGTGGTATTACTTTGGGAGAACTGCAGTCAGATTGGGGGCAGCCCAGGGAAGAAAGAGAGAGGTATCCTGATTGCTACCTGGTGGTCGATCTGGCTGGAGAGAAACAGAAGAATCTTTGAGAAAAAGAAAATCAACGGGAAGCAACTGCTGGGCACCGTCCGCGACCTTCGCTCTCTTTGGGAGCCCTTCTGCTAAACAGAAGAGTCTTTGAGAAACAGAAGAATCCAAATTTTTTTTTTTTTTTCTTTTTCTTTTCCGAGGCATCATTGTCTCGTACTGTTGCTTAATTCATATTAACTTGAATGAAGCGATAGCATGCTACCCTCTCTCAAAAAAAAAAAAAAAAAAAAAAAAAAAAAAAAAAAAAAAAAAAAAAAAAAATCTTTCTCTCAAAAAATGCAAAGGGCTCATCCAAAACCTGCTTGAATGAAATACCATGAGCATGGAAGAAAACAGGAACAGAGACAAACAATAGGGGGCTTCATTTCATTTCACTAATTTAATCAAATTTCCTCAAACATTACATCCTCCAAATCCTTCCCCCTTCATCTTCTTCCCCAATCTCCCTTTTTGTTTTTTTCAGACAAGAAAGAAATCAAAACAGAGCTTTTAAAATAGCAGGAGCAACTAGAAATCCATGCATCCAAGCAAGCAGTTATTGAGGAAGAAGAAGCAGAATACTTGCTTGTTTACGCCGGGGAGGGCTTCTTCTCCCACTTGAGGGGCTTCACCACCTCCCAGGTGAAGTCCGGACCGTCCCTCCCGAAATGCCCGTAGGCCGCAGTCTTCAAGAACCTGCCGTTCCCGCCCCTCTTGAGATCGAGATTGATGGTGATCATCCCCGGCCTGAAGTCGAAGCTCTCCTTCACAACCTGGAGGATCTCCTTGTCGGGGATCTTCCCTGTGCCGTAGGTGTCCACGAACACAGAGAGCGGCTCCGGCACCCCGATCGCATACGACACTTGCACCAGGCACCGTCTAGCGAGCCCGCTGGCCACGATGCTCTTCGCGGCCTGCCGCACAATGTAGGCCCCGCTCCGGTCGACCTTTGTGGGGTCCTTGCCCGAGAAGGCGCCCCCGCCGTGGGCGCCCCACCCGCCGTAGGTGTCGATGATGATCTTGCGGCCGGTGAGCCCTGCATCCCCGTGGGGTCCTCCGATCACGAAGCGGCCCGACGGGTTGAGGTGGAAGATGGTCTTCTCGTCGAGGTACTTCTCCGGGACCACGGGCTTGATGACATGCTCCTTGAGGTCGGCGGCAATCTCGTCGTTGGTGACGGTTTCGTCGTGCTGGGTGGAGATGAGCACGGTGTGGACGCGGACGGGGACCATGGCGCCGCCTTCGTTGCGGTACTCAACGGTGACCTTGTTAGCAACGAGCGCACAAACTAAACAAAATCAATTGGCGATCACGATAGAAAAGTAAAACCAAAATTGCACGACAGAGAATTAACACACAGATTTACGTGGAAACTCTTTGCAGGGAAAAAACCACGGGCGAAAGAAGAAAGATTTCACTATATCGAAGCGATTCTGATTTTGAGTCACATCTAACAGACCTGAATTGGAATACAAATCATTCCATACTCAGTTTAAGATTATGGCGGGAAAAAAAAATTTGAATGTTCACAACCAGATCAGACGGTCTAGAGTTCAAAATCTTTTCACACTCGTAATCATTTGATGTTGTTTTATTGAGTTCAAATAAATCGAACTACAGATCTCGTTGCGGTACTCAACGGTGACCTGAATTGGAATACAAATCATTCCATACTCAGTATAAGATTATGGCGGGAAAAAAAAATTTGAATGTTCACAACCAGATCAGACGGTCTAGAGTTCAAAATCTTTTCACACTCGTAATCATTTGATGTTGTTTTATTGAGTTCAAATAAATCGAACTACAGATCTCGTTGCGGTACTCAACGGTGACCTGAATTGGAATACAAATCATTCCATACTCAGTATAAGATTACGGCGGGAAAAAAAAATTTGATTGTTCACAACCAGATCGGAAGGTCTAGAGTTCGAAATCTTTTCACACTCGTAATCATTTGATGTCGTTTTGTTGAGTTCGAATAAATCGAACTACAGATCTCGAACTAAACTCGAGAGAATCCAATCACTAAGTTTTGACACAACTTGATACTGAAAGAGCAGTGAAATCAGTAGAATATAAAGAAAGGTTAGATAGCGAAATCAAAACTTTTAACCAGTTTGGTCACCTGGGTCTTGCCGTCGGGGCGGAGCCAGGAGCAGGTGCCGTTCTTGCGGACCTCGGTGAGGCGGGCGCCGAGCTTGGTGGCGAGGACGTGGCTGAGGGGCATAAATTCGGGGGTCTCGTCAGTGGCGTAGCCGAACATGTGACCCTGGTCGCCGGCCCCAATCTCCTCAGGGCGCTTGGTGAAGTGGCCGTGGACGCCCTGGGCAATGTCGGGGGACTGCTGTTCGATGTTGACGAGGACGCGGCAGCGGTCGGCGTCGAGGCCTACGTCGTCGGAAGTAAACCCGATCGCGCGGCACGTGTCGCGGACGATCTTCTCGTAGTCGACGTCCGCCTTGGTCGTGATCTCGCCAAAGACCATGACCATGTTGGTCTTGGTGCAGGTCTCGCAGGCCACCTTGCTGTCGGGGTCCTGCGCCAGGCACGCGTCCAGGACGGCGTCGGAGATCTGGTCGCAAAGCTTGTCGGGGTGGCCCTCGTTCACCGACTCCGACGTGAACAGGAAAGTGTCCTCCATTGCTTCAATTTCTCAAAGGAACTGAAGCAACAGGAATGAATGAATAGATCAGGGCCAATATGTTCTAGTCCCTGTTATATACAGAATCCGTAACTAACTAAATCCTTGTACTCTTCACTCAAACTCTTCAATTCCTAAATTTTTTTACATCAATTATGCTTCTCAACTACTTCAATTCCCAAATTAATCCTTGTACTCTTCACTCAAACTCTTCAATTCCTAAATTTTTTTACATCAATTATGCTTCAAAACTACTTCAATCCCCAAATTTCTACATCAATTATGCTTCTTAACTACTTCAATTCCTAAATTTCTACAATAATTATGCATCTAATATGCTTCGGTTCCAAAAATTTTACATCAATTATGCTTCTCAACTACTTCAATTCCTACATTAATTATGCTTCTCAAGTACTTCAATTCCTAAATTCCTACATTAATTATGCTTCTCAACAACTTCAATTCCTAAATTTCTACATTAATTATGCTTCTCAAGTACTTCAATTCCCAAATTTCTACATTAATTAGGCATCTCAAATGCTTCGATTACTAAAATTTTACATCAGTTATGTTTTAAAGCCTGATATAAGAAGATCTGGCTTTACTACAAAATGCATTATAATAATCCAATTTAAAGTGAACTGAAATAAACAAATCATTTTATTTTATTTTATACATGAAGATACAAGATGATCATATTATATAACAAAAAAAAAAAAACCTTTTTTTTTCACTAGTAGAAACAAAAAAAACTCAATATTGGAATGGTACTGGGATAATTCATATATTTCACACTAGAAAATGAGGGGAAAAAAGGAATTAGAACAAAAGAAAGATTTTTAGCTAACGAATAAACATTAAGTTTAATCTCCTACCAAATTTACAAGATCTGATGCTAGGATTTTCAAAAGCAAATAGAAAAATTTGAACAAAGCATCCAGATCCGAACCCTAAGCACTTTGGATCTAATCGAAAGTAAGAAAAATCATAAATCACAGCATGAAACCAGATATATTTACACAGATCTATCAAAATCCTCAGATCTAAGCCCTAAAAGCACCGAAACGCTCTCCGGTCCCAATTTAAGAGCCAAAAACACTCCCATTCCAACAAAATCGATCAAAAACAATCGGAAAAAAGCTCAAAATTATGTTACCTGAAACCCTAACCCAAGTTCTCGTTCCCGTTTCGCTCCTCGTCTTCGTCTTCGTCTTCGTCGACGTGCACGATCTCCATGCGGGGACTCCCGAGCGCTATTTATAGGCGCGGAGCGGGGACGGAAATTGAATCGGACGGTAGAGATCGAGTCCCATTCGGGGGACGGTGGGATGCGATCTGAATCGTTTTCGGATTTTGGTTGGGGCGGGTGGGGGAGTTGGGTGACGGATAGCGACCCGAATTTGGTTCGCTTCGGATTCGGATTTTTTTTACTTTGTACGAGTGTGAGATGGGTAGTGGGTTTTACCGGCTATAGCCAGTGGATCCGTGGAACACTACCCACAATGGAGTAGTGGGTTTTACCGGCTATAGCCGGTGGATCCGTGGAACACAACCCACAATGGAGTTGGTTGTAGTAGGACAACTAATTTATTTAAGAACATATATTCAAAAATTTAAGTCCTTCATTTATTTTTTATATTTTATACTAAAAATAATTTTAAAATTATATAAATATATTTAAAAAAAATATAGTAAAAAGAATAAGAACAATTTTATCATTTCACCTACTCTATTAGTACCGTAATTTTTTGAAAAATATTTTTAAAATTTTTAAAAAATAAAATATAAATTTTTAAAAATTCGAATCAGAACCCGAACCGAATTCGACTACTAAACTCGAATCCAAATTTAAATCCGACGAATTTTAAAACTTCATATTCAAATCCGAACCCGACCAAAAATCCAAAATCCGAACCCAAATTCGAAAATTCAAACCCGAAATAATTATTATTTTTTTCTTTACAATATTTCAAAATATATTATATTAAATTAAAATTTTTAAAATATAAATTTAAATATAATATCAAATATTTATATATACATATATTATATAACGTAAAATCAATTCGGATTCGGGTCGGGTTCGATTTAGGGTTCGGGTTCGGGTCGGATATAATCAAAATTCATATTCAAATCTAAATTCATAGAATTTTTATTTTTTATATCTAGATCCGAATTCATATCCGTTTAACATCAGATAAATCTATTTTACTTGAATTCGAATACGAATAAAATTTCGAGTATTCTCATTCATTGACATTTCTAATTTCTAATTCAGACAGTGTGACTAAATTATAGTACTGATAAAAATATAAAATTATTTTAATATATAAAAATTTTATGCACACAAAATTTAGCTCATAACTACGTCAGCACATCGAAACTCCCTAAGGTATCGTTTGGTAACGGAATAAGCCAGAACTAGCTATTCTGGGGATAGGTATAAAGTACGGAATAAGAACGAAAAAGCGTTTGGTTCGATTCCAGGAATAAGAGATTTTGTGTTTGGTATGAGAATGAGGAATAAGAAGAATAAAGAGGTTGTGATGATGAGAGCGTATTGGAAAGGAAAAGAAAGAGAGAAGAGAGAGCGATTTGTGATGATGAGAGTGTATTGGAAAGGAAAAAAGAGAAATGAGAGAGAGGGATTTGTGATGATGAGAGTGTATTGGGAAGAGAAAAAGGAGGGGAGGAGGGATAGTTTGATAAAAAAAAATAATTATAAAATAATAGATAATAACTATTGTTCCAGCTTATTCTGCTTGTACTAGAACTACTGTACCGAATAATTTTTGATGTGTTTGATACAATAAGAAAGATAAATATCTTATTTTCTATTCTAGTCCCGAAACAAACGGTGCCTAAAAAATAGGAATACCAACACGTGGCAGTAAAAGATAGGAATACCAACACGTGGCAGTTCCTTGGTAGGTGAGACGGGCCCACGGTGTTTTTTTTTGGACCGTGACGCAGTGTGACATAATATAACTTATAATAATAATTAGGGATAATTGTATATGACTATTATTAAAAATATTAAATAATAAATATATTTTTATAAAATTTAAGTTATTAAATTTTTATTTTTTTTAAAAAAATGTCTTAAATATATTATTCTGTTATAAAAATTTTAATAATCATGAGGTAAAAAACTAGCCGGCTAAAATAATATTTTTAATTTTTATATATATAAAATTTGTATTTTAATATTAATTATTATTTTTTTTATTTTTTTAAAAAAATTATGATGACTGTAAAATCTATGGCGTGAGACGCGAGAACCGCGGCAAAAATGACTTTTTAAACAAATAAATTTATAAGAATAAAATAATTATTTTACGAACTCACGGTGTATATATATATATATATATATATATATATATATATATATATATTTAAAAGTATAAATTCAAATATATTTATAAATTTTTTATTATTAAATTTATATTAAAATTTGTGTTATTTATTTTTTTTTCTTTTTTTTAGTTGAATTTAATAAAGCACAAATTTTAATATAAATTCAATGAAAAAGCATTATAAGTTTGCGTCGATCCCGTATTTATGACATATCTACATTGAACAATAATGATTGGGCAATGCTACCTCTACACCCAAAAGTAGGTGTAGAGGGTACACCCCACCCCCACTTTAATATTTGATAATAATTATCTAAAAAAAATAAAATTTATAATAAATAAAAAAATTAAAAATTAAGATATTCAACTGTTCATATTTAGTCAAATAATAATAATAATAATAATAAAACTACAATGTCAAAATAATATTTAACTAATAATAAAACAAAAATTTTAATAATAAAAAGAAGAATAAAAAAAATTCAAAATAATATTTAAAACGCAGATAAAAAATTACTAAATAAAAATAAATTTTTAAAATTCAGACAGATAATAAATCACACATCTTACAATTATTTTTATTAACGAGATCTTATTAAAAAAAAAAATTGTAAATTAAATCAGCCGCTATTTATTTGGTTAAAATAGATGAAACAAATTTTTTTACCACATAATAATAAAAAATTAATCAATTGAATTGGATAAACAGTTTATAATAAATTTAACGATAAAAAAACTCAAAAACAAATCAAACGTTCATATGAATTGAGTTAGACGGAGATTCGTAAACGGTGTGTCTGAATATTTAAGTGTGACTATTACATTTTTTTTCTATTAATATATATTTTTGAGATAATTGATTAGATTTACATAACAATTCAAGATATAATAATTAATGGATTAGGCCATGGATTAAGATAATGATGTTATTATTTTTTTCCATTATTCCCAATAGAAACCCATGCATGTGGATGACCTTGCGCATGCGCAAAGCATCATGCATGCACATGCACATGCACATACACATACACATACACATACAACATTAGCAATACTACTATGAGGGCCTGTTTTGTTTTGATAAAAGTGAAGCGGATGAAATTATTTTCGGTCGTAATTAAATAGTTAATTTTGTTATTTAATTTGTCATAATAAAAATTTAATTAAAACTTGATTTATTCAAAACAGCATAAAAAATAAAAATAATAATAATAATAATAATATAAATAATAATACTAGATATATTGAAATATATTTAATTATGATACTAATTATTTTTTTATTTAGTTTACATATTTAAAATATAATAAAAATTAATTATTTAAGTTTAATTTTTTTTTTTAGTATGTACATTTATAATATAATGAAAATTAATTAGTTGAATATTAATATTATTTTTACTCTATAATTTTATTATTATATTATTATAATTTATATGTAAAAAAAAAAATTACTTTAGTCATTTTATATTACATTTTATTTATTATAAAAAAATATAAATATATTATTTTTGTTTATTATATTATAAATTATTATTTAATAAATTATATTTTTTTTATCAAATAAATAGCAAAATTTAAAAACCTTCGTTTCTATAATAAAAAAAACAAACAACAACAACAACAAATAATTTTTACTTAACCTTTACTTCAATCTAACCTTTACTTGAGTCTAAGTGTTAAGCTTGTAAATAAAAAATATTTCTTATATATCTCAGAGTGTATATTTTACACCTTATTTATTTTAAAATAAAATAAATTTTATTTATTATTTTAAAATAACGAATAAAAAAAATTTTATTTATAGCACATCTTTTTAGACTTACATGTGAGTACACCTGATTTGCTGACCAAGCAAGATAGATTGATTTGGTCAAAAACAGGTACACACAAACCAACAAAAAAAATAAATAAATAAATAAGTGTAAAAATTATTTAAGGCTAAATTACAGAAAACTTCTTTATAATATACCGTTTTTTTACTTTACCCCATTTGTTTAAAAAATTTACATTTTGCCCGCTCGTAATTATGGAATTGTGTATTTACACCCCCGTCGTCAGCATTCCGTTAGTAAACCGTCAATTTTTTAGGTAGTGTACCGAAAATACCCTTCAACCTCTTCTTCTCCTGATCGCTCCGAGGCCGAGCGCCGTCGCTCCATGAGGGATCCCGCCGCCGCCGTTGTCGGGAGCCCTCGGCGATCGTCGGCGCAATCGCCGCCCGGTCCTTCCCCGGCGACGGCGCTCCAGGTCAGGCACAGCCGAAGGCTGGTGGGGCGCCACGTGGCGGCGCCCCACTCGCCGCACCACTGCGCGCAGCACGCGCGCGCGGGGAAGCGCACGCGCGCTGGCGCAGGTCAGCGCGCGGGGACCCATGCCTCCTCTGGCGCGGGTCAGCGCGGGGTGAGGGGGGCCGCCACGTGGCGGGCCCCTATAGGCCGCCGCGTGTTGACCTGCTCCCTGGGGGTGCCGCGCTTCATGCGTCCGCGCGGGGACGCGACTTCCTGGGCACCCCGACCTTTCCGACGGCGGGGGAGACGACGACGACGACGACAGGGTGGGGAGGATGAGGAGAGCTTCTCGGCTGGGGCGGGGGAGGGGGCGGCAGTGGAGCCGGAGGGGAGCACAAGGATAAGCACAGGGATAAGAATGACATTATCGTCATTTTGCCTATTCTGTTAACCCTGTTGCTCTCTAAAAATAATTGTGTAATTACGAGTTGGCAAAATGTAGGCTTTTTAAAGACGGTGGGCAAAATTAAAAAACAGTATATTATAGGAGGATTTTCTGTAATTTAACCATTATTTAATTATATGTAACTGTAAATATACTGTAGTTGTAACTATATACATATATCTAAATTTAACGTTGGTTTTAAAATATTTAAATTTAATTACTGTAGTTGCTATATAAAAAGACATAACTACAACAATTCTAAATTAGCCGCAATTGTAACCACGTACAACTAAATAAAATATTTGTAGTTACAATGCTTCAAACTGCCACAGATTTTCAAAAATAAAATTATTCATTTAGAATTGTTAGTTAATCAAAATTTAAATTTACTCAAATTTTTTTTATCCAATTTCATTGGGATAAGCTTATAACCTTTGTTTGGAATATAACTAGTATATCAAAAAAAAGGTCTTGCTATTTTACTTGTATGCTGTGTAAAATGTAATTATTTTTATATACACTATTTGTTTCCACATAAAAAAAAGAAATTACAGTAAGTTATCTGCTTTATTTATTTTTAAAATTAAATTTAATTAGAAATATAAAATAATTTAAATTTAAATTTAGTAGTTTGAATATAAATTATTTAATTTTTTATCATTTGTACTAAAAACAGTCAATACGTGTAGTATTTATTACTGAAAAGACTTTGTCATCCGCTTTAGAAAGTTTGTCAAAATTTGATCGATATTTTTTATTTTCATGACTTCATATTTGGTAAGCGACAACAGCGACGGTGACTACAACGCAACTGCAACTGCAACGACTTGGAGCATGCAAAGGTGGACTAGAAGTCTATTCTTCTATTCTAGTGAGAAGACTAAACCTTTGAATACAATTCAGTTTAATCCAATTTTTTGCTATTTCGAATATTACTAAATTCAATCTGTTATTTCGCTGCAAGACAGAATGCTGATTTTTTTAAGTTAATAAAATATATAAATAAAAAAAAGTACCTAAAAAAATAGAGGGGTCGTTTGTTTTGGGACTAGAACAAGGAATAAGAGGATATCCCCCTTATTCTATCAAACGTATCTGGAATTAGAGCAAATGAAATTTTAAATTATATATTATTTTTATAAAATTTAATTTAATTTTGATTATGATTTTATCTTAATTTTTGTAAAGGTTTAATCCATTAATTAAAACAAGAAAAATAATTTTACTAAATTTTATCACATAATAAAGTTTGAGGGCAAAAAGGTAATTTATCCCAACTTAACCTTTTTATTCATCTTATTCCTCATTATCATACCAAACATAAAATCTCTTATCCCTGGAACCATCCCAAACACCTTTTTACACTAGTTCCGTAATTTATACTTATTCCAGAATTGGCTAGTTCTACCTTAACCCGTTACCAAACGGGCCCTAGGGTCCTCAACTTTTGAGCCCGATCCAATAAGAAGGCTTTGTTTGATAATGTATTTTCAAAAGCACCTAACATTATACTCCATAAAATATCTAATATTAAAAGTGCTTTTAGAAAAAAATAATAATAATAATTAACTTCTAAAGTATAAAATTAGGCTTTTGAATTTTTATAAATTATTTGATGATTTTTTGTGAATTTTTATAAATTATTCAGTAACTTTATACTCTTCACCCTCTGCTTAATGGAAGTTATTAATTTTGTTTAATTTGGTAGTTGCATTTTGTAGATTATTGTCAAGTTTTAAAATTTATAAAAAATATTATTTTTTATTTATTTTAACACATAATAAAAGCAATGGATTCATCCTATTCTCAATCCTGATGCTTAATTATTGGAACAAAATTTATTAAATAATTTGATAATACCAAAATTAAAATTTTATAGATTTGTTTGTAAAGGCGCTAAAATTTTCGAAGGATATTGTACATATTATCTTAAAATTAAAATATACCTAAATTGTATAAAATAAAATAAAAAATTAGTTTTGCAAATTTTGGATAGTTAAAAGTATATATATATTGGCCAATTTGTATAATTTTTTTTTCGATTTTGTGTTTTTAGCAAAAAAAATAGATTATTTTTTATTTTTACTTTTATAGATTTAATTTAAATTTTTAAAAAACTAATTAAAATGATTTTAATTTTTTTTTCTCATTTATTTTGTCTACGTTTGAGATTTTTTCTTCGTTCTCTTTTTTTTTTCTGAGCTTGCCGTCTTACTTTCACGCTCCGCCACCATCGTCCCATGCGACGTCTAAGTCACTGCCACTCCCGCCGCCGTCATGAATCCCGCTCTTTCACTGTCACCCCCGCTGTCGCTAGGGGTGTCAATGAGCCGAACACGAGCGAGCTGAGGTCGGCTCGTGTTCGGCTCGTTTAATAAACGAACCGAACACGAGCTGGCTCGTTTAAATATCGAGCTGAAAAATTCGACTCGTGTTCGGCTCGTTTATTAACGAGTCGAACACGAGCTGGCTCGTGAACAACAAATTTAATTTTCATTTCTACTATTAGGTGGAAAGTTGAAAGAAAATTAAAAAATTAAAACTTTAATCTAATAATTAAAATTCATACAAAATTGATAGTCTAAAATCTAAATAGTAAAGTTTATATATATATATATATATATATATATATATATATATATATATATATATATATATATATATATATATATATTCGAGCTGTTATCGAGCCGAACACGAGCGAGCTGATCCCAGCTTGTGTTCGGCTCGTTTATTAAAATAGCTGGAAAATTCGGCCCATGTTCGGCTCGTTTACTAAACGAGCGATTCGATCTTTAGCTCATTTCGAGCCGAACACGAGCTGGCTTACGAACAGCGAGCTGGATTGCCACCCCTAACTGCCGCCATGAATCCCGCTCTTTGACGCCGCGCTCACTCCTGTCGCCCGCGCTCACGCCCAGGGATATCTGATGGGCACAACATAAGCGCGGACGGATCTATGGCGAAAGTTATATTTTTTTTAGATGAAATTTAACCGAATAAAAATATTTTAATTAATTTTTTAAAAATTTAAGCCGAATTTATAAATATAAAAAAATAACTTATTTTTGTCTTAAACATAAAATTGATACATTTTTTACATAAATTAGATAAATATATAAAAAATATGGTTTTTTTTCCGAATAAAAAAAATTAAAATAAATAAGTGGTTCACTCATAAATGGAACAATCAATTCCCTGTCCCCAAACAATTAAAATATAAATAAATGCGACATGTTCGCAGTACGAAAAACAAATAATAATAAGGGGAAAAAAAAGAAAACGACAATTTTTTATTGGTCCACGTGTACGGAAAATAAGAAACACTACCGATAATCCTATTTTTCCTTTTACGAATTTAATTTTAAAAAAAAAACAAATGATCGAAACCCTAATCACTCTCTCTCTCTCTCTCTCTCTCTCGTGAATTCGAAGCACAATGAAGCAGATCAAACCCTTCAAGGAGGAATTCACCTTCGGTTCGTCGTCGTTCTCCGCATTTCCCCTTCGATTTCGTTAGATTTTACCTTTTTCGTGGTTTTTTTGCTGCAAATTTGAGAATTTTCCCCTTTTTTGGGTCTTTTTGCTGCAAATTTGAGAATTTTCCCTTTTTAGGGTTTTTCTTGCGGCAAATGTGGGATTGTCCCCCTTTTTGGGGGGTTTTTTTGCTGCAAATTTGAGATTTCCCCCCATTTTTAGTGTTTTTTTTAGATTTTTTCACCCCTTTTTTGTTGATCTAATTATGAATCTTCTGATTTGTGACAGAGGAGCGGGTGAAGGAATCTAAGGACATAATCGCGAAGTATCCCGATCGAGTCCCCGTATGTTAATTTCTCCTCTTTTCTCTCCAAATTTCCCCCTTTTTCTCAGGAATTTTTCTGTAAATTAATTGCTATCTCAAGATTCAAATTCGTAATCTTTTGTTCCAATAATAATAATAATAACAAAAAATAGTTCTAAGCATTACAACATTGTGAAGCACACTAATTCAAAGTTTCCATACAATGCCCAATAATTTCAAGTAGTTTAAAAGCGAAAAAAAATGATGCTCTGTGAGGGATTTTATGAATGGTTTGATCTACTTTAAATCCTATTTCTTTAAAGTAAACTAAATGGCTCACAAAATTTTATAAATGTAATCGAATCGGCGAAAATACGCCTCGATGAGAAGTATATTTGCTGTTCAAATGAGCTTTGTTGTGCGAAGTCGAGGCGCCCGAATTGCCCGAATTGACGGAGGCTAGATTAGCCTAAGTTACAATCGAGATCCGTGGGCGCTGTATCTGTACGCTTTAAGTGAATTGGTTGTGTATTTTCTAACAATTCGAGCCTTTTTGAAATTAATAGTTAGCGCAAACGATCTGACACATACTTCTCCATTGACGGTTGTAAATGCATTCGCGTTCAACTTCTATCGAAGTTTGGTTGGCTAGATGTGCAATGTACCTTATTTTGTAGACTTATTCTTTCCTTTTCTCGAAGGTTGTTGTTGAAAGATTTTCGAGGGCTGATCTTCCGGAGATGGAAAAGAAAAAGTATGTCGCTACTTCGAATTGCTTTTCCCGCAACTGCTCCAATGTGAGCAATGCAGTAAAAAGATAAACAAAATCCATGTACTTATGTTTATTGTTGTGGAGTTTTGTTACTTGTTTTCATTTACGATATCTTGTATGGAGAGCTCGTGAAAGCATCGACGACTAATAGTTTAATAACTTAAACGCGCGACATTAGCGAATTATTTCTTACTACATAACGATGCAATACCCTGTCGCAGATTTCTGGTTCCCCGTGACATGTCGGTCGGCCAGTTCATCCACACCTTAAGCGGCAGACTACAACTTTCGCCGGGAAAAGCACTTTTCGTGTTTGTGAAGAATACTCTGCCTCAAACAGGTGAGTTCAATTTCCGCTTATGTTTTGAATGCGCAAGCTTAGTTGTTCTCATGCATCTTTTGTGACGCCCCACTTTCCAGGGGGTCACCCATTCTAGAACTACTCTAGCTCTAGCACGCTTAACTCTCATAACCTCTTGGATCTTGCTACCATCCAAAATGCTATAGCCGGGTTAAGAATTTAGTCATATTATATCATTTATATATAGGACTAATCCAAATTCCGGAGGTGTCACATTCTTCCCCCCTTTAAGTCCTGACGTTCACGTCAGGCTCAAGCACACTCACAAGCACCAGGCGATGTGAGACTCGTTTCGCTAGCCTTAGCCGACCTTGTGAGGAGCTGCACTCCACTTACAACGGTCATTAGCCGGGAAGGCTCGCTCTACCCGCTATATAACCCTGGCTCAGCCGAGACTCATCTCACATTTCCGGCTGGTGAATGGCTCTGATACCAACTGTGACGCCCCACTTCCCAGGGAGTCACCCATCCTAGAACTACTCTAGCTCTAGCACGCTTAACTCTCATAACCTCTTGGATCTTGCTACCATCCAAAATGCTATAGTCGGGTTAAGAGATTTAGTCATATTATATCATTTATATATAGGACTAATCCAAATTCCGGGGGTGTCACATCTTTGATATCTGTTTCCGCAGCGAGCCTAATGGATTCGATATACGGGACGTACAAAGACGGCGACGGTTTCCTCTACATGTGCTACAGCAGCGAGAAAACATTCGGATCGGCCGTATAAGTACTCAGCTGGTTGTAAATTCCAGCGTGTTATCTCGATAATTGTATGCTGAAATTGGATTGTTAAGATCGCGGTTAGTGTTCTGGTGTAGATAAACTCTTCTCCGAGTCTGTATATTTATTCGGTTGCGCTCGCTGTTTCTGCGTGCGCGCTTGGTTGCAGCAGCTGTTCGCATCTGAAACTCGAAGTTCCGTCATCGAATAGCTTTTGCATTTCGCTTAATGGATTGATGTGCTGCAGCTCACTCGACTTCGCCGAAAAGTGATCATTGTTTAGTTTGTGAATTCGACGAAAGGAGACATTGTTGCATCATAAAATCAAAAGTTAAATTTGCCTTAGTCATTTTGTCTCTGAATCAGGAATTGTGTTGCCGAAATCTTAACGGGCTGAATCTCGGCCCGTAGAGTGAAATCCTTTTGGGCCGAACTCGGGCTGGGCTTTGATATTGGACTGGCGAACCCAACCGGATTTTAGCCCAATAATAGGCCTGACCTCTAGGATTATAGTACTTTATCGGGTCGGGTTTGATCCGGCTTGACGTTTTATACAAACGGATCGTATCATATTTTCTACGTATTTAAAGGTGTAAGGATGGGGCGGACGGAGCGGAAAGCATTTTGGTCCGAAAATATAAACTTCGAAAGAGAGAGAGAGAGAGAGCGCTGGGCTGAAATGCTATCAGTAGTAAACGGATTCCGTTGTATCAGTTCCATTGCATCGTTAAATATGTAAATTTTATATTTTTTTAATATTTTTTTTTATTCATCAAGTGAAAATAAAAATAAATAGTTGAAAATAAATATTTTTTAAAAAATGATGTATGAGTCTTGTAATCAAAATTAAAAGTATAAATATTATTTTAAATAATTTTAAAAAATTTATAATTAAAATTTAATTAATTAATTAATTTTTTTATTTATTTATTAACGAGTAAGAATTCATACCTATAGTTAAAACTATAGATTTTGTAATCATTTAATCATTAAATCACTGATGTCAAAAAATTTAAAATTTAATTTCTAAATATTTTTAATAATTTAGATTATATTTAATAATATCGCAGATTTAAAAACTCGATCATTGAAAATAAATTGATAGTGCCTATTTAGAACCATAGTACTACTTGGGCTATAGGTAGTATTGCTCATGTAGGCCATATATAATGTAAGAAATGTAAATAGGCCATTGTAAAATATTTATTTATTTTTTGGTATCCATTTAATTTATAACTTTTTAAATTTGAGCATTTGTAGTTAATTAAGTTTAAAAATATATGGTTGGAATTTTATGGCTCAATAAATAAGCTATTAGCAGTTAAATATTTTTTAGCAATTAATTTGGTTAAAATCACTCAAAAGTTGGGGTATTTGAGAATAATCTATACTCGAGGGGGTCTTCATACATTTTAACCTTATCGATTTGAGTTTCTCTCTCAATCTCTCTCTCTCTCTCTCTCCCAGAGCAAACCCTAGTTCGAATCCACGAGGACGAGGACGAGGACGAGGACGAGGAGAGAGGAGGGGCGCGAGATGGGATTTGGATTTGGATTCGCGATGGGAGTATTCGGCGGATTAATCCTCGCCCACGCCGCCTACGCCACCATCCAGTGTAAAATCCCACCCTCCAAACCCTACTCTTCGGATCGGATCTTATCAGTTCTTGCGATTAATCTTTGTTTTCCCCCTCGTTTTGATCCCTAATTTTTGGTTTTTGGATCGATTTCGTTGTGCGATGTAGATCGAGGGATGCTCAAGATCGTGGAGGAAGAGTTCTCGAGGCCTCCCATGAATGTATGTGTGATCCTACTCCTCTCAAAATCCCACCTTTTTCCGTAATTTTGAGTCCTTTCTTAAAATTTGGGTACTTGTTTCCAAAATTTGAGTTACTAATCTCCAAGTATTTCTCCAATTCCGCCCCTTTTTGAAATTGGGCTTATCAAAATCCAACATTTCTTATGAATTTCTGAGTGTTTTTTCCCTAAATTTTGTCTCTTTTTTGGATCTTTTGTAATGGTGGATCTATGTGTGTTATGTACTGTAGGTGGTGGTGGAGTTGCTGCTAGGGTTAGCGCTTTGCATGTGGGCAGGGCTCTCCGTGCCCACAAAGTTCCTCTCCATCCTTCCTGATTCAGATGAAAACAGGTAAATTTTGTTTTTTTTTTTATTTTAGTTTCTTCTTGTACATGATTAATCAATAGTGTCGTCGTTCGCGCTAATCATTAATCCCAAAAGCTCGAGCTATTAGAAATACGCAACCAATTCACTTAGAGCTTACAGACACAGCGTCGCCCACGGGTCTCGACCAGACTCAACCCACCTGGACGTTAGGTCTATTGTTCGGCCTCAACCCACCTGGACGTTAGGTCTATTATTTTCTTTTTCAATTTTAGTTTCTTCTTGTACATGATTAATCAATAGTGTCGGATCGTTGGCGCTAACCATTAATCCCAAAAGCTCGAGCTATTAGAAATACGCAAACCAATTCACTTAGAGCGTACAGATACAGCGCCCACGGGTCTCGACCAGACTCAACCCATCTGGACGTTAGGTCTATTGTTCGGCCTCTTGCCGTTAGGTTTATTGTGAACCGCAGCCCCACTCAACTTATTGGGTTTATCCAACTCAACTTATTAGTCTCCTGGGTCTATTGTCATGGGACAGGAAGTTGGACCTATTTTTAATCCATAAATAAATAGCCAACAAATAGTTGTGTGAAAATGTGTAAAACTAGCTTCTCTTCTAGTTTTGTGGATTGAGGTTGGAGTTGAAAAAGGAAAGTTTTTCAAGTTTGCGACCGTGCGTTGTACGATAGCGGTTTTGAGTTCAATGTGTTAGTGAGAAGTTATTATCAGTTTCTTATGATGATATTGAGCCGGTTTTAAAGGTCCGCCAGTTTTTTAGGAACGTAGTACGAGGGGGGAACATTATTCCGGAATGTGGTGTCGGATCGTTGGCGCTAACCATTAATCCCAAAAGCTCGAGCTTTTTAGAAATATGCAACCAATTCACTTAAAGCGTACAGACACAGCGCCCACGGGTCTCGACCGGACTCAACCCACCTGGACGTTGGGTCTATTGTTGGGCCTCTTGCCGTTAGGTCTATTGTGGACCGCACCCCTACTCAACTTATTGGGCTCACCCAACTCAACTTATTAGTCTCCTGGGCCTATTGTCACGGGCAGGAGTTGGACCTATTTTTTAACCCATAAATAAATAGCCAACATGTGGTTCGTTCAGAACGTGAATACAGTTCGACGAACTTATATATAAATATAGTTCTTTTCTTTCATTAAGGTTGGATTGGGTATTCTATCTAGTAAAACACATTTCTCTAAGGTAACCGAACTTAGGAAATTGAAATACTTCGTTATTATTCAGGTTCGCGACCTTTTGCGACCTAGATCGAGAACCCAGCACGAATCAGTACGTGATATGTTATTAGAGTGCACCAGATGATTAACTTAGTTTCAGATCATAGTAGGAAGTTAAACGATATTGATCTTACTGTTTTAACACTGAAAAAAGTGGAGAACCTGGTTTTTGGTAACTAGTTCATTAGAATAAGTATTACTCCCTAATATCTTATTGTGTTTAGGTTTCTGCAAAGAGAGATTCAAGATTCTTAGAACATATGAAACTAATAAAACATAATATATATATAATTTAGGTGTTGCATTCTTCATCATCCTCGCGTGGTATCTTTTTAATCATTCTTCTGTCCTTCTAATTTCGGGATTACACTTTTTTTTTGTTCGAATTTATAGAGTGTTTTGCTCCATTTTTTTTTTCTTTCTACAATCGTCAAATTAAAGCTCGTCATGTGCGAAAACTCGCTACTAGATGGCTTCCTAAAATTGCATTAAGATGAAGGGTTAATTGCATACAGGTCCCTGCAAATATGTCGAATAGCAAATATATTCCTACAAAATTTAACTTTTCATATTTATCCCTTCAAAAATTCTAAGTTCTTCAAATCTACCCCTCTGGTTTAGTACCGTTTGGAATCTGTTTATATTTTAAAAGATTCGATGTGAAATGATTTTTTTGCTCCCTTACAAATATATCCATCCAAAAATCCCAACCATCATCTTCTTCCTAGTTTCGACCTCGCTTCGACATGGACGCGGACGGGAGCCTCACGTAGCTGGCTCGCGGCGCTGCTCCGCTCCCTGGGGCTGAAGCCCCGAGGGGACGCGATCCACGCGCTCTTCTCCGGCATGGATGCGAACGGAAACGACGCGGTCGAGTTCGAGGAGCTCGCCTCGGCGATCGCGCCAATGACGCAGCGGGCCCTGGTGGACCAGGCGCAGCTCCTCGAGGTGTTCCGCGCCGTTCGACCGCGACGGGAACGGCTACAGCCTTCGTCGAGCTCACCCAGATGATCCGCGCCGTTCGACCGCGACGGGATCAGCCTTCGCCGTTCGACCGCGCCGTTTGACCGCCGTTCGCCGTTCAACCTCGAGGTGTTCCGCGCCTTCGACCGCGACGGGAACTAATTATTTATTAAATTAATTAAATTAATTAAATAATTAACTAATATTTTATCTAATTAATTAAATAATATATTAAATAATTATAATATACAAAGGGTAAGAAAGTAAATTTACTTTTTTTTTATCTAACCAAGGTTAAGCATTTAACCTATGGTTAACTTAACTTTTCTAACAGAGATGGATGGTAGGGGTAGATTTGAATAACGGTGGATTTTTTAAGGGATAAATATGAAAAGTTGAATTTTGTAGGGATATATTTGCTATTCGACATATTTGCAGGGACCTGTATGCAATTAACCCTGAGATGAAAGATGAGATTCGGAATTGTCGTAGACACTATGTTCAAACAAATTTTGATGTAGGTTTCGTTGCTCTATATGGCAGCTACTATACAAAGTGGCTGACGTACGAATTACGTGCTATCTGCGTAAACCGAATAAGAGGATTTTTCCTTACTCTTACGCTCTGACATTCCCCTACAGAACTACAATAACCAACTTGTCTGATTATGCTGATGCAAGGATTTAAGTGCCGTGGCACGGGGTCGTGCCGAAAACTTGCCGGCACGGTACGGCACAGTGCGTGCCGAGCCGTGCCGATGAGTGCCGGTCACAAAAAATCAAGGATTTAAGTGCCGTGGCACGGGGTAGTGCCGAAAACTTGCCGGCACGGTACGGCACGGTGCGTCCCGAGCCGTGCCGATGAGTGCCGGTCACAAAAAATACATGCGTGCCGACACATAATAGCATGAAATATTTAATTTCTTTAGCAACAAAATTTTTTAATTGCTTATTATGTACCTTTATCAAATATTTTGAACTTTATTAAGAAAATTACTTAGTAATTTTAGGAAAAAAGGGTTTTGAACTGTGTCATCGGCACGGGAGTTGTATCGTGCCGGTATCTTGTTGGCACGGTACGGCACGGTAGATACGGCCCGTGCCGATGGATACTTAAAACCTTGTGCTGATGCCTATTATTAGTATGCTTAACGTTTGCATTCAATAGTTATATTTGTATTCTCTGATTAACTTACGATTCAAAATACGAGACAAAGTAAGCTCTCTGCCGAGCTCGCCTCATTTTCGAATGTTGCATCTCCTTTTGGTGGCATAGAAAGTTTTACATTTCCTTGCGCTAAGTGCATGATATATTCGAGTGCATATTCTCTCGCAAGCGATTGCGATATAATTGTTCAAAATGCCACAACAACAATTACGAATGTCTGTCGGAACAACCCTTTTGTTCAACTTACATATGTCCTTTCAGATTAAACCTACGAAACATGCTTTAGTTTGCTTCTCAGAATTGCAGTATTCGATTTCGCAAGCAGGAAATTTAGAAATCAAACTAGTTATATCGAGATCGGTGTTCCTGACAATTTCTCGCTTGCCATCGTCCGAACATTTGGTTTTATCAATTGATTGAAATTTTATTTGCGTAGAGCTCCCTCTCGTTCGCTAATGAACTGGCAAATGAAATGCAGGATCGTTTCGCTACCGACGAACCTCGACTTCATGATCTTCAATCACCGCGGCAGAGTGTTTCCTTCGTCAGATGCGGAGCTGAAGTTGAAGTCGAAATCGTAATCGTAATTCTCTTAGACTCCGCGGAAAAGGACTGCATCCTCAAATACATCTTCAAGAACTAGAATCTCTTTTCCCCTTTTTCTCCAAGTCATTGTAGAAGTGTAGATTGATATAATTTGTATGGATGGTTTCCTCATCTTTTGCTTGTTTATTTTTGGGATAAATTGCACCTCTAGTCCCCAACTTTACTCTTTTTAAGTTTTACTTTGTGGGCAAGTAGAAAATCATTTTTGTTTATTGGATCTTTCCTAGATCCACTATATCCAATATAGTGTTTGAGGAGCATGTAGTTTGAGAAGCTTCTCAACTAGGGATGCAAATTAATCCGGGTTGGTGGAGCTTCTGTTCCGATCCGCCCTGAATGAAGCTATAAGTGGGTATAAAAAATAGAGATAATTGCATGTGTACCCCTGAAATCTGAAAAAATATCTGATTTATTCTTTTAATTTTTTTCTTTCTAATATATTCTTGATACGTTCCACCGTTATTAAAAATATTTCTATCGTTTTCCTTTGTTAAGTTAACTAGGATTAAACTAGAATTAAATAATAATCAGAGTTGAAAATTATCAGATATATTTATTTTGTCCCTATCTATCAAAATTATTGAAAATTTTAAGGATACATAAGAAAAGTTGGTTATGTTAGAAGGGTATATTTGAAAGGATAAAATAGTAATTTTACACAGATAACGGTAGTTCCAAACGATACACTAACAGAGTTTAACGTAAAAAGGATAGTTTTAATATTAGCCTTTTAAGAAGGGTAAATCTAAAAATAGAAAAAATTTTAAGAATATATAGAAAATTGCCCCTCAAAAAAAATATATAAATTTAACTCGTTTCGAATTCGTGAATTCGCCTTTGCTCTGATCGGTCTCGAATAGAGTGGTAAGTAGGGGTTAAAAATAAGTTGGGATTTCAATTTTAATTAAATAAGAAAAAATTAATAGTTCTGTAATTAAACAAAAATTATTTAACAAACGGGTCAAAATATTAAACAATTAGAATTCAACTTTTAATGATTTATTTAAATTTAAACATGTTTGATATAGTTTAAATTGTAGGTTATAAATATTAGAAATGAATCTAATTGTCAATTTCGAACCGGAATCCGAACGAACCTGAATCCAAATCCGACCCATTTCCATCCGAATTTCAAAAATCTGTTGCACAAAAATGAAGGAAAAAAAAGCTCAACAACCCCTGCCCTAAAAATCTCATCTTAAAATTCAAAAATTCAAAAATTAAATCTCTCCCCTCTCCTATAAATAAAACTATAAATAGTCCCCCTAAACCCTGTCCTTAAACCCCCCTCCCCTCTCCCACACCCCCAAAATATATATATATATTTTTTTTTAAAAAAAAAAAATTAAAAAAAAATGGCATTGTTGTTGTTATTTTATTTTCAAATTTTCCTTCTCCTCTCCGCATTAATTTCTCCTTCACACTCTCGTTCTCTCTACTCAACAGCTACTACTAATGGAGGCCCAAATGAGGGCCCAATAAGCCCAAAACGAGGCCCAATAATGTCGGCGGGCACAAACTACACGAAGGTCTGCGACCCGGCCCGGTTCGCCGCACTGGGGCTGGACATGGGCCGGTTCACGTACTGCAACTGCTCACTCCCCTATTCGGCCCGCGTCGCCGACCTGGTGGGCCGGATGACGCTGGCCGAGAAGGCGGCCCAGCTCGGCGACCGCGCCGCCGGCGCCGGCCGCATCGGCCTCCCGGGGTACATCTGGTGGAACGAGGCGCTGCACGGCGTGTCCTACGTCGGCCACGGCACCTACTTCGGGGACGTCGTCCCCGGCGCCACCAGCTTTCCAAACGTCATCCTCACTGTGGCCGCATTCAACGAATCTCTCTGGAAGAGAATTGGCCAGGTACATTTAGGGGTGGCAATCCAGCTCGCTGTTCTCGAGCCAGTTCGTGTTCGGCTCGAAATGAGCTCGAGATCGAATCGCTCGTTTAGTAAACGAGCCGAACACGAGCCGAATTTTTCAGCTCGTTTAATAAACAAGCCGAACACGAGCTGGGGTCAGCTCGCTCGTGTTCGGCTCGATAACCGCTCGAATATATATATATACAAACTTTATTATTTAAATTTTAGGCCATCAATTTTTTGTGAATTTTAATTATTAGATTAAAATTTTAATTTTTTAATTTTTTTTGAATTTTATATCTAATAGTAGGAATGAAAATCAAACTTGTTGTTCGCGAGCCAGAACACGAGCCGAATTTTTCAGCTCGATATTTAAACGAGCCAGCTCGTGTTCGGCTCGTTTATTAAACGAGCCGAACACGAGCCGACTCCAGCTCGCTCGTGTTCGGCTCGTTGACACCCCTAGGTACATTGTTGTTGTTGTCGTTGTTGTTGTTATTGTCTTAGATTAGGAATATCTTTTGATATATGTTTTGTTTGATAAATTTTGAATCACTTTGGCGCCCTTTTACTGTTGTAATCCACTTGTGTACAATTTTGGCATGCATGGGTGCAGGTGATCTCTACAGAGGCCAGGGCAATGTACAACCTGGGCCACACTGGGCTCACATTCTGGAGCCCGAACATCAACGTCGTCCGCGACCCGCGGTGGGGCCGCGTGCTCGAGACCCCCGGCGAGGACCCCTTCCTCGGCGGCCGCTACGCCGTCAACTTCGTGCGCGGCATGCAGGACGTCGAGGGCCTCGAGGCCGCCGCCGACCCCGACTCCCGCCCCCTCAAGGTCTCCACCTGCTGCAAGCACTTCGCCGCTTACGACCTCGACAACTGGTTCGGCGTAACGCGGTTCGATTTCGACGCCAGGGTATGTAGCTAAAATACAGAAAACCTTACCTACTCTCAGACTTTCAAAAAAAAAAAAACCTACATTTTGCCTTTTTGAAATGTCAGAAATATTTTCAGAAAATTATGACACTAATAAGAAGGATAAAATGGCCAAAATACCCTTACTGCCTTTGGAGGAATAAATAAATAAATTTTAATATATTTCTATTATTTTCAAGAGCATTTTCAGTATATTTTATTATAAATTATAAAAAATAGACAGAACAACGATAAAATCCCGAGGCACCGTTTGGTAACGGGGATAAAAGGGGATAACCCCCTTATCCCCGTTATTATACCCAA
Source organism: Tillandsia leiboldiana (assembly GCA_029204045.2). Lineage (NCBI taxonomy): Eukaryota > Viridiplantae > Streptophyta > Magnoliopsida > Poales > Bromeliaceae > Tillandsia > Tillandsia leiboldiana. The sequence goes on along the minus strand of CM055066.1, from coordinate 51,841,232 downwards.
ACGCTATTTCTATAGGGTGGGAACAGCTAAACCCACCCTTAGCGGGTTATCCAGCTAAACCCAGCCTTAGGATAACCCGCTAAAGGGTGGGTTTAGCTATTCCCACCCCCAGACGGAATAGCGGAATAGCGGATAAATATTTAATATTTAATATTAATATTAAATATTAATATTTATCTAAATATTAATATTTAATATTTAGATAAATATTAAATATTAATATTTACTATTAAATATTAATATTTAATATTTAATATTAAATATTAATATTACAATTTAATATTTAATTGTAAATATTATTTGAATTTTTTAATATTTATCTAAATTAAATATAAGGTTGATTAATATCATAAATTTATTTAATTTTAAATTATATCATAAAGGGCAAAATAGTAAATAAAAATATTTATCTCCTCAATTTTTTTTATTCCTCTATACCCAACCAAACATAATTTTCTCTTATTTCTCTTATTCTTCTTATTCCTATATAATTTACCAAACACAATTTTCTTTAAATCCGGTATAACTCTTAAACCCAACCAAACAGAAATTTACACTAATTCCTGCTAATACCATAACTTATACCTATCCCCGGTATAACTAAATTTTTTTTATTCCCGAACCAAACGGAGCCCGAAGACATAGAGAAAAAGTGAAAAAACTGGTATATATATATATATATATATATATATATATATATATATATATATATATATATCCAATATCATTGAATATAGTACTAAATTAAACACTGTTTCTGATAAATGGTTTGCAGATGCCTCTTTTTCTTTTCTTTTTTTTCGAATCGTGAAGTATAATTGATTTGAATATATGATCCTACAAGAATTTCATGGGAGTTTAAATATGATCCTATAAGAAATTTACCACCAAATCTTAATCTAACTACGATTCTGCAAGCATTTCAAATATGATCTGGATTAATTTGTTCTGAAATGATCTGCAGATGCTGTTTTTTCCTTTTCTGTTCCAAGTGATTTCTATGTATTATCCATAGCTTATTTCTACACACACACAGATTATATATATATATATATATATGCACAGAGATTAAGATTATATTAGTTTAGCAATGTAAGTAAAATGATTGAGATTGTAAAATGGTTCTTAAAAATGAGCTTAAAAAGGTTACCGAGCGGGACATGATCGAGACGTTCGAACGGCCCTTCGAGATGTGCATAAGGGAAGGCGACGGGAGCAGCATCATGTGCTCGTACAATCTCGTGAACGGCGTCCCGATGTGCGCGAACACTCCGCTCATGTCGCAGACGGTTCGTGAGAAATGGAACCTTCATGGGTGAGAAGAATCAGCAGCTCTTTTCTTTCGCCGTTTCAGCGATTTCAGAGAAGAAAATCCTTTCTCTTTTTCTTTTCAGATACGTTGTGTCCGATTGCGACTCCATCGAAGTGATGCACAATGGTATAAAGTGGCTCAGTTACACTGAAGAGGAAGCCGTCGCGCAAGTGATGAGAGCTGGTACAAAGTTCACAGCAAAATTAGAAGTTTCAGTACAATTCTAACATTTCCCAATTGAAATCAGAAGAACATATATAGATTTCGAGTTACCTGCAATTAAGCTCATTACTGTTGGTGTTAAATATTGAATTTTTTGTTGTTTTATATAGGTTTGGATTTGGATTGCGGGAATGGCAATTTGAACTACTACACGAACTTCACCGAGTCCGCGGTGAAGCAAGGGAAAATGCGGGAGTCGGACATCGACAACGCGTTGAAGAACCTTTACATGCTCCTCATGCGAGTCGGGTTCTTCGACAACATCCCAGCCTACGAATCCCTCGGAGTGAACGACATCTGCACGAAAGACAACATCGAATTAGCTGCTGATGCCGCGAGGCAAGCACTTGTTCTCCTAAAGAACGAAGATAACACGCTACCGCTGGACTCGAAGAAGCTCAAGAACGTTGCTTTGATTGGGCCCCATGCTAACTCCACCAGGGACATGATCGGAAACTACGAAGGTATTTCATCGAGCAAATAATACCATCTATATATGCTTTGCGAAAAATGGAAAAGACGTAGGTTCGGCCATTGATTTTTCATAACAAATTCACAGCTTAAAAGTATGACAAAGAATGCAAAAACTACATTTTAGATATGGGTGTTTGATTACATACCTAAATGAATGCAGGGACGCCATGCCGCTACACCTCGCCGTTGGATGCCTTCTCCAAGGATGTTAAAGTCGAGTACGTGCATGCTTGCGATGCCAAGTGCACGAACAGCAGCCTGTTTGGCCCCGCAATCGAATCCGCCAAGAATGCGAGCGCGACCGTCATACTTGCTGGGTTGGACTTGTCGGTTGAGGCCGAGGGGCAGGATCGGATGGATCTCTTCATCCCAGGGTTCCAAAATGAGCTCATAAACAAGGTGGCGGAGGCTTCACCGGGCCCGGTCATCCTCGTGATATTGTCGGGCGGTTGTCTGGATATTTCTTTTGCCCAAAATAACCCTAAGATTGGCGCGATCATTTGGGCCGGATACCCCGGTGCTGAGGGAGGACAAGCCATTGCTGATGTGGTCCTTGGAAGGCATAATCCAGGTTTATATACATATTTCCTAAATAAGCTCCTTTTTTTTTCACCTTTCAATGGAATTGCGTAATATATACATGAAATTGTTGCGCAACATATATGAACAAACAATGTATACAGCGTAAAACAAGAAGCATTAACTAAACATACAATCATTACAATGTAGCACAAATATACGTATATAGATAAATAGTGATGTGTTATAGCATCTTTCTTTGTTGATTTAAAATATAATTTCGGGTTTTGCTAAATTTTCTTCCGTTCTACAAGTATGAGCATATTACTCGGCCTATTTACGCAACAATTTCAATTTTCAAATTCCAACAGGAGGGAAGCTGCCAATAACTTGGTACAAGAACGACTACGTCGATCAACTCCCGTTGACGTCGATGCAACTTCGACCTATTGACGAGCTCGGCTACCCCGGAAGGACCTACAAGTTCTTTAACGGCACCACCCTTTACCCCTTCGGCCATGGTCTCAGCTACAGCAGCTACACCTACAGCAAAATCCAATCTAAGCCGATCACATTTTGTGTAAACACCACCGAATTCTGCAAGCCGCTCTCCTACAAACCAGGATTCGACGGACCAAGTTGCCCGTCTCTTAAGATCGACGAAATTTCTTGCGATGAGAAGATTGACTTCGAAGTCGAGGTGACCAACACGGGCAAGTACGACGGCAATCATGTAGTTCTGGTGTATTCCAAGGCCCCGCCAGAGGTGGTCGATGCGCCATTGAAGCAATTGGTCGCGTACGAGAGGGTGTTCGTGCCGGCCAATGGCAAGGCCGTGGCACATTTTTGTCTCGATGCTTGCAAGGCATTGGGCTTGGTCGAGAAAACCGCTTATCTGGTTTTGCCGTCCGGAGTTAGCACCATTGTGGTCGGGGAAGGTGATGCAGCGGTTTCATTCCCGGTCGAGGTTAATTTCCAAGTGTCGGTTTAGTTTGAATCAGCTGCATTTTTGTCCTGTTTCTCCTTCTAAAGTGCCATTCAATGAGAGGTTGAATGCACTTTTAATCACTTGCATAAGGGAACTTCTGATTCCTTGTTTACGCGACCAATAAATCTTTGGGTTTTCGTTCTCTGCTTTTTTCGCTGGAATTTTGATGATCTTTTAATGTTTGTACAGCAGTTTGATTTTCCCATCTATTTTCGAAAGATTCAAAATAGTTTTTGCCTAAGGGAAATGTTTGAACCATTTTGTGATCAACACAACATTACAGTTTCCGATAAGCTCATCTAAGCATGCATAACCCTAACATTAAGATGCAGTACAAACCAATAGAAGTAAACCTGAAACTCAGAAAACGAAAAGGAACACATGGATATATTAATTATAATTATTAATAGACCAAATTTGCATATATAAATCTACACATTTTTTACGCTAATTAAAGAAATAGGATTCTTACCTATAAATTATATTCTCCTAATTTCATCAATCCTTCCAACTCATGCAATACACATATAATCTCCCTACTTTGAGCATGAAAACTCTCACCTCCCATGAAGAACTCATGAACGACTCCGTTCACCTCCACGCAGCTGCAGCCTGCGACCTTCTTCACCCGCATGTCATTCATCTCTGTCCTCACCCTACCCGCATCTTCTAACCGCCCCACATCATTAAAAATGTTGGCTAAAAGAACATAAAAGCCACTATCTTGAGGGCCCAATTCGATCACTTTCCTCCACACGCGATTGGCCATTTCAAAGTCCTTGTGAACTCGACACGCGCTTATTAGAGACTTCCAGATTATCAAATTTGGCTCGACCGGCATTTTCTCCACAAACTCCAATGCTTCTTTTAAAAGTCCCGCACGCCCTAACATATCGATCATGCATCCATAGTGCCGTAAATTTGCAGTTACTCCGTAATAATTTGTAAAGAGATCGAACACCGCCTTGCCCTCGCTGATTAGTCCCGAATGGCTACATGCGCTAAGAAGAGCGATAAATGTGATACCATTGGGTATCAAAAGAGGATCAGCCTCTTGCATTCTTAGGAACAAATCTAGGGCATCTATACCGCGCCCATGGGCCGCGAGACCCAAGATAATGGAATTCCAAGCCGATAACTCCTTTTTTTTAAGGTTTTCGAATATTCTTATTGCTCCTTCAATGCACCCGCATTTGGAGTACATATCCAAAAGAGCAGAGCTGAGGATTGAATCGAGTTCTATACCCAATTTTATGACGTACGAATGGATCGATCGACCGCGAGAAAGAGCGCCGAGATGAGCAATCGCAGGTAGTACGCTGACAATTGTGATATTATTCGGCTTCACACCATTTACTTGCATGCGAATAAAGAGCCCCACAGCCTCCTTGAACAGTAGATTTGTTACATAACCCGAGATCATCGTTGTCCAAGTGACCACTCCCCAATCAGAAACCATGCTATCGAAGATCCTTCGAGCCATTTCCACATCACCGCATCTCAAATACCCAGATATCAACGAGTTCCACGCGAAGTGATTCCTCTCAGGCATTGCATCAAACAGCTCCTGTGCAACATCCATCCTCCCTTTTCTCGCATACCCGTCAACCATAACACTCCACGAAACCACATTTCTCTCGACCATTCCGTCGAACACCTTACGTGCAGAACCCAGATCCCCGATTCGACAAAACCCAATGACCAATTCGTTCTGACAAACAACATTGGGGCTAGAACATTCATCGAGCACGACGAGCGCGTCGCGACAGGCGCGGCGCTTAGCGTACACTCGGACGAGAGAGCTCTGGATGCAGGGGTCGCAAAAGAGGCCGCTTTTGATGGCTCGTGCGTGGAGTTTGCGGAGGTCAGCGACGGTGGAGGCGGTGCGGAGGGAGGCGAGGAGGGCGGCGCCATGGGAGAGGAGGAGGGGAGAGGAAGAGGAGGAGGAGGAGATGGTTAGGGTTTGGGGGGTTGGTGTTGTTGTTGGGAGAATTGCATGGTGTTGGTGTTGTGGGGAGGGAGAAGGAGAGAGTGGGGGTTGAAGCTGAGGAGGAGTCGGCACCGACATCGCCGAATACCAACGGTTCCCAACTGTCGAAGCCACGTCACACAAGAAAAGTACCATGTGGTAGTTAACAAGGTTACAATGGGGACAAAAAAAAATAAAAAATTTTAAAAAGAGGGGCTTAATTGCGAAATTACCTTTTTGTTCTGGAAAATGTTTAGTTCATGTCTCATTTATCTTCCTACAATAAATAAAAATTGCATTAATTTTTACGACATTATTTCATATATGAATATCTATCTAATTTACAATTTAAAAAAAAAAAAAGAAAAAAAAGATGAAATTTTTTTTTTTTTTACAATTTAAACAATTTTATTTAATTTATATAATTCAACTGCATTAATTATAATTTATTTTATCTTGCAAAGTTTTATAGCCAAATTTAATAATTATTTTAAATTTTTACACCAATTTGAAACAATCAATTTATTTCTGTATATAATATCACATTACGCATATAAATCAACAAAATATATATTAGCTATTATTACGATCAATCCAAACAGATTAATAAAATTATTATCAAGAAAAGATACAGATGAATGCACTATTATTACACAAATTACTTCATTCTTTGAAAATAAAAAAGAGAAAAAAAAAAAAAAGAAGCAGAAGTTTATGTGCATAAGTTTAATAATTATTTGCAACAAAAAAAGCGAAAAATCCCACTAAAATTACATCCACAGCACAAAAAGCAACCACACCACAAATTAAGGTCTCTGTATGAATGTTCTCACCATATCACTAGAATGAATAAATAATCTCACTAAAACTCGAATTTTCTTTTTTTGTTGTTGTTTTTTTTTTACGGTTTGATTCATGCGGCAGACATTATGCAGTCGATGGCTTGTTTGCATATTCCCGTCATTGTAGCCTCCGGTCCGTAAACCTGAATCAGATAATAATAATTTTGTTTAGCTCTGATGGAAAAAGAAAGAGCCATTGTATAAATCTTGCGATCGCGATAAATGGCCATGGCCCAGGCTAGATCTTCGGAAGAGCTTAGTTAAGAGTTGTTCGAAGGAGCGGTGTCCAAAATGCAGCAGAAGCATAAGCCTCGAACTTGTCATAACAGGGAGAAAGTGTTCAAGAGGGTGGGCCGAGAAGGCACCAAGCAGAAACAGCGAAAACCGAAAGCAGAAGCACGGTTACCTCGAGGGGAATGCCTAGGTCTGCACCCAGGGTCCGCATTTTCGCCAGCCCCGACTGGTAATTTGGACCGCCTCTTCGAACGTATATGTGCATCCTTGAAGCCTTTAACTTAGCTTCCTGTAAACAAAGATAAAAGACAAAATGTAACGACCCAGCCCACCAGCAATAATAACTCGTTGGGCCCACACCACAGCCCAAAATGCTTAAGTCCAGTTATTATTACTAGTGTCCATGTCTTCTATAAACCCAATAACAATTCCATCCACATCCGATGTGGGACTATTGGGGCGTCACAAACTCCTCCCGTTTAGGCCTGACGTCCTCGTCAGCACAAACACACACACACAGCAGCCCAAGATCACCAGGCGATGTGAGACTCATCTAGACCCAAGCTCAGCCGAGACTCACCGCACACTTCCGGCTGGTTATTGGCTCTGATACCAAATATAACGACCCGGCCCACTAGCAATAATAACTCGTTGGGCCCACACCACAGCCCAAAATGCTTAAGTCCAGTTATTATTACTAGTGTCCATGTCTCCTATAAACCCAATAACAATTCCATCCACATCCGATGTGGGACTATTGGGGCGGTCACACAAAACACATTAAACAATCTAAACTATCACAACTTAAAAGCTGTACTGCTAAAAGAACCGACGAACCTTCTCTCTTAGGGCCCGAATAATGCCGTTGAAAGTGGCGGCGACATCGGTGAAGTTAGCTATGCCCCCTCCGATGAGAAGGGCTCTCTTTCGACCATCAGGATCAGCAGTGGCGCACTGCACAAATCCCAAAGAGACATAATTCAGGCAACAGATATTGCTTGCCGTGAATATATAAAATGGAAATGAGATTGGAGGGGAGACAATTTTAATAGATCTTACATCAAGAACTATTCTGGCATATTGCAGAACCTCTTCCTCATTTGGAGCACCGCTATATTCTGCATAGTTGCCTAGCTCTGATGCGTAACCCAAATCTCCAACCTGGTAAAAATCATAATAAGAATAACGAACCAAGAAATGTTCGACAAGTGCAAAAAGGTTTAAAAAAAAGGGTTAGTTGCAAATTTATTTCGACCATTTGTTCCTAACTTCACTTATGTCTTCGGCACTTCAATACAGACAAATTTTAGTCCCTGAATTCTGTTCAGTGTAATAAACCGACACCTAGGCCTCATCATTAAAATTCAAGCCTCAAAAATTGTAATGTGAGCGGACTCCAACAATGATGCTCAGTGATAAATTAGCAGGACCTACAATTTTCCCATCGTACGAAGTTAGGGGACTAAATTGCAAATTTTGGGGCCTCGCAGACCTATTGAAATCAAGTTCAAACTTCAACAACAAAATGAAGCTAGGCTTACCGTATCAGCGTATATGACGCTGGCACCACCACCTGCGACCATGGTCCATATCCGTCCTTTAGGGTTCAAAACCGTGAATTTTAGAGATGCACTTGTCTGAAAGAGAAGAGGATAGCATGTTATGGCTACGCTCTATGCAGAGAGTAGTGAAAGTGATTAGCACATTACAATAAGATACTTATCTAGCACCATTACTACAATTGCGAGTGCGAAACAAAAAAGAAGATAATCTCAGAGTAGAAGTTGGTTTAAAGTTGCAAGATCGGAATTCATGTAAGCATGAAAAACATGTCTTGTCATTACTACAAATGAAAGGGTGAAATACAATATGAGAACCCGGGACATGATATTCATTTTCCTTTCACGATTCCTGTTTTAGTTGAATTTTGAAAATCTACTAACCAATTATAAGTGCTATTTTTTCTTCATCTCGAGCTCTAGACCCATTTGTTAGCAACGAGCGCACAAACTAAACAAAATCAATTGGCGATCACGACAGAAAAGTAAAATCAAAATTGCACGACAGAGAATTAACACACAGATTTACGTGGAAAACCCTTTGCAGGAAAAAAACCACGGGCGAAAGAGGAGAGGATTCACTATATGAAAAAGGGAGAATACAAAAGTTCTTTTTGATACAATCGCTCGATCTCTCTAGGGCAAACAAAAGGCGCCCTCACACCACAAAAGATATCCACAAAATTTCTCGTCGCACCGCGAAGCCGTCGGCGAACCTGAATCATAATATCGAAGCGATTCTGATTTTGAGTCACATCTAACACCATTTTTATTATTTTGAGGTCCTCAAACTAAGATTGCATTGAGGAACCGACATGCTCCGACTAGTTGTGCTTGGTTCAATATATTATTGTGTAAGGCGCCCTCACACGAATTCAAACAAAATACGCAAATGAGTATAATACTAATAGTGAGTTTCTGATTAACCAGGCATATAAATCAGGAAAAAGAAATATTGAGAGTAAAGGCAGTGGCAAGTAAACTTTGATTCTATCTTGGACTTTTAGGCTGCGTTTGGTTCGTAGATAAGAAAAATTTAGTTATACCGGGGATAGGTATAAGTTATGGTATTAGCAGGAACTAGTGTAAATTTCTGTTTGGTTGGGTTTAAGAGTTAGAAAATTGTGTTTGGTAAGTTAAAAAAGAATAAGAAGAATAAAGAGAACTAAAATTTTAATTTATGATTAAAATTTTACTGATATGATTTTAAATATTTAATTTAAAATATTTATTAAAAAAATTATTTAAATTTATATTTTACTTATATATAAAAAAAATTATTAAAAAAATTTATCATATAATTTATTAAAATTATATGATAAATTTATTAAAAATTAAAGTTAAAAATTTTAAAAGCTATCAAATTTAAAATTTAAAATTTATAAATTTATAAATGTTAAAAATTTTAATTTTAATTGTCTTAAATAATTAGTTAATTATCTAAATACTTAAATAATAAGTTAATAAAATAATTAAATTAATTAAAATATTGGATTAATTAAAGAGTTAAAACAATAATTAAAATTATATTAATTTAATTAAACTTATTCTCAAATGGGAACAAGCCTTGTTCCAGGATAATACCAGCTTATTCCAAAAAGACGAGAACAGCTATTCCCATCCCTACAAAATTGCGTTTGGGTATAACTAGGGAGGATAAGCCCTTATCCCCCCTAGTTCTCGTTACCAAACGAGGCCTTACGGGGTGGTACTTGTAAGAGTTCAACCAAATAACCACAAAAGATATGTAAGAAGCCAATTTAAAGATCTCCCATCTTTCTAATCGACAATTACGTTTAGCAAGTGAAAACTAGAGAAGAAACTGGCATTTGAAAGATGAAACAATATCCAAGTTATTTAATAGTGGGCACTATTTTATGTATGTAGTTACAAGCTCAGCTTTGACAAGATTATAGGTTAGAATATAATACATTATAATTATATAAGATTTCAAGATTTATAGTAAATTAATATCATTATCTAGTTCATGGAAAGAAAAAAAATCGTCGTCTAAGGCCCCGTTTGGTTCGGGTATAAATTTAAGAGGTATAAATTTTTTTATACCTGGGATAGCTTGCTATTCCGGGATAATCAAGTATAAAAGTTAAATTGCATTTGGTTGAAAAGTTAGTATTCTCTGGAATAGTTAAGATTGTGTTTGGTTAAAATTATAGAATAGTAGAGGATAGTGGAAAAAGAAGATAGAATTTTTATAAAAATATCAATTTTGCCCTTATTTTTTTTTATAGAAAAATTAATTTAATTATTATATTAAAATTGCAGTAATTTAATTATAAATAATAAATTATATCTTACCTAAAAAAAATATATTTTTGATTTTATAGTATATTTTAGTAAATACAAAATCCAAGTTTCAGATAATATAGGTTGGAAGTTAAACTGCAAATTAAAAAAATCAGAGTTCACATAACAACAAATTAGAAAGTAAAATTCCATTCACTGCCCTCGGGATAAAACCCTATTCCAAGGGGGGAAGGGAATAGTGCTTAACGGGTTATCCCAGGATAACCCGTTAAGCAAAGGATAAAAAAAAAATTTATCCCAGGGTTTTTTTGCTCAGTGTTTGGCAAGAATTGGGGGATAAAGGGGGTTATTCCCCCTTTATCCCCCAACCAAACGGGGCCTAAGAATACGAATAAAAGCAAATGCAAGTTTTGGTACCTTTTCATCCAATTTATGGATAAAGCTTTCTGCAGGATTCAGGACTCGACCAAAAGGGAGAGGGAACTCTATGTCTCCCCACCTGCACGTCAAATAACAGTAGTCTTAAGCAAAGATCCTGTACGTAAATTATCTGACCATTCAGAAACCTGAGGCGTACTTCTTGAAGTTCTTGAAAGCCGCTGTGTCATCCAACTCTCCTCTCATATCCAGTGGGTATGGCTCCCCATTGACCAAGGTAAATGGGTTCATCTCGAGGAAAGTGAAGTCCAGGTCTGTGATCGACGCATTGAATCAATCAAATGCCCAGCATAAGATATCAGAATTTCAATATATTCATCGCAATTTCAAAACAGTGCTTCAAAATAAAGAATTTAAACAGCACTCTTCTGAAACAGGAAATTTTCCGTTTTCCCATTAATGCAATAAATAATTCTTCCTCTAGAAATCAAAGAGCTTGCACAGCTAAATAGCAGAAAAATAATCGCAAATGGCAGGTTGGCATAATTTGATTGATGGAATACATCTGCGAGCATACCTTGGAAAACAGCAAAAACTCCTCTTATGAAGTCTCCAATTTTACCTCTTACCTGAAAATAATATACACCAAGTATGAATAGTAGGAATACTAAAGTAAATCATCTAAACAAGAAGTGCTTGTACAAGAAAATGACGTATTGAAATCTATGTCACCATAATTATCTCTAGCATGGCAGATGGAAACAAAAATAGACTACAAATGCCGCATATGCAGCTCACCTCCAAGGGGAGTGTTGCGATCAGCGGAGCACAGGCCTCCGAAGTCATGGGCTTCTCTGCAGAGAGAAAAACAGTCTTAACCTTGTCCCAGTTCTCTTCGATCTCGATCCCTCCACACTCCGAGAAACTAACGGTGCAACCAAGCCGCTCAGATACGATCGAAAGATAGTATTCTTGATCATGGGGCACAAATGGCTCAACTATGAAGGTGGTAATCGGAGCCTTGCACCCACCCATCTCAACCTGCATGGAATGAAAAGCATCGAACCATGCTCTCGATCAGGAGAAGCTTTTGCATGGAATGGGTCTACCGAGTCAAGCGTCGACCAAACCAGGAAAAATGGAAAACAAACACCTGGTTAAGGTAATTTAGCAAATAGCTTACTAAACAAAAAAATATTGCCTCTTCGGCATAATTCTATAACAGCTTCTCTACAGTTTTGCAAATGAAAAGTTTAAAACTTTCTAGCTTGTGATCTCCAAAATTACAAGTTCCAGTTTTGAAGCTCAAGCTTCACATCGAGGAAATTAATGTAACATAAAACTGTTATTGCTTTTTTACGCAGGAGTTCTACTAAAACAGCACTTCTGCAGAAGCTCCATATTAATATAAGAGATAATTGCCTGTGTACCCCTGAAATCTGAAAAAATATCTGATTTACCCCTCTTATTTTTTTCTTTCCAATATACCCTTCATACGTTCCACCGTTATTAAAAATACCCATACCGTTTCCCTTTGTTAAGTTAACTAGGGTTAAACTAGAGTTAAATAATAATCGGAGTTGAAAACTATCAGATATACCTATTTTGTCCCTATCTACCAAAACTATTGAAAATTTTAAGGGTACATAAAAAAAAGTTGGTTATGGTAGAAGGGTATATTTAAAAGGGTAAAATAGTAATTTCACACAGATAACGGCAGCTCCAAACACTAACAGAGTTTAACTTCAGGGGTATTTTAGAAAGAAGTTGGAACGTAAGAAAGGTAGTTTTAATATTAGCCTTCTAAAAGAGAGGGGTAAATCTAAAAACAGGAAAATTTTTAGGGGTATATAGGAAATTGCCCCTTAATATAACATAAAGCTGTTATTGCTTCTTTACGCAGCAGTTCTACTCAAACAACACTTCTGCAGAAACTCCATCCATGACGGCCATGCCAAAAGGGCTATTTGCCCGACCCGGCCTATAATCCAAGCAATAATTTCCACTCAAAATCATTGAATGATGCAACATGAACAAGAAAGAACCACCCCAGAGAACCCTAATTCGACGAATTCACCTCGACGCCGAGACGCTCCTTCACGAACTGCGCGACCTGCGCCAGATCCAAGTTGAGCGCCACCAGCCCGCTCTTCCCGCGCTTCCCGAACAGCATGTCGGGCTTCACCACCAGCTTCATCGACGAGAGCCACGGCTCCTTGTTCACCAACTCAGTAAAATCCGTAGATTGCGTGACCTTCCACACAACCAACGCACAATTATAACCAATAAATCCCCGCAAAAATCCAAAATCTACAACATTTCATCACAAATGCATACATATCGAAGCTTGAGACCAATCAAACGAGATTTCGCCCAAATAAACAAGCTAAACAAGCGATTCTTAACGCAGATTCGGAATTCCTAGGGGCGAACCCGATGATCTACAAACATGAACATGAAAGGAGTCGATCGGGAACGAGATTGGGATCGATCGATCGATCGATCGATACTCACCTGAGCCGATTGGATTTGGAGATCGATCGCCGCGAGGCGCTTGAGGTGCTCCTTGAGGAGGCGCTTCGACTCGTACTCCCTGATCTTCTTACGCGCCATGGCTCCTCCTCCTCTTCCTCCTCCTCCTCCGACGACGACGAATCCTCCTCGATCGAATTCGAGCTCTCTCTCTCTCTCTCTCTCTCTCTCTCTCTCTCTTATCTCTCTCCTTTATCTCCGAGAGAGATAATCCATAAAAATGTACGGAGACCCCCCTCAACTATTATTGAGTTTCGAAACGGCCCTCTCAGCTTCCCTTTTCCACAAGGCACCTCAATCTCTTTCTAATTACTTTTCATAGGTTAATTTCATACTGCTTCGAATGGTGATATATTTCTATAATTTTTTTTTTATTTTGTTTTTTAAAAAATAAATTATTTGTATATGTCCCTTTCATTTAGGGATGTCAATGGGTACGGATACCTAAAATTTATCCTGAATCTAAAATCGAATGAAATAGATTTATCTGTTGTTAAACGGATATAAATTCGAATATGGATATAAAAAATAAAAATCTGATGGATTTAAATTTGGATATAAATTTTAATTGTATCCTATCCGAATTCGAACCCGACCCGAAGAAGAATTGATTTTACTTTATATATATATATATATATATATATATTATATTTAAATTTATATTTAAAATTTTAAATTTAATATAATATATTTTGAAATATTGTAAAGAGAAAAAATAATAATTGTTTCGGATTTGAATTTTCGGATTCAGATTCGGGTTTTGGATTTTTTTGTTGGGTTCGGATTTAGGTTTGGTTGTCGGGTTCGAGTTTGGTTCGGATTTTTGAAAATTCTCTTTTGAAAAGTCTCTCTGAATCTGACCAGTTGACATCCTTATTTTGGTTTGTTACTATTGGTTTACTGTTTATTTTTTAACAGAATATAAATAAAATATTAATTTTATCCTTATTAATATAAATATAATATCTAAAAAGATAAAAAAATAAATTTATCTCACTCACTAATTAAGATTAAGTATTTAATTTATAATTAACTATATTTTTCTAACAGATATATTTCTACAAAGTATTTAACGTATGGTTAATTTTATACAACTCCATGTAAATATATCGAATAACATATATTTTCTTACAAATTCAATTTTTTATATTTATTCATTCAAACAATTTAAATTGTTTATATATATTTCTCTATTTGTTACTGTTTGTTTATTATTTATTCTTTAACAAAATATAAATGAAATGACAATTTTGCCATTGCAAATAAAAGTATGATATCTAAAAAATAAAAAAATAAATTATCTTACTCACTAAATTAAATATTTAACTTATGGTTAACTATATTTTTCGTACTTTTGAAGAAATAAATATTAAAAGTTAAACTTTGTAGGATATATTTGGTATTTGATATGTTTATATAAAACTGTATGAAATTAATATTTTTTTATTTAATCTAATTTTTTTTTATTAAAAAATAATGAAAATTATCAAATTTGAAAAAAAAAAAAAATCAACAACTATAATAAATTCAACAACTTTTTTCATAAAAAATATTGTTGAGGGTCCTCAATCAAAAATTAAGTTTTCTGATTGGGACTCTCATAAATATATCTCTTAGATTTTGTTAATTTATGGGTTTCATGAAAATTTTATCTTAAAAAATTAATTCAAATAGGCCACAGCTAATAAATTATTAATTTTGACAAAAATTTTAATTTGAAAGTTAAGAACATGCTAATGTAAAAAATATATATTCAGGTAAAATTTTTTAAAATTTTTCTAAACTGTAAACTATTTTGATTCGAGTAGTACCGGATCTTAAATTTATTTGGTTTAAATCCTTTTAAATTAAATGAATTAAAATATTCTTTTTTAGTAAAATTATAGTTACCATATATTATATTTTATTATAGAGATAATTGCATGTATATTTTGAAATCTGAAGAAATATCTGATTTACCCCTCTTATTTTTTTCTTTTCAATATACCATTCATACGTTATACCGTTATTAAAAATACCCCTATATTTTTCCTTTGTTAAGTTAACTAGGGTTAAACTAGAGTTAAATAATAAGCGGAGTTGAAAACTATCAGATATACCTATTTTGTCCCTATCTACCAAAACTATTAAAAATTTTAAGGTTATATAAAAAAAAAAAAAAAAAAAGTTGATTATGGTAGAAGGGTATATTTGAATGGACAAAATGGTAATTTCATACCGATAACGGCAGCTCCAAATGGTACACTAACAGAGTATTGAAAATTTTAAGGGTACATAAAAAAAAAAAAAAAAAAAAGTTGATTATGGTAGAAGGGTGTATTTGAAAGGGCAAAATGATAATTTTACACAGATAACGGCAGCTCCAAACGATACACTAACATAGTTTAACTTCAGGGGTATTTTAGAAAGACGTTGGAACGTAAGAAGGATAGTTTTAATATTAGCCTTCTAAGAGGGGTAAATCTAAAAACAAAAAAATTTTTAGGAGTATATAGAAAATTGCCCCTTTATTATATATATATAGTTCAGGGGTTTATTCAAAATAGGCAATAATTGAAGGGGTGTCCTTACAATTTGTCTACCGGTTTTCCTTTGAATATCTGTCCCCGTTCGGTGGAAATTAGATACGCCGTATCGAACAGAACAGGAAACAGCATTCGTTAACATCGAGGTGATGACGTGGCAAATAAGGAGTGGGAATGGGCTTTATTCGCACGTGCGGCGTGTTGAAAGGGTTTGTATTGGTGTTTGCTGTTCGAGAGTGGCGTAGGGTTTTAACGGAGTTTGTTGTGGTAAGTGGCGCATAATTTAAGCATGCGCCACACCAACCCTCTCTCTCTCTCCATTTCTTTTTTTTTTTTTTTTAGATCTTTTTGCTTTATTTTTTTTAAAAAAATATTATTTATTTTTTACATATTTATTTAATAATAAAAAATATTTTTAATTTTTTTTTTTGTAAATTTGAGAAAAATAATAATTTTATTTTGTTTTCGCTTATTTTTTACGAAAAATAAAAAGTTAAGGACAGTAAAATTTCGGTGTCAACGGGTCTGATTCAGAGTGAATTTTTAAAAATCCAAACCCGAATCCAATTACCAAATATGAAACCTGAATCTGAATACTGATGAATTTTAAAATTTTATATTTAAATTTGAATTCAACCAAAATTTTAAAATTTGAATTCGAAATAAATTCAAAAATTTAAATTCGAAATAATTATTATTTTTATAATATTTTAAAATACATTACATTAAATTTAAAATATTTAAATATAAATTTAAATATAATATCAAATATTTATATACTATAAAATCAATTCAGATTCGAACTCGAGTAAGATATAATCAAAATCTTTTTATTCTATATACGAATATCATCAGATAAATTTACTTCGATTGAATTTGAATTCGAATAAAATTTTGGATAGTGTAAAATGATATTTAATTTTTTTTATTTAAAAAAATAAAAAAATTTTAAGTAAAATACAACTACTGATCCAAAATGATGTGGTCTACGTCTGACGTGGTAGACCAAATCCATCCAACAATTTCACTCACTTTCCCGCCTTTTTTTTTTTTCGGAGGTAATTTTGGAAACAAATAAATAAAAATAAATAAATTAAATTCCACTCGCGTGGTCGCATCTCCTGCTCCCTCCCAAAATTAGGGTTTTTGCGAGCTCGGAGGCGACATGGAAACCCTAATCCCCGACATCTCCCGCCTCCTCGCCGACACCCTGAGCGCGGAGAAATCCACCGTCGATTCCGCCACCGATGGGCTCGATCGCCTCTCCCGCGTCCCCCATTTCCCCCTCTCCCTCCTCGCCGTAGCAACGGGTTTGTTCTCTTTCACTTTCTCGCTCATGGATAGGGTTTTTGGCTCAGATCCTCCGATTCGTGTGAATTAGCTTGTAGTTGATGCATTTTTGGGCGCCTAAGTAGCAAATTTGGTTTTGGGCGCTTGATTTGTTGCTTTTTTCGATATATTGCTGTTTTGGGGGTCAATTTTTAAGCAAAAGTTGTGGCTTTTTAAGCTCACTCGGTTTCATCCTCTGATTCTCGCGCATTAGCTTGTGTTTGATGCATTTTTCATCAATTAAGGAGTAAAAAATGGTTTTGAGCGCTTGATTTGTTGCTTATTCTGCTATTGATGTTTTTGGGATCAAGTTTTAAGCGAAGAGTGTAGCTTTTTAAGCTCACTCGGTTTCATCCTCTGATTCTTGCACATTAGCTTGTATTTGATGCATTTTTCATCTGTTAAGTAGTAAATCTGGTTCTGAGCGCTTGGTTTGTTGCTTATTTCGATGTATTGATGCTTTTTTGAGTCAATTTCAAAGCGAAAGTTGCAGTTTTTAAGCTCAATTAAGTTTTTTACATGTTAAAATTGTACGCTGTTGTACTCAGAAAGTAAATAAACGGACAATTGATCTTATCATTGATGCTGTTTACATATTTTCTTTGTTTTTATTTGGCTAAATTACAGAAAACCCCCCTGTCATATCCCGCTTTTCCACTTTACCCCCTGTTATTTAAAAGTCGACAACCTGTCCCTCGTAATTACCGAATTGTGCAATAACCCCCCGCCTTTTTTTGAAAATATATTTTCATATACCCAAAATACCCTTAGGAAATATTCCCTAAAAAAAAAAAAAAAAAAAAAAAGACTTCGAAAAAAAAAAAAGACTTCGAAAAAAAAAAGGAAGGACATTTTCGTCAATTTACCATTTATGTCAACGTCGTTGCCCCCTAAAGACAATTCGGTAATTACGAGGGGGCAGGTTGTCGACTTTTAAATGACAGGGGGGTAAAGTGGAAAAGCGAGATATGACAGGGGGGTTTTCTGTAATTTAGCCTTTTTATTTTCATGATTTGAGTAGAGAAAAAACTAGTTTTTCTATTGAATTTAGAGTTTTATGTTACTATAGGGGGTGAGAGCCATGGCCAAAGAGTTGCCGCGGCAACATATTTGAAGAATTTTATCAGACGCCGTATGGATGAGGAACCTTCGTCTCCCGAACTTCACGGGGAATTCCGGAATCAGCTTGCTCAAGCCTCGCTACGAACGGAACCTGCGATTCTCAAAGTCTTTGTTGAAGCTGTATGTATCTGTTTTTTAAGTTGGTTGTGTGTTGCTGAATAATATTCAGTTACCGCCGCGCTGAACTTTTATGGGCCTATCGCCATTCCATTTCACTCAAAAAGAGAAGAAAATAAAAAGGCCAAATTACAAAAAACCTTTCTGTCATATCCCGCTTTTTCACTTTGCCTCCCTGTCTTTTAAAAGCTTACATTTTGCCCCATCGTAATTACCGAATTGTCTTTAGGGGGCAACGGCGTTAACGGAGGAGGTAAATTGACGAAAATGCCCTTACCTTATATTGGAGAGAGAATGGGTTTTAGCTTATTTCCCGCCATTTTTGAAGGGTATTTTGGGTATATCCAATAATATTTTTTAAAAAATTGACGGTTCACTCACGGAATGGTGACGGCGGGGGGGGTAAATACATATTTCGGTAATTACGAGGGGGCAAAATGTAGCCTTTTAAAAGGCAGGGGGGCAAAGTGAAAAAGCGGGATATTACAGGGAGGTTTTCGGTAATTTAGCCAAATAAAAAAGAAAATCTATGCTTATCGCCGTTCCATTTTCTCTTTTTAAGTTGGAAATGCTATAATTTTTAGAACAAAAAGTTGGCGACGCTGTTACTAAGAAGTGACACTTGTAAAAAAAACAGTAGTTTTATAAGAATCTCTTTTGAGTAGCTTCCAGAGAAAAAGGAAGTTGAAAGAAATGAAGTTTGCTTTGGGCTAAAATGTTGAATTCAAAACAAGGATTTAAGTGCCGTGGCACGGGGTCGTGCCGAAAACTTGCCGGCACGGTACGGCACGGTGCGTGCCGAGCCGTGCCGATGAGTGCCGGTCACAAAAAATACATGCGTGCTGACACATAATGGCATGAAATATTTAATTTCTTTAGCAACAAAATTTTTTAATTGCTTATTATGTATCTTTATCAAATATTTTGAACTTTATTAAGAAAATTATTTAGTAATTTTAAGAAAAAAGGGTTTTGAACTGTATCATCGGCACGGGAGCTGTATCGTGCCGGTATCTTGTTGGCACGGTACGGCACGGTAGATACGGCCCGTGCCGATGGATACTTAAAACCTTGATTCAAAATTGTACATAAAGGAGAAAATCTACCTTTCTCAGTCTATTCTATCTTTCTTGTTGTTTGTTTTCAAGTAGCACTACACTTTTGCATCTCATCGGCAGAGCTGCCGAAAAGAATTTGTTTTTCTGCATTGCTTCACCGCACTCAGTGCTACCAAAATCGTCCTTCACTAGTAAGGTTGTTCGTTAATGGCTCTCTCTTTTTCTTGTGGTATGCAGTTCCGTTTGGTCATATCCAAGGACTTCGTGAAGGAGAATTCATGGCCGGAACTTGTTCCTCAGTTAAAATTAGTAATTCAGAATAGTAATCTTATTAGTCAGAGTGAACATTCTCAGTGGAATACTGTAAATGCGCTTACAGTACTGCAAACAATTATTCGACCCTTCCAGGTATGTTTTGCATACTTTTTATAATCAATTATTAATTTATAAATGATAATTCTAGGAAGTGCATAAAGAGATAAGAAGGATTCTACTCCTGTAATTCTTTACTTTCATGCTTAATTCTAACTTTATTGTTGAAACGGAGCATGCACTCGGGATTATACCTAAGATTTTATGATTAACTTGCTTGACGACTTGGTTATTTTACAGTACTTTCTGAATCCAAAATTGCCGAAGGAACCTGTTCCGCCACAGCTTGAGCTAATAGCAACAGACATTCTTGCTCCTCTACAAGTGACATTCCATCACTTTGTTGATAAGGTTTCATGCTAGTAAGCTCGTTTTCTCTTATATATTTGCTGAACATACGTTGATTTCCAGATGACAGTTATGTATGTTTACATAATAGGCTTTATCATTTGAACTTGAAGACAAGTTACAAGTGGAATATGACCAAATCCTTCTTATCATATGCAAGTGCATGTATTTTGCGGTACGTTCTTTTGCTGTTGCTTTGTAAATTCCTTTATTGCTATTTATATGCATATGAGCTGGAGGCTTTGTTGACATTCATACTGATTTCTTGGTTCATGTCGGAGGCATTACTGCAGCGGTGCAGCATACTTTTCCAGCACAGCATATATATATATATATTGATACTATTGATAGCACCAAGTCATTGGTGCTATCAAGTTTTTAGCCCTTGGATTAAGGAATGTACGGTTAGGATGATAGTGGTCCCCTAGGGTTTAGAGGGTGGTTGGTTGAATAGTATAATCCAAGGGGTAGAAATGATCAAAGAAATAGATCTAACGGTAAAAAAAAATGGTAGCACTAATTACTTAGTGCTATCGATAGTATTCCAGCCGGACTATATATATAAATATATGACCTTTATTTACCTGTTTATTGGTATTTCGAGTTGGCACAAAACTGTATCAAATGAAATACCTGGTATTGTTTTCTTAAAAACATTTTCTTTGCCATTATATTGCTTACATAATAATTGTATAACTTATAGGTGAGGTCGTACATGCCATCTGCATTAATCCCGATTTTGCCATCTTTTTGCCATGACTTGTTCCGCATAATGAATTCATTGAGTTTAAATGGTGCTTCTTCGGATGATGGGTATGTCATGAGGCTAAAGACTGCAAAGAGAAGTTTAATAATTTTTTGCAGCTTGGTCACTCGTCACAGGAAGCACGCTGACAAGTATGTGTTTTCTTTCTTGTGTTTTTTGGATTAGCATTTATCTATATAATTCACTTTGAAATATCCTTCTTTCAGGCTGATGCCGAGCATTGTTGATTGCGCTCTCAAAACAGCCAAGCAAAGTGCTAATATAAGTGTAAGTCTCTAATGATGCTGTGTTTAAGTGGGCTTTGTGATTTGCAAATGATATACTCATATACATTAAAACGTCTTGCCAACTTAGCAGTCAAGTTACTGTCTATTTCTACATGTGTACTGAGACATCCATCAAGCAAGCATATGTACACTCTCAATTTCTTGCCTGCAGTTTCATGCATGATATATTAATTCTTTATGATAGGCAGCAGGAATATATAAGTTTCTACTAGGATTATAATATACTGTTATTGTAATGACATTTTATATATTACTGATAGGCATATAAACTGGTGCAAGAAAGGGGAAAATAAAATATATATAATCGTTATATTGGAAGGATGGTGGGGCAGAGGAAAAATGTCCAAACATCTCTAAGCAAAACAGAATTTCTGTAGGAACTCCTTGGCCAAACAGTCCTTTTGTGTTAATGGATGTTTATATATTTGTATTCCTATAAACATGTGATGAAATGTGAATTACTAGGTAGGCATTGCATGATTATCGCTTATATTTTCACATATACCGAATGGAGTTTTCAATTTAGTTTACATTGTATCTATCTTTATTTGGATATATTTTCTCCTCCTCTGCATTAGATTTTGGTTTATGTGAGATTCTAAGATATTGACTGAAATGCAGAAACTCGATTCTCTGTCGGAGCGGATAGTTTCTTTGGCGTTTGATGTGATTTCACATGTTCTAGAAACAGGACCCGTAAGTTGTTCTATGATTCATGTGTTAATTGGTTTAACGCGGTGGTTTCTTTTGGTTAAGTACTACTGCTCCATTCAATATTTTCTGTATTGCTTTGAATCAAGGACGAGCTTTCAAGTTCTTCTTTCTCCAATTCCAGATCTTTTATATGTTTTTGACTGTGCAGAACTTTTATATTTTGAAAATTGTTTTCAGTACCATAGTTACTGATGTTCTTTACAGGGGTGGAGACTTGTTTCATCCCACTTTTCATCGCTTTTGGATTCAGCAATCTTCCCAGCATTAACATTGAATCAGAAGGTGAACTCTCGTGATTTTGCCGTTCTTATTTCATATTTGTTATGCAGTGTTTCTGTTATGTATTTTCAACATCAATTATTGGCTGTCGCTATTGCCTCTTTCGTAATTTAAGCTAAAGTTGGAGTTATACCAATATAGACTTGTAGTCTTCGTTTTCATCATTACACTGAACATGGTTTGAGGTTTTTTAAAGTTGAGTTGTCGTCGTTAATGGTTTCATTAATCTAGTTTGATATCTCCTTAGTATTTGTTAAATAATCTCTTCTTTTTTTTGTCTAAAGGGAATAATATCCTGGTACGTTTGATTGAAAGCTGAATTGTTCCTTTTTTTTCTCTTATCAATTTGTTGCCGATTTTTTTTTTTCAACTCTTGAGAATGTTCATTACCTATTGATAATGGGAGTTGACTTTCCATGAAGCATTGATAGGGTTAGATGGACGCCAATCTTATGTACAACTCACAATTTATTACATTCAATTCACAATTCGTTGGTCTCCATGCAGAATACCCTTCGAATTAAACGCACACTTCGCACTGCATAGCGCGATGACTTCTTTGTCGTGCATTCTGAACTAATACTCCCTTTTGTTTGCTCGAAGGATATATCAGAGTGGGAAGAAGATCATGATGAGTACATGAGGAAGAACCTCCCATCTGAGCTTGTACAGTAAATATATTTTTTGCTTTATCCTTTATTTGCAAAATGCTTGTCGCGATGCGGATTCATTTCCATTACAGGATGAAATTTCGGGATGGGCTGAGGATCTATTTACCGCTAGGAAAAGTGCTATTAATTTGCTCGGTGTTATTGCACTATCAAAGGTTAAGATTTGTTGCTGATTTTTTCTTATCAACTTATAATTGCTTTGAACTATTTCTTTAGCTAACGTCGTCATGGTTTACAGGGTCCACCTGTTGTATCAGCAGCTTCCAAACGTAAGAAAGGCGATAAAAGTAAAGGAAAACAACAGCAGAGCTCCATTG
The DNA here is from genome assembly GCA_029204045.2 of Tillandsia leiboldiana. Lineage (NCBI taxonomy): Eukaryota > Viridiplantae > Streptophyta > Magnoliopsida > Poales > Bromeliaceae > Tillandsia > Tillandsia leiboldiana. Next base: position 51,818,033 of record CM055066.1, on the reverse strand, counting down.
GGGAGTTATTAGTTATTCCATTCTTGTCTAAGTTTCCTATACCCTCCGATGGGGAAGAGGCTTCGTTGAAGAGGGTGCAAGAGTAAGCTTATATTAAATCAGAATATTGAAAAATAGCTGGTGTTATTTTTATTCAGCTGTTGGCTGAATAAAGGGGGATAATTTAATTTAGGGTTAATTGCATACATGTCCCTGCAAATATGTTGAATTGCAAATATATTCCTGCAAAATTCAACTTTTCATATTTATCCCTTCAAAAATCCAAAGTTCTTCAAATATGCTCCTCTGGTTAATCCCCGTTTGGAATTTGTTTATTTTTTAACAGATTCGATGTTAAATGACTTTTTTGCCCCCTTACAAATATATACTTCCAAAAGCAATACCATTATACTTGTTACAAAAATGCCCCTCTCCAAAAATTATAAAATTCTATCATCAAAATAATTCTTTTTTTTAATTTTTTTTTTTTTTTTTTTTTTTTTTGAGGTATAATATGGAAAGGGTAAATATGTAAATTCAATTTTTAATCTAACCAAGGTTAAGCATTTAACCTAGGGTTAAATCAATTTTTTTAACAGAGATGGACGGTAGGGACATATTTGAATAACGGTGGATTTTTGAAGGGATAAATATGAAAAGTTGAATTTTGCAGGGATATATTTGCAATTCGACATATTTGCAGGGACATGTATGCAATTAACCCTTTAATTTAACGCCTTCTTGTTTCCAACCTACAGTGAATAAAAGAATGACTTTATAATTACACTTTTCTATTGTGTTGGGCAAATTTTACAATTCAAATATCATATTATTCGCGAATGCTATTCTTCTCACTCATACAAGTTGTTGTACTTTTTTGGCAGGTACTATGGTGTTCTAATGGCATATGGGGGTCTCCAAGACGTAAGATGATATTTTTATTTTACCTGTGCATCATAGATTAGGAAGGTAAATAACATTTAAGAACTTCTCGTGCAGTTCTTGAGGGAGAGAAGTTCAGATTACACCACTACTTTGGTTCGGATTCGGGTTCTTCCCTTGTATTCGTTACATCAATGCGCGCCCTATCTGATTGCCTCAGCAAACTGGATACTTGGAGAGCTAGTGTCGTGCCTACCAGAGGTATTCTTTTTCTGCCTCGTTTTCAATATATGGTTACATTTTATGCCAAATAAATCGGCGTCCTCTCTCTCTCTTTTGTGTACTGCAAGCTCGTACAAGCATTTTTAGGAAGCGTTACAATAGGTGTTCGACGTGGAGTAATGCTGGGTAGCATTTCATTATATTGTATGCACTTATGTACAACGCCATATTAAACGCTTACTTGCTTCTTAATGCGACTATTATTTTAATTGTAGGCTATGAGTGCAGATATTTATGACTCATTGACTAAGGCATTGTCCACGGCAGACATTGGCGATATTAGTTGTTATCCTGTTCGTGCGTCTGCTGCAGGGGCCATTTCGGAGCTTCTCGAAGTAAGACTGATGTAGTGTGCTTTTCATATTTGCTGAAGGAATCTCTCTTGATAATTCTTGTTTATGTTTCTTCTGGCAGAATGATTATTTTCCGCCCGATTGGCTCTCTCTTTTGGGAGTCCTGGTTAACCGAATTGGCGAGGGAGATGAAAATGAGTCCTCTCTTCTATTCCACCTTCTTGGTACAGTAGTCAAATCTGGAGAAGAGAAGGTCGCAGTTCATATTCCTGATATCATATCCAGTATTGCTGGTGCTATTTCGAAGCAACTCCCCGCTATTCCCGAACCATGGCCTCAGGTTATTTCGACCGCTTTTTGCTCAACTTTGTTAGCTTTTCACGTTAGTTTCTCCTCTTTTCTTTGACTATGATTTGTCTAAGAATCACGAGCTTCTCATTCTAGGTAGTTGAGCGGGGCTTTGCTGCTTTAGCAGTGATGGCCCAAGCTTTGGAGGATTCTATGCCTGATGAAACCAAGCAACAAGAGAAAAGGAAATGGCAATCTGGTCAGGCTGCAGTGGCTAGGACAGTTTCAACACTACTGCAACAGGCTTGGTTGACGCCTATGGGATCTACCGTATGTTTATTCTATTATTTTCTAGGGTTAATTGCATACATGTCCCTGCAAATATGTCGAATTGCAAATATATCCCTGCAAAATTCAACTTTTCATATTTATCCCTTCAAAAATCCACCGTTATTCAAATATGCCCCTACCGTTCATTTCTGTTAAAAAAGTTGATTTAACCCTAGGTTAAATGCTTAACCTTGGTTAGATTAAAAATTGAATTTACATATTTACCCTTTCAATATTATACCTCAATAAAAAAAAAAAAAAAAAAAAAAGAATTATTTTGATGATAGAATTTTATGATTTTTGGATAGGGGCATTTTTGTAACAAGTATAATGGTATTAATTTTGGAGGGATATATTTGTAAGGGGGCAAAAAAGTCATTTCACATTGAATCTGTTAAAAAATAAACAGATTCCAAACGGGGATTAACCAGAGGGGCATATTTGAAGAACTTTGGATTTTTGAAGGGATAAATATGAAAAGTTGAATTTTGCAGAGATATATTTGCAATTCGACATATTTGCAGGGACATGTATGCAATTAACCCTATTTTCTATTGCAATTTTTCGGTTGATACCTGATACAAACATGAGAAATTATTGCCTGCACCCCATGCATCACGTCAGCCTGTGCAGCTGTTATTGATCTTCCCTCCATCACATCTTATGTTTTAAATGCAATCATAAAGAGAAAATAACTTCTAAATCAAGAAAAGGCTTCGACCCGCACGGTTGTGGGGATGGAAGTATTGAAAGGAGTAGAGGGCAGATCACTGGGCGCCGCATGGTTGATGTGGTTTACTAGTCATGTAGGCTTTGACTAAAGTAGCCTATTCATAGGGTTTCTGATATTCTGAAGCCTTCTGAATGATTTCTGCATTTATAGGACGGTGTCCAGGGAGCCACAGTTTCTGCTGCATTGCCACCTCCGTCGTGTATAAATGATTGCTCTGCACTACTTGGATTTGTCATGCGGTCGGTCGCCACGCCAGATGAAGTTAGGGATTTGAAACTTGCCGAGCTAATATCTGTGTGGGCTTATCTTGTTGCCGATTGGGATTCTTGGGAAGAGACGGAGGACCAGGCAATATTTATCGCAATTAAGGAAGCAATCGATTTTCATCAAAGACTCGACTCCGGTGGTTTCTTTATGAGAAGGACCCCATCTTGGATTTTAACCGGGTCGGCAAGTTCTATCATTGAGTGTGTTTCTGCTTTTGTTACCAAGGCCATTACAGCTTATCCATCTGCAATGTGGAGAGCTTGTTCATGTGTTCATGTCTTATTGAATGTTCCAAATTTTGCATTTGATACTGAAGTCGTCAAAAAGAAAATATCGTTAGGGTTTGCGCAATCAGCTTTCTCGCGTTTCAAGGATGCATCGAACGAACCAAGCGGTCTATGGAAACCTCTTTTGCTAGCTATTTCATCGTGTTATTTATCTTATCCCGAAATCATCAAGCAAGCCTTATCGGAGAATGAAGACAACGGCTTCACAATTTGGGCATCAGGATTAGCATGGATTTCAAGTAACTCTTTTGATCTCGGTTTGTCATCTGAATCGGAGATTAGGTTAGCTGGTAAGCTTCCTTTATGAACTAATTTTTCATGTTATGTTATTCTCTCGCTAGTTGATGTAAAGATTTTGTATTGGGTTGCGGTGTTATGCAGTGCTGACTTTAACAAAGGCAGTCGAGCAACTTTTGGCTCGCTCAGAAAGTGGGAGTACGGTTTTGCGGGAATGTTTAATGTCATTATTGAAATCTAGCATACATCTGAAAGAAGTTCAAGAGGAGGAAGATGATGATGATGATGATGATGGCGTAGATGCAGAAGGTACAGATGAAGCTTCAGACGATGAGATCGATGAAGAGGTAACAAGTGCTCGATCTTTGTACTTTTATGGTCATGAATTACTTTTTTTGTTGCTATTATTGGTCCAACATTCTTAACCTTGATTTTTCGCGAGTAAATTGCATCAAGGGCCCTTTTACCGGCTAATAAGCTACTTTTGGACCTCTATATGGCTATTATGCGGGCAATGCCATCCAACGTAATCTAGGAATCTAATTGGAAGTCTAAGTTTGCAGAATACAAAATTCGGGGACATAGTCAGCCGAACCTTCCGAAAAGAGATTTGGGACCTCAGCCGATTTATTATCCCGTAGTTGCCAAAATGCACTAACGAAGTTAATTCCTTTCCCCCTGCTTTTGACACCCCATAATCGCGTATTTCATTGATTAATCAGGATTCCGAGGACGATGTGCGTGAGGAGACTGAGGAGGAATTCTTGCATAGATACGCAGCAGCCGCTGACGAGCTGAGCGAGATGGTTGACGAAGGAGATATAGAAGATGAAGTACAAGATATTGAATTGGGTAAGCCCCTTCTATGGTCTCCGTAAACCGCCCATGATGTTTTCGTGTCGAAATTCTCTTGGAAAGTTCATGTGCAGTACTCTTCTGCTTACCTTCTCAGAACTCTCGATTCAGACGAAGGGAACATGTTTTGATTCTCTCTTCCGTATTATTTAGCGATTGGTGTTGTAGAAGTATATTATTTGTTTTGTGTTCTTTGGTGCAGGATCCTTGGGTGAAGTAGATGTAGAAAATGCCGTGTTCTCTCTAATGAGGCATCACCAAAACCTTCTACAGCTACAAACACTACCACCCAACCTTGTCCAAAGGATCCTCGGCGCATTTCCCGAATTCGAGCAATTCCTTCGCGTTCCATGTTGAGGAATGTTAAAAGAGGTGGACACAACAGCAAAATGCATGTCTTCTTTTTTTCCCCCATTCTTTGAACCCCTCTTTTGGAGCCCCCCCCTTTTTTTTTTTGTTTCTTCCTTGTTTGATTCATATAGAATCTCTCAAATGGCTGTTGTAATTGTTCTCAGTAGGTGAATTATAAACTTTTGCCTTTGTATGGTATGATTGATTGTAGTTTCTTTTTTCTTGTGTGTGTTTTTTTTTGTGTGGTTTGTAAAATTGCTGTTGTTGCAATTTGCTGCATGTAATTCTGTTTCATCAGCTATAAGTTTTGACTACATGAAAATTGTTCAAAAGATACCATTTTTTAGTTTCAATTGTTACAATTTAGACTCTGAAATTTGTTCTGTGTTGTTGCAGTTCAGTATTTAGATCAAGTTTGATAATATGGTGACTATAGCGTTTGGATTGGGGATAATTCAGAATGAGTTATACCAGGTATTAAGTATAAAATAAGGGATAAGTTAGGTATAAAGTAAAATTGTGTTTGGTTGGGAATGAGGTTTAAACCCGGTATAAGGTTTGGATTGGGGTTGAAGAATAAGGAGGAATAGAAAATTGACTTTTATGTTAAATGACGATTTTATCATTGCTTTTATGTATATATTTAATTTGATAATTAGAGATTGTATTATAAAATTTTTTAATGGGAAAAAAAAAAGTAATTTTTAAATTTTAAGTAGGAGTAAAAATTTTAATTTTTAAATTTATATAAATTTTTAAAAAATTATAAAAAAATTATATAAATTTTACAATTTCAAAATTAATATTATTTTTTAAAAAATAAAAATAAAAATTTCTACTAATGATTTATTAAAATATAAAATATAAAAAATTAAAATTTATAAAATTATAAATTTATAATTTAAATATTTTTTAAAATTTAAATATTATAATTAAAAAAAAAGTTTCAAAAGAAATATAAAAGAAAGGAAAAAAAAAAATAAAAAATAAAAAGAAAAAAAAAAAGAAAAAACAAATACTCCTTCCGAGCCTTGGTAAGAAATTGCTTAAACCAGGGGGTGTGGGGGGATGGGATATCCCTCTCCCAAACCGGGAGTATTCCCATTTGGGAGGGATATCCCATCCCGGGATATCCTTACCCCGTTTGGGTATAAAGGGGATATCCCTCTTTGTATCCGTTCTAAACGACACCTAAAAGTACGAAATTATATTTTGTTGTGACGGGCGCTTTTAAATTTACTGACCCTTTTTTCAAAGTACCATCAACACTATCAATCATTATCATTTGATAAATTGCCACAATAGAGATTTTAAAGGTAAAAACTGCAACTTTAGGATCAAACTTGAGGTTGCTGTGGAAAAGAAACATGCAATTCAGCAAACAGTTTCACACAACTGCTGCTACCCATTAACCACCCTACAATCCTTCCTCACCTCACCTTCCTCCCCAGTGATCACTTCTATGGATCCCATCCCCACAACAGAAGTTTCAAGTTTCGATAAAGTTCCTTTTCGAGCGATGCTGTTAGGAGAAGCATTAGATTTGAATTCGCTCGACTTAAAAGCAATTCATACTCATTCTACATCAAAATAGAGATAAAATTCAAATGCTCAGAAAAGCGAAAGTTAAAAGTTGATCATGTTACTCTAACAAAGCAGTCATGGAAGTGCATCCTTATCAGCGCAGGCGCCAAACCGCGATCCCTGTCCACCGCTCTCGTCACCGTCCGCCTGACGATCTTCTCCGCCATCGGGCATGTCAGGCGGTAGTAATCGACTTCCAACGCCGCCACCGGAGGCGAAAAAAGCTCGACCACAACAAGAAAGAGTGTGATCACTAACCATAGTGCATGAACATGATAGTTATGCATCATTTTAGAGGAAGAGAAACACACAAATGCTATGATAGGATGAAGAGAGGTGTAGTATAATTTATAAGAAGCAATTTGATGATAAATTGCTTGTGAGCAATTGTAGAAATTGATTGGGTGAATTTCATTCATTGACTAGTTCATGCATGTGGGGATTGAGTGTGGTGTGAATGTTTCTTAAAACTCATTTGTATGGGTAGGACATTTTATGTGGTGGGGGGGTTGGGAAAAAAAAAGTGAATGCTTTGTATAGTTTGGATGATCATGTTTCTCTATTGAAAAGACCAAGTCATTGTTTACTTTGTTTTATAAGTTTGAGTAGTAGTTTTTTTTTTTTTTTTTTTTTTTTTTTTTTTTTTGAGAAAAAGGCAGTATACTGGCGCTTCATTCATAGAGAAATAAACTTAGCTACAGAGATGAAGCAACCAGACCCCAGAAAAAAAAAAAAAAAAAAGGTCAAACGCAAAACGTGTTCCAATCCAATCGAAGAGACTGATGTCTGATGTCAGCAAGTAAAGTCCCTATACAACGCTTCTTGTTTTCGAACTGTCTGGCATTTCTTAACTCAAGTTTGAGTTAAGAAAACTAAACCCTGTTCTCCAAATCTTGGTTCAACTCCATTTGAGCTACTAGAGTACAAATTGAAAACAGTTTAAGGGTTGTCAACTAGCTGAACACAAGTGAAGTAGGACCAGCTTGAGATCGACTCAAGAATAATTCGAGCCAGCTCGTGTTCAGTTCGAAATTGTTGTGCGGAGGTTTTATGTGCACAGGATCTGCAAAGACGCACGCACGTTCATGAATAGTTTCAATCCAAATGAGAGAAAACAATCGAAGCATAACTCGAACCTCACCGTATACAAATCTCGTGATAAGTTCGGTGTTCGTTCGATTGCCGATTGCTGACGATGGTGCACCAAATATGTTTCTTCTATGAAACGAAATTCTTCTCAAAGTTAAAATTTACCATTATCGCGTTCAAGAAAAGCGGTTTGCACGGAGTTTGATTATCTATCATCAAAAGTTTTTGTTCTCCGAGGTATTCACACACACAACAAGAAGGGTGCACAGAAAACAATTTTCGACCCACTTTTACGGCGAAAACAAAACAGATCCAGGAGATAAACAGCACCGCACTGCGGTGGGGAAAGGCACCACATTTGGTTCAGCCATTCGACGACGCAAAAAAAACCTAAAGTTTTGAGCTCACCGTAGTTCGCACGAAGGTCAGATTGGACTGAGTGACGTTTGAAATAACAAAAGATCAAATTATGAGTCAAGCTCAAAATGACGTGAGACTTGTTAGACCGAATTACAATCGAGACTTATGAACGCTGTATCTCTACATTTTAAATAAATTAGTTGCATATTTCTGATTAATGATCAGC
>CM055066.1:51709990-51804990 GCA_029204045.2 Tillandsia leiboldiana | reverse complement strand
CGTCGTCGCCGCCGCCGCCCACCCCTCCGGCGCCCTCGCCGCCGTCGCCTCCCTCGACAGCTCCGTCCGCGTCTTCGACGTCGACTCCAACTCCTCCCTCGCCTCCCTCGACGCCCCCCCCTCCGAGGTCTGGGGCCTGCAGTTCGACCCCAAGGTCCCCCCTCCCCCTCCCTCTCGCTCTCCCTTTCTTTGGATTACAATGCTTTGGTTGTGATGATTTGATCTACTGAATATGAAAAACTATTACATCTCAGATTTAGTCCTTAATAATTAGTAGTAGATTTGTAGTTAGAGTTGTAGTTTGCTATTAAAAAAATGGCAATGGCAATGGCAATGGCAGTGGCGAAAGCAAGAGATGATATGCAGTTTTTTGAACCCAAGGTGTGGCCTTTCGCGTCTCTTTCTCCATTTCTTTGGATGCGACGACAAATTTTGAAAAATATTTTTGAGAAAGAAAAATTGGATGTCTTTGGTGGGAAGCGGAGGGTACGGATCGGATCTGATAAGAGAAACCTGCTATGAAGTATGAGATTTGCTTTTGTTTGGTGATCGTCTTTGATTTCGTTTTCGTTTGTGTGCTCGTCGTACCAGTTATTAATTCAGCAGTGTAGTTATATAGTTAGAGTTGAATTTTTCTTGTTATCTTAACCGAGTTTTAAATACTTTAGAAAAAGGGCAATGGCAATTGGCATTTGGTGGCAAAAAATCGCGCGCGTAATCTTTTTGTAGCTTAGCTGATTCGCGGTAATAGCGCGGTGTACTCGTGTATAAATTATGTGGCTGAATCCGTCGCCTTATTTGGAAGTGGTATATGCCGTGATGTCAAGGGACGGAATCCGCAAACTGAACTCTAATTCTCTATCTATGCCGCTCGAGACACTTCTAAGCCATTGCCAAAGTTAGTTTTTAGATTTCCAATTCAGTATTGCGGACGTTGGTTAGTGTTGCTAGGGGTGGCAATCCAGCTCGCTGTTCGCGAGTCAGCTCGTGTTCGGCTCGAAATGAGCTCGAGATCGAATCGCTCGTTTAGTAAACGAGCCGAACACGAGCCGAATTTTTCAGCTTGTTTAATAAACGAGCCGAACACGAGCTGGGGTCAGCTCGCTCGTGTTCGGCTCGATAACGGCTCGAATATATATATATATATATAAACTTTAATATTTAGATTTTAGACCATCAATTTTTTATGAATTTTAATTATTAGATTAAAATTTTAATTTTTTAATTTTTTTTCAACTTTATATCTAATAGTAGGAATGAAAATCAAACTTGTTGTTCACGAGCCAGCTCGTATTCGGCTCGTTAATAAACGAGCCGAACACGAGCCGAATTTTTCAGCTCGATATTTAAACGAGCCAGCTCATGTTCGGCTCGTTTATTAAACGAGCCGAACACGAGCCGACCCCAGCTCGCTCGTGTTCGGCTCGTCGACACCCCTGAGTGTTGCTACTATGAGATGCAATATGTTGATTAATAAAATCTAGTTGTGCGCTGGTTATTGCATCTCGTGTTACTAAAGTTGTTACCGTCCGAATGCTCTTCGTTCACGGAAGATGCTGATTTAATTCGATAAGCAGATTCGTTCATCTTTATCAGCTTCCTGTTTCCGAATCGGAACACTTTGTTGTGCCTACATTTTATTTTGCGGTGAAGTGGAGTTGTTTGATGGGTCCATAAAAATACGGATGTTCAGATTTTGCTCCGTTTCCTTTTCTAGCGGACGCCTACGTATCAAAAACCATCAAATGTTAGCTCCATCGGATTGCTATAAAACAAAAATTTTGCACGAGAATACCATGCAGAGAACAATCTACAAGTGGAATTATGTTAGTTATATATATATATATATGATATTTTAGTAGTTTGTGCAGTTCTCTTTACTGCCGAAAACATTACTTTGTGTACTCTCTTTTGATATGGATTTTGCGCTTTTGTGTATATAGCTTTTCGTCATTTGTATTTGTGTTTGATCATCTTATGTACCGTAAAAAAAATTTCCCTGACAGGGCACTGTTCTTGCCGTAGCCGGCGGTGGGAGCGCCAGCGTGAAGCTGTGGGACACCTCCGCATGGCAGCCGATCGCCACCCTCGCCGTTCCTCGCCCGGATCGCGCGCGTCCCGACCGAACAGGCAGCGGCAAGTTCGTCCTCTCCGTCGCGTGGAGCCCCGACGGCCGGCGTCTCGCCTGTGGCTCGATGGACGGCACGGTCGCCGTGTTCGACGTGGCCCGCGCAAAATTCCTCCACCACCTCGAGGGCCACCACATGCCGGTCCGCTCCCTCGTCTTCTCCCCTATCGACCCCCGCGTGCTTTTCACGGCGTGCGACGACACTCACGTTCACATGTACGACGCCGAGGGGAAGAGCTTGGTGGGGGCAATGTCGGGGCACGCGAGCTGGGTACTGAGTGTGGATGCTAGCCCGGACGGCGCTGCTATCGCGACAGGGTCAAGCGATCGGACGGTCAGGCTTTGGGACCTCAATATGAGGACTGCGGTGCAGACGATGACGAACCACACGGATCAGGTGTGGGCTGTGGCTTTCAGGCCGCCGGGCGGTACAGGAGTGCGGGCCGGGCGGCTCGCGAGCGTGTCGGACGACAAGAGCATCTCATTATACGATTACTCGTAGCACCGCCGCCCGCGGAGCGAGAGAGGATATATAAACCTTTGTTACTTTCTTTTCGATTAAACAGTGAGAAGCAGAGACCTTTGGTTTCTCTATGTACCATGGTGTTGCAGTTCTTGTGATTATTTTCTCATCCTGAATCAATTTATGTAATTCGGAAAATTACAACTTTTAGTCTCATTGTATTGTGCTCTGAATGTGCCTTTCTCTTTGTATTTTCCAAAGAAAATATGAGAAAACTATTTGTTGGATCGTTGGCGCTAACCATTAATCCCAAAAACTTGAGCCGTTAGAAATACGCAACCAATTTACTTAAAGTGTACAGATACGGCGTCTACGGGTCTCGACCGGACTCAACCTACCTGGACGTTGGCCTCTTGCCGTTAGGTCTATTGTGGACCGCAGTTCAACTCAACTTATTGGGCTCACCCAATTCAACTTATTAGTCTCCTGGGTCTATTGTCACGAGGCAGGACCTATTTAACCCATAAATAAATAGGCAACAATGGCAACAATCCTCCTCCCAACACCTGTACCGTGTGGGAATCGAACCCGTGCCACTGGCTCCGAACCCGTGCCACTGACTCCGATACCACCTGAATCAATTTATGTAATTCGGAAATTACAACTTTTAGTCTGATTGAGATCTGAATGTGCCTTTCTCTTTGTATATTCCAAAGAAAATATGAGAAAACTTCCAAAGAAAATATGAGAAAACTGAAAGAAAATATGAGAAAACTTCCAAAGAAAATATGAGAAAACTGAATTGTGTGTGTGAAAATTATTTTAGTTTGTAAATTTTATTTTATGGTTTAATTTTTTTTAAAAAAAAAAAATATTTCGCTAGAAGAAGGGCTTGAACCTTCGACCTTGTGGTTAACAGCCACACGCTCTAACCAACTGAGCTATTCCAGCTTATATAATTTATTTAATTTTATATTAATAAATTATAATATTATATTTATATATTCTTAATTAAAAATTTTAAAATTTGAATAATTTACATCACATTCTCATCTCATCTTGAATTTCTAAGAACTCTAAATAGATTTACAAAACCATAACAATCGCAGTTTTCGTATGTCCATATATATATAGAGTTGTGCTGGAATGCTATTGATAGCACCGGCCCAACTTTGTCACCCATTTTGTAGCCCTTAGATCGCATTGAGATTCGTGCAAGCTCTTTAATTAAAAAGAAGAGTTTTTTACTTTTTACTTTTTCTTTTTACTTTTTATTTTCTCTTTTTTTCATTAAAGAGGCTCCACGAATCTCAATGCGATCCAAGGACTACAAAATGGATGGCAAAGTTGGGCTGGTGCTATCAATAGCATTCCAGCACAACTCTCTCTCTCTCTATATATATATATATATATTACAACAATTTCTTTGCCATTCACATCTACTGAGGTGAATTGTGTTTCAGACTGACAAAGCAGACAGATGCAAGACTGGCAGACAGCAAACACATCCCTGCCAAGACACCAACATCAGAATTCACTCTTCCTTCGCTTATCGATCTTACGTGCGCCAGCCTATCCCACACATACTGTCCGTCCGTCAGTCGCGGGCACCTGCATTCGGATCCGCACCGTGTCGTGTCGCAGTAGAAACTGATCGCCGTCAGCGTGTTAATTGCGTACTGGAACGGAGGATTCGTCCAGTACATCCATTTGTAGAACCTGATGTCGAAGAAAACAACCACCACACCTGATGCTGACACCCACATCGACGTCACGATCGACACTGCGAATGCAGCTAACGTCGGAGCTGGTGCCAAGAATGTCACCATCATTCCGAAGTAAGTCACACAAAGAGTGAACAGGAAGAGTGTGGACCAGTACACTAAGAAATCAGCAGCATTTTGTGTCGCGATACCTGCCATGCCGTTTTCGATCCCTGCGAACGCGAGCGTCGTGATCAGGAAGTAGGGGACTTCCCCGACGACCCACGAAACCGGATTGAAGATCGATAGGTTTTTAGCCCAACAACAGACATATATATAGAAGTAGGGTGGAATACTTTCAAGCCATTGGTGCTATCAAATTTTTAGCCTTTGGATTAAAGGATGTGTGGTTAAGATGATAGTGGTCCTCTAGGATTTACTAGGTGGTTGGTTGAATAGTAAAAATCTTAGGAGACCACTATAATTCCAACCGCATATTTTTTCATCCAACGGTTAAAATCTTGATAGCACAAATTATTTGGTGCTATCGATAGTATTCTACCCGGACTATATATATATATATATATATATATATATATATATATATATATATATATATATATATATATATATATATATATATATATATATATATATATATATATATAGAGTAGGGCTTATATACTTTCAAAATCACAAAAAAAAATATGCTTGTGAATTTTTTACCATTGGATTTGTATTGAGATTTGTGTTATTTACTTTTTTTTTCTCTCTTTTTAGTTGACTTTATAAAAATATAAATCTCAATGCAAATCCAATAATAAAAAATTCACAAGCATAAATGAACTTGTGGTTTTAAAAACTTACAAGCTCTAATATATATATATATATATATATATATATATATATATATATATATATATATATATATATATATATATATATATATAATAAAGTTTCTATGCTTTTAAAAGTATCAAGTCATTGGTGCTTATAAGTTTTTAGTTTTTAAATGAAAAGATATGTGGTTAGGATGATAGTGAATCTCTTGGATTAAGTGAGTGGTTGGTGGAATAGAATAATATAACGGATGGAATTAGTCAAAAAAAGCAGATTTTGTTGGCTATTTATTTATGGATTAAAATATGTCCAACTTCCTGCTCCGTGACAATAGGTCCGGGAGACTAATAAGTTGAGTTGGGTGAGTCTAATAAGTTGAGTGGGGCTGCGGTCCACAATAAACCTAACGGCAAGAGGCGCAATAATTAATAGACCTAACGTTCAGATGGGTTGAGTTCGGTCGAGACCCGTGGGCACTGTGTCTGTACGCTTTAAGTGAATTGGTTACGTATTTCTAAGAGCTCGAGCTTTTGGGATTAATGGTTAGCGCCAACGATTTGACAAGTGGTATCAAAGCCAGTGGCACAGGTTTGATTCCCACACGTTGCAAGTGTTGGGAGGGGGATTGTTGGCTATTTATTTATGGATTAAAATAGGTTCAACTTCCTGCCCCGTAACAATAGACCCAGGAGACTACTAAGTTGAGTGGTGCTGCGATCCATAATAGACTTAACGGCAAGAGGTCCAACAATAGACCTAACGTCCAGATGGGTTGAGTTCGGTCGAGATCCGTGGACGCTATGTCTGTACGCTTTAAGTGAATTGATTGCGTATTTCTAACAACTCGAGCTTTTGAAATTAATAGTTAGAAAACTTACAAGGACCAATTGCATGGTGCTTGTACAAGCATAAGCATAATAGCGCCAAACTATATATATATATATATATATATATATATATATATATATATATATATATATATATATATCACTAGCTTCTTAATTTTTTTTCCTTTTTTTTTTGTTTATTTAATTTTTGTCTACTTTACAATAGATCAAGGCAATAACATAAGATCATAACAAGAACCACATTAATTAGAAACAAGCACAAGCAAAAGCAAAAAAAAAAAACAAAGAAACAATTATTTAGTAACCAAAATCATTTTCTTGTAACTGTTCTTAATTATCAAGCAATTCAAGGAACAACAAAACCATGCACTCATGCACCACCTCACAATTCCTTTTTTTTTGCTTTTTTTGTTTTTCCCTCTTTTTAGTAACACTTATAATTAACATCTTCTGCAACTCCTTTTCTCATTCCTGATCAACATTACCTATCATTCATACCAAAAATGATCTGAAACATTTTCAACATTATTAATTCATGCAGTAGTGCAGAAGAAACCAAACTCAATTCTAGGATCTGAGTAGTCAGCAGTGAGAATTTTGTTAGCAACAAGAAGATTTGCTGCCTCAGTGTAGTGCACTCCATCCCAGCTTATGTACTTGGCGCCGTCGTCGCAGACCTCGCACGCCGGATTCAGGCATGTTATAGTTCTGTTGTAGTTGTACGGCGGCCCCCCGTACCCGCAACACGCCGTTAACGGCTTCTCGAAACCTAAGGAAGAACGAAAACAGTAGAAAAAACGTTTAGATGGCCATTGAGTCTGGTCGAGATTCGTGGGCGATGTGTCTATACGCTTTAAATGAATTGGTTGCGTATTTCTAACCGCTCGAGATTTTGGAATTAGTTGTTGGCGCCAACGATTCGACATAAACGAATGAATTTGGGCTCCAAACTTTACGAGAACATCAAATTGATGCAACTTACCATAGCTGGTATAGTTCGCGACGAGATCGTACTTGATAGAAAAGATGTCGGTGTAGACAACCGTCGAATTCTTTAACTCCGATCGCAGTTCGTCGCAGAGCGAGCTCAGTTGAGAATTGAATTCCCTGGCGACGTTATTGGCGGTTTTGAGGCATCCGTATGCGTCGAGATCACCGTCGTCTTTGCGCGGCGCAGCGAGTTTTTCTGGTAAGCACCCCAGGGGGCCAGTGTTGTGTATCCAAAAGTTCCTTCCCCCGGTGTTGTACAAAGTCTACATTTTGAGTTCATGTTAGTCGCGATAGCGAAAAAAATGGTAGCTTAGATGAGTTTGATATCGAACTACCATGACGGCGGATCTTATTTCGCCGACGACGGGCGGAATTTTCACGATCATTTGGTCGTAGGGCAGTTTCGAGCCTAGGATGCCCGTGAGATCGTTCTGGCCGATGTCGATCGAGTAGAGCGCTCTTCGGAACCCGTCATCGTCGATCATGATTTCTGTTAGCAACGAGCGCACAAACCAAACGAAATCAATTGACGATCATGACACAAAAGTAAATTCAAAATGCACGACAAAAAAATAATATACAGATTTACGTAAAAAATACTTTGCAAGGTAAAGAATTACGGACGAAAGAGTAGAGTTTCACTATGTCGAAAAAGAGAATACAAAGAAAATTCAGATCATTCTCTCATCGCTCGATCTTGCTAGGGCAAAAAGAAAAAAGAACACTAATCTTAACGGGTTTTTCCCTAGCGGTCCGAGCCTTTCGCTTCCACCACAGACATCTATGAAATTTGTCGTCGCACTGTGAAGCCGTCGGCGAACCAGAATCATAATATCGAAGTGATTTCAAATTCGGAGTCACATTTAACAGTTTCTAAACCTATTACACGAATCGACGAAAAGAAACTCGATTTCAGTGGCTAAATTTCGTAAGTATAAGCTCAATTTAAGATTTGAGTACGGTGTTCTTGTTCTGTACGTGCCGGATCATTACTACAACAAAATTAGGTTATATGGACACATGTTTGTGACACTTTTTTTATAAGTGTCTCATTTATAGTCCATCTATATCTAAAATTATATTATAGGGACATATTTTTAGGATATTATAGTAATGTGTCGCTGTACACCCTAACGACGGCACATATAGCGATACTAATGACAAGTGTCGATATTTTTTCCAGCAGTAATTTTTTTTTTTTTTTCCAATACTTAAAAGTGTCGCTATAGTATAGTTTTGTTGTAGTGCATGAATTAGTAACCGCATTCGATCTCTCGAAGAGTCTCGAATTCGCATACGTACCTTGCGCAGTGAGCTCTAGAGATCGCGATCGGAAGTGGAGGAACTGCTGAATTTGGATCCTGAGCGCGAACGGGACGTTGTTCGGCAGAGTCGTCGATCCGGAGATGGCGAAGTTGGCTCCATTGCTGAAGTCTGAGCCCAGTGCTTCCAGGTATGGGCTAAGATATCTTGTTGGCAGGCTCTCACCTGATCATTTCAAATTTAACCAGCAAAATTTAAACATTAAAAAAGAAAAAATTTGTGCTCAATTGATCAATTTGAGCATTAAATCCTCACAGTCCGATGAAAAAAATGTTAAATTATACGAAACAATCGTTATTTTTTTAAAAAAAATTTAAAAAATAAATAATACTAGAAGTCTGATATGATTCGAATTCAGAATTTTCTGTTCTAATATCATATGAAATTATACGAAACAAAAGTTTAAGCGGTTGATGTTTTATATGCATGCACTTTATCCACGGAGCAGGGCTAAATTATAAAAAAAAAAAAATTCCAAAAATTAAATTAATTTTAAATTGTAGTGCACTGTCTCAATTTGAAATTATCATTAAAATTAAATTCGGAAAAAATAGCAAAGAAACTATCAGAAAAATCAAATCCTCAACTTCTCAATGGGCAATCAGAGTACCAACCAACTGTACTAAATAGTGACGTTTCTGTGTCCGTTGAAGATAAAATTGAAATTTATATAATTTTTATTGAGAATTTGCAAACTGTCCTGATGCTAGCAGTTAAGAATCTGCAATTCATTATTATACCGACTATTAAAAATTTTATAATTTTTTTTTATTAACCCCTGAAATAAGATTCACTATTAAAAAAATTAAATTTGATTTCTCTTCTGTATAAAATAATTTTAGATGGATTTAAAATAAAAATTTGATTGGTGTTTTCGCTATAAAATCGCAACAATCGGTGCTACAGCAGTTACCGATCGAGTATGCTTAATAGAATAAAATTATTTGTACATGCTCAAAGGGATATATATATATATATATATATATATATATATATATATATATATATATATATATATATATATATATATATATTACATTCTATTTATTCAATATATGAAATATTATTACTAGTCACATCAAGTGACTGATAATGACTCTCACTTATTGGATGGATGAGATTTGCATAGGTCTATCTATAGTGTTACCCCTCTTAATATATATATATATATATATATATATATATATATATATATATATATAAATAAAGAGAGAGAGAGTAGAGTTTATATGTTTTTAAAAGCGCAAGCACATTTATATTTATAAATTTTTTATCATTAAATTTGTATTGAAATTTGTGTTTTCGTAAAATTAACTAAAAAAAAACAAAAAAAAAATATAAATCTCAATACAAATTTAAATTTATTGATAAAAAATTTATAAGTATAAATATACTTATATTTTTAAAAATATATATATAAGCTCTACTCTACAGGGTATTTCTGTAATTTAACTGGAAAGAACTACAAAATGAGACTGGTAGTTGTGTGCTGTGTGTGTGATCAGAGATTAGAGAAAGAGATCAAATAGTGACTTTTTTTTTTTTTTTTTTTTTTTTGTATTTAACCTTCCTTTTATTTTATTATTATAACTTTTTGCAAAAAAAGTTTCTACAAATTTATTTTTATAGTAATGATATTAATAATTTAGATTGAATTAATATGGTAAATAAATTATCGTGCATTTTTTTTTTTTTTTTTTTCGTAGCAGCGTGCAAAAACAAAGAAAAGAGAAAAAAGTAAAAAGCTAAATGTAAAAAATTCTCCAGCACTTACAAAGGAAGTCGAGGACGAGGCGGCCGTCGCAGAGCCGTCCGGTGGGGCGGCGGAAGAAGACGCGGCCGTCGGGGAGGGGGAAGTGGTATCCGAGAGCCGCCGCGATACCGCCGGTGTCAGAATTCGAGTCCCCGAAATTGAAAAATATCACCTCTTTCGCCCGACACCCTCCGCCGCCGCCGCCTTCGTCGTCCGCCACTGTCGGCGTCGCGAATACGCAAATCGTCATCATCACTACTACTATTTGGAAATTCATCATGCATGTGAGTGAAAGCGCCATACTACTACTGCTGCAGCAGCAGTAGTAGTAGTAGTGTGAGTCTCTCTCTCTCTCTCTCTCTCTCTCTCTTTCTCTCTCTGCAGCAGTAGTATTAGTAGTAGTCTCTCTCTCTCTCTCTCCTTTCTATCTTTAATTATTTTCTCACTCTCTATGCACTTGATATATATATATAGTGTGGAGTGGAGTGGGGGTGGTGGTGGTGTTGCTGTTGTGTTGTTGTTGCTATCATATGTTGGAACTATTAATTGCACATGTAGTATCTTTATAAAAATTGATAAAATTATAATGGCTAAAATACAAAAGAAACAAAAAAAAAAGAATTTTTTTAAAAAATAACCTTCTAAAAATTTATATTTTTAAAAATAATCCTATAAAATTTATATTTACAAAAATAATTTTATACCTGCCAACTGGGCGCCACGTGTGCGCGTGTCAGCGAGATTTGTGAGTTGAAATTAGTTGAACATGCAGTCTCAACATACGTGTCTAAACACGCAGTCTCAAAATGCGTGTCTAAACACGCACTCTCAACATGCTTGTTTAGACAAGCATGTTGAGTTGGTGGACAACATTTTAATTTTAAAATTTGAGTCGGTGGACAATTTTTTAACTTTAAAATTTAAAATAATTATTTACTTTAATAAATTTATTATAGTTTTCAGAAGAATATATATAAAGTATATTTAACTGACTTAAATCATAAAAATTAAAAAATTTGATAATAAGATTACGATTTTAAAAGATAAGTTTAGTTTGTTTTTATCTTTTGATAAAAATTTAAAAATTTGATTTTAAAAGATTTTAAAAAATTTTAATTTGATAAAAATTAAAAGATAAGTTTAGATTTTAAAAGATAAGATTTTAAAAGATTTTAAAAGATAAGTTTAGATTTTAAAAAATTTTAATTTGATAAAAATTAAAAAATTTGACAATGCGTGTTTAGACACGCGTGCCTCGACCTCTCCATCCGCCGTGTCTAAACACGCATGTTCAAAGTGCGTGTCTAAACACGCATGTTCAAAGTGGTCATTTTTGCAATTACAAATTTTGTAGGATCATTTTTAAAAATACAAAATTTTAGAGGGTCATTTTCAAAAAAAATCCAAACAAATATAAAAGAAAATTATAAAATTTTATTTTTTATTTTTTCCTCCTGTCTTTTAAAAATTTATATTTTATCTTTTTAAAATTTGAGTAGAGTGAAGTGTTCAAATTATTATTATTTATTTTATAAAAAATAATAATTTTTAATATATTTTTATTATTTAAAAATATTTTCGATATAAATATAAGAAATTGATAGAATAGAGACGAAATCCTGACGGAGGGGGACTAAATATATCGATTTAAATTTTTGAGATGGTAAAATATAAATTTTTGAAAGCCAGAAAAAAAAAATAAAAAAATTAATATTTATATGGAGATTTTCTTTAATAGCTTTTAATTATTTAATAGCTAAAATATAGTAAGTTTTTTTTGTAAATATTTTTTCTTTTTTAATTTTTGAAATTTTATATTTTACCTACTTAAAATTTACTAAATGTTTTAAAGAAGATTATGGTGGTAATTGAAAAATATGAAATGATAAAATTATTTTTATTTATTTTATATAAAAATAATATATTTTTAATATATTTTTTTTAAAAAAATTAGTATAAATTATAAAAATGAACAGAATAATAACGAAACCTAAGAAAGGGGAGTTAAATATATTAAATAGAAAATTTGAAAGATAAAATATAAATTTTTAAAAATAAGAGGGAAAAGTGAAATAGCAAATATTTATTAAAAAACTTTCTATATTTTAATCATATTATAAAATATATATTTAAAAAACATTTGTGTCATTCTCTTTGAATTATAAATTAAAAATTATTTATTTCTAAAAATATATATTTTATAATTAAAATTTTATAAAAATAAATTTATAAATTTGAAACTTTATAGGGAGGCATATTAAATTCTCCCTATGTATGGGTCCAAGAGAAAGGACACAAGAGGAGACTGAGGAGATGGTACTTCTCCCGTGACATTTTATAATAAATTTTTTTTTTTAAAAAAAAAAATATGTAGTAAAATTAAAATTCAAAATTTTATATGGGCTAAATTACAGAAAATTTTTCTATAATATTTCGCTTTTTCACTTTTCCTTCCTATTTTTTAAAAGCTTACATTTTGCCCCATCGTAATTATTGAAATATGCATTTATTCCCGCCGTCACCATTCCGTGGGTGAACCGTCAATTTTTTAAAAACTATTATTGAATATACCCAAAATACTCTTCAAGAATGACGGAAATAAATCTAAAACTCATTCTCTCTCCAATATAAGGTAAGGGTATTTTCGTTAATTTACCTTCTCTGTTAATGCGGTTGCCCCCTAAAGATAATTCGGTAATTACGAGGGGAAAAAATGTAGGCTTTTAAAAGACAGAGGATAAAGTAAAAAACCGAAATATTACAGGAGAGTTTTCTGTAATTTAGCCATCTATATTTTACTAATTCTAGTTTATTTAGATACAAGGTTATTTTGTTATTGTAATAGTAGTACTATATTATTATATAATAGTTATAACTGTTTAAAAATTTAAATATATTTAAATTTAATTATTATTATCAAATTTTGTCGGATTGTTAGCGCTGATCATTAATTATAAAATATCGAGTTATTAGAAATACGCAATCAATTCACTTAAAGCGTATAAATTCGAGTTATTAAAAATTCGCAACCAATTCACTTAAAACGTACAGACATAATGTTCATAAGTTTCTGTCGAATCGTTTGCGCTAACCATTAATATCAAAATCTCGAGTTATTAGAAATATATAATCAATTCATTTAAAACGTACAGATACAGCGCCTACGGATCTCGACCGGACTCAATCTATCTGTATATTAGGTTTATTGTTGAGTCTCTTACCGTTAAGTTTTTTGTGAACTACAACTCCACTCAATTTATTGGGACTACCTAATTTAACTTATTAATCTTCTGAGTCTATTATTACGGACAAAAAATTCAAAATATTTTTAATTCATAAATAAATAGCTAATAGTCTTAACCGGACTCAACCCATCTGAACGTTGGATATATTATTAGACCTCTTACCGTTATGTCTATTGTGGATCGCAATCCCACTCAATTTATTGAACTCATCCAACTTAACTTATTAGTCTCTGAATCTATTATCACCGAATAGAAAATTAAAATTATTTTTAATTTATAAATAAATAACAAACGATCATCTTAAGAAATATATATATCTATATTTAAAGTAATCTCAATATTTATATATAAGATAATAAAATTTTATAAATACAGTTATTATCTGTGTGTAACTGAATAAATTATTTATAAATACGTTCTTTGTAGATTATTTTATAAAATAAATATATAAAATTTGTCTGAACTACGGATCATTTTGATCAAATTATTAATTTTTTTAAAAAAAATTACTTGATTTGTATTAATTTAAATATATTATTTATTTTATATAATTTTTATAATTATAAATTTAAAGTAATATTGACTGATTTAAAATTTGAATAGTAAATTTAAAATTTTGACAGATTGGGTAGATGATTCAAAAGGGTATATATAAGTATACACCTCTTTAGGAGTGTATATCTCACACCCCACCCTATTCTGAAGTGGAGTAAATTTCACTCGTCACTCACTCGATGTGACGAGTGAAATAATATTCACCCCAGAATGAGGTGGGGTGTAGGATGTACACCCATACCTAGCATCTCTCGATTCAAAATGGTCTATTGTTCAGATAAGTTTTGTACCTTTTTACGCGCACATAAAAAGTAGGGTTAATCGCATACGGCTCCCTGCAAACATATCGAATAACAGATATATTCCTATAAAGATTAACTTTTTATATTTATCCCTTCAAAAGTCCAACGTTATTCATATATATTCCTACTGTCTATCTCTGTTAGAAAAATCTAGTTAACCATAGGTTAAATACTTAATCTTGATTAGTTAGTGAGATAAATTTAGAACTTTTGAATAACTTAGAACTTTTGAAAGAATAAATATGAAAAGTTGAACTTTGTATGGATATATCTGTTATTCGATAGATTTACAGAGAGCCATATGCAATTAACCCTAAAAAGTATTATACAAAACGCGGTATCGATCTGCGCCTTTGTGGGTACATTTTGGGGTCCCATAAGCAAAATCTAAGTCCCATAATTTGATGAGTACACGTGAAAGGATGAGGTGGCACCACTAATTATTTATTTAGGAGCACGCGTGACTCCGCGCTCCATTATACTGCACATAGCAACAAAGTAATTTTGGATAATTTTTAATTTGTGTTGTTTTATTTATTGTAACTTAAGTTTTTTTTATAAAGGTCATTTATTTTAAAATTATTTTAAGTTTAATATATTTAATTTTTTAAATGTTTTGGATCTTGCTATAATCTAAATTGTTATAGTCAGAATAAAAGATTTAGTCATATTTATATTTTTTATATATAAAACTAATTTAAATTTCAGAATTATTATATTTTTTCTCCTTTTAAGTTCTGACTTTTTCGTCAGACTTATTCATACTCACAAACATTAGACGATATGAGACTCGTCTGACTAGCCTTAGCCGACCTTGTAGCGAGCTACACTTCACCCACATCTGCTGTATAATCTAAGCTCAGTTATGACTCATCTCACATTTTCGACTGGTGATTGGCTTTCATATCAATTGTGACACCCTAATTTTTTAGGGAGTCACCAATTCGAGAACTATTCTAGCTCTAATATGCTTAACTCTCTTAAAATATTATAACCGGATTAAAAGGTTTAGTTCTATTTATACCATATATATATAACTAATCTAAATTTCGAAGGTTTATATTTTTTTCTTCTTTAAGTCCTGACGTTTTCGTCAGACTCATTCATACTCACAAGTATCGGGTAATGTGAGACTCGTTTGGTTAGTCTTAGTCGACTTTATAGAGAACTGCACTCCGTCCACAACGGTTATTAATATCGCGTTCTATCCGCTGTATAATCCAAGCTTAGTCAAGATTCATCTCATATTTTCAACTGGTGATTGGTTATGATACTAATTATGATATCCCAATTTTTCAGGGAATCACTTATCTTAAAACTATTCTAATTCTAGTATACTTAATTTTTTTTACTATCACCTAATATATTATTAACGGATTAAAATGTTTAGTTATGTTCATATCTCTAATTCAAATTTCGAAGATGTTATATAATTATTATACATATTTTGAATAAAACAAACACAAAAGTGAAAGAGAGTTTAGTTTTCCAAATAATTAAAATATAATTTGTGTTAAAATTTTAATTTAATTAAAATTTATTTTTAATGCAATTTTAGTAGTGCGCGTGCCACCGCCACTTCTAAAAAAAATTATGAACGTGAAAATTTGGGGCGGTGATTGGACCCACACGAGTGTTTTTTTTTTTTTTTTTTTTTTTTTTTTACTTTTTATTATTTTTTTTATACATATTCAAATTCGAAATTTGATTTGGATATATTTAAAGCGACCCCCATCACTGCTTTTTCTACCAAAATATGAACGTGCAAATTTGGAGCGGTGGTGGAGTGGTGCTCTCGCGTCCACAGATTCAAATTCAGTGTTTGATTTAATGTATTTAAATTTAACTGTTATAATGGTTTAATTAATAAATTAATTTTAAATAAAAAATAATCAAATCTTTCAAATCATCTACTTTAAATAAATAATCAAATTATATTTAAAAAACACCTTCCAAATAATTTATTGAATCCAACCAAATAATAATTCTTAAAATTTTAGCTAAATTATGAAAAAAATTTATTTATGCTTCCTAATTTTTAAAAATTTATATTTTATTTTTTAAAAAATTTAAATTGATATATTTAGCTTTCATCCGCAAGAGTTACATCAGCAGTCCATCTATTTCTTATAGTTAAATACCGAATTTCTTTTTAAAATAATAAAAATATATTAAAAATTATTTTTTTTTATAAAATAATTAAGAATAATTTGATTATTTTACTCTCTCTACTAATATCAAAATATTTTTTAAAATATTTAAAAAATAAAATATAAATATTTGAAAGACATGTATTTATAAAAAAAATTTCTGTATTTAGCCTAAATTTTTTTTATCCAAATCTCAATACTAAATTACAAGGAGCAATGCTACCTGTACACCCCGAAGGGGTGTACATCATACACCTCCACCATTTTAATGGTGACGATACTTTTTACGGGTCACATCAAGTGACCCATCATCACACCCCCACCCTTAGATGGGTGGGGTGTATGATGTACACCCCGAAAGGGGTGTACACATAGCATTTTCCAATTACAAGAGGAATGTGGAACTCATCATTCATTTCTTTTTTTCAATGGAAAATTCTACATGTACACCCCCCTAAGGGGTGTATATCTCACACCCCCACCCATCTAGGGTGGGGGTGTGATGAGGGGTCACATCATGTGACCCCCAAAATACACCCCCACCCTTAGATGGGTGGGGGTGTATGATGTACACCCCCAAGGGGTGTACATGTAGCATGGCCCTCTAAACAAATCCTAACAATCTCCACCTTGATTTGATTTGTAGTATTCAATCGCTATATCGAGCTCTCCTTCGCTCCTTCATGAGCGACTGCATCTCTGATCTCGCTTTTGGACTCTCTAGCTCCACCTGAAGCCGAAAAATTACATACCTTCGAGTCCAACACGCCTAGCGAGATCAAATTGTGATCGCCTCCCGTGATGATCGGTAATCCAGTACTCTGATGTCGATATCTCCTGAGGATCGCCAACCTTTAACTCCGATACCCATGGTTGAAAAAATTCTAATTAATATTTAAATCTTAACAAACTTATCTCTTTAAGATTTAAATAATATATATATATATATATATATATATATATATATATATATATATATATATATATATATATATATATATATATATATATATATATATGGAAAATGCTATGTGTACACCCCTTTCGGGGTGTACATCATACACCCCACCCATCTAAGGGTGGAGGTGTGATGATGGGTCACTTGATGTGACCCGTAAAAAATATCGCCACCATTAAAATGGTGGAGGTGTATGATGTACACCCCTTCGGGGTGTACATGTAGCATTGCTATATATATATATATATATATATATATATATATATATATATATATATATATATATATATATATATATATATATATATATATATATTATACTCTTTAATATTTTAGAAATATTTTATTTATTTTTATTTTTTTATTTATAATATACTCTTCATATATTTTTTTTCATAATTCAAATTTATCTCTGCGGTTAGTACCTATTAAATTATCTCGAGTTAAATTTTTATCAAAATTTAAAAAATTAAAATATCCACCTATCCTTAATTTGAGGGCACATTAGAAAAGTTGATAATAGTAGAAGAATATATTTAAAAATATACAAAATTAAAATATTTTTATTGCTCCTAACTTAATGGCAAATAAGAAAAATTGGTTACTACGATAGAAATAAATAAATAAATAAATAAATAAATAAATATATATATATATATATATATATATATATATATATATATATATATTGAGAGAAAGGTAGTATGCTAACTGATTCGTTTATTTTGAAAAATAGCTAGAAAATGTAAAGCAACTAAATTTCGAACTCGAAAACTCAGATATCAACCACCAAATCTTTTGTCACTTGCTCTCAGATAGAAAGATATATTTGAAAAAATAAAATAGTAATTTTACATAAATAATAACAGTTGTTAATAGTTCACTAACCGAATTTAACTTTAAAAATATATTTGAAATAACTTGAAACGTTAAAACAAAATAATTTAATATTAATTTTTTTAAAAAAATAAATAAATAAGTAAAAAAAAAATCAGAAATACAAAAGCAATTGTCCCTAAAAATAAAATAAAATGTATATATACTTTTCTACAAAAGTTAAGCGAAAATAAACTACTACTATCTTGTGCTAAAACAATGTAGATTTTAAAAGTAATGGTTAATTTCATACAGCTTATGTAAATATATCGAATAGTAGATATATATTTATAAAGTTTAACTTTTTTATATTTATTTTTTTATAAATTTTAAATTTTATATATATATATATTCCTAGTTTATCACCGTTAGCTTATTATTTATTTTTTAACAGAATATAAGTGAAATATCAATTTTATCTTACAAATATGTTCCTTCAAAAATTTTAACAGTTAAAAAATATATATATGATTAAGTATAATATCTGAAAAGATAAAAAAAAAAAATTATCTCGCTCATTGATCAAGATTAAATATTTAATTTATGTTTAATTATATTTTTCTAACAAATATTGACGGTAGGAATATATATGAACAACATAGATTTTTTAAATGAATAAATATGAAAAATTAAATTTTATGAGGATATATCTGCTATTGTATAAAAGTAATCCTTTAATTTATTATAATTTCTAGCTCAAAATTTTTAAATTATTATAATTAAATCGCACGCACGATCAAATCAAGCTGACTAAATATTAATAAATTATTAATTTAGAAATAATATAAAAATATTGTGATTGATAAAACAATAATAAATAAAATGTTATATCACTACTACATTAATAATTTATAAGTATTTAGTCAATTAAATTAAATTATGTAATTTGATTGTAACAATGGGAAAAGTTTGAATCACAAATTACTATAATTTGAGGACTAAAAATGTAATTTATCCCCACAGGGATGGGCCCACTTTGTCTGCCACTGGGCTGACAAATCAGCGAGGGACAAGTGTCACTGTTCTCAATGAACACCTAATGTGGAAAATTTGTCACTAAGCACTTATAATTATAGTAAATTATAAAATATACTGAGTTACTAAAATTAAGGAGTTTAATAATAATAATAATAATAATAATAATAATAATAATCAACAAAAGCAAGTAATTAGGATTTTGTCTTAGTGGGCTTTTTAATTAATTAATGGAGCTAACAACATCAAGGTGTAATTTGGTTATTTTTATAAGATAAAATGTGTGAAAGCAATGTTATCCGTACATCCGAAATCAGGTGTACGATATATATTTTATCTATTATGGGGTGAAAAATTATTTACTGGTTATTTCGAAATGATCAGTAAAATTCACTTCACTGTACACACGATTTCGTATGTACAAAAAGTATTTTACAATGTGTGGATACTGGATAGTCTCTGTACTATTCTGATGTTATAACTTAGTTCATAATCTTTTAATTATTTAAATTAAAGCCGTTGGAAATATCCGATATTTCATATTCAATCCGAACCCTATTTGGATCCGAGTCGATAAAAAATGGATAGAACACGAGTATAAAAAATTACCCATTGAAGTTTCAGGTGTTGGTATAGATATGTCATGGCGCGGAGTTCATTTTTTAAAGCCTTTTCAAAAATAAGGTTAGCTTGAAAACAAAGTTAGCGAAAAAATAATTTTGCCCACAGGACTAATAAACTCGTCGTAAATACAAAAATTTTATGAAAAGTAGAAAGTGGGGTGACTCACCGGCTAACGATTGTTGTGGGCGGAGATTGGCTCCCATAAGGTCGGTTAAGATTAGAAAGACAAGTCTCACATCACCTGGTGATCTCGGATTATGTGCGTAATTAGATTGACAAAAACATCATGCCTAAAATGAAGGAGTCTGTGCCACCCCCAATAGTCCCACATCGAATGGGAATATAGTTTGTGGACACTAGTAATAATAACTGGGTTTAAATATTTTGGGCCGATGGTTTGGGCCTAACGAGTTATTATTGCTAGTGGGTCGGATCGTTACATTTGGTATCAGAGCCAATCGCCAGTCGGAAGTGTGTGACGAATCTCGACTGAGTCAGGGTTTAAATAACAAGGCGAGAGGCTATACCAGGGTTTGAATGACAAAAGTGACAGACTATGTCAGGGTCTGAATGTTGAATGATAAGTCTAACAAAATAAATCTCACATCACTTGGTGATCTCGAACTGTGTGTGTAATTGGGTTTACGAGGATGTCATGCCTAAAATGAGGGAGTCTGTGACATCCAATAATCCCACATCGGATGGGAATGAGATTGTGGGCAATAACAATAAACACTGTGCATAAACATTTTGGGCCGATGATTTCGGTCCAACGAGTTATTATTGCTAGTCAATCGGATCATTATAGAATACTTTATATCCATACCCGATTTGGACCTAACCAAACTTGATCTTTTATTGGGTAAGGTCTGAATACTTTTCATACACAGACCCCGGTGAAACACCCGATAGTAATGTCCGATAACTTTTCCATGACCCTTATGCTCGTGAAATGCGACGAGCTTTTCTTGTATTGAGATATTTTATTTTATTTTTGAACGAATTTTATTTGACTGTGTACAATTCATTAGAACGCGAGTTTTCTATAATGAGAGATTTATGATTTGTTTATAGGCTGTTTAATAAAGTCTATAAAAAATATATGCATATAAGTATTTGTACCTGATCTAAATCTGACTCATACCCGATCCGCATCCGATTTTAAGTGGGTAGTATAAGAATAGTCACTATCCAAATCCACTCAAATAGACCCGAGAAGAGTATATTAGTAACTTAAGTATTCAGATTCATATACGATCAGAAATTAAACGAGTAGGGTATGTATATATTTTTCTATGCGTATTTTTTTTTAGGGTACGAGTACAGTATATCAACTACTCAGACTCAATCCGGTCTACGGACACCTTTACTTGTAACTCGTGTTGCAGAGAGCCGTGCTGGGCCGGGCCAATTTTTTTTAATTTAATTTCCTTGATATGGACCTACCCAAAAGTTTGGGCCGGGTTTGGGCTTAGTAGCCCAAACCCGGCCCATTATGAAATGTAGACACGTGAGCTCAATGCCACGTGTCGCGATCACAAGAAGCGTGAGTCACGTGGCCCCGGGGGGTCAAAAAGAGCGACGCGAAGCTTCTCACGAGTCCCCACCACCGCCCTTTGACGTGCATTGTAAAAATGTAACAATACCCCACAAGTATAGGATATTCCCAAAGAGACTCCTCCCCTCAACTTATTTTAAATCAAAATTTTCACTTAATTTAATAGTTTAAATTAATTTCTACCTAACTAGTCAAATAAAAAACAAATTTTAATACTTAGGAGTCTTTTTCATAATATACTATAGTTAAGGGGGTTTCGACACATTTTTATCCTCTATATATATACAAAGTCCCTCTCTCCCAAAATGTAGCGAAAGCGTTCTCTCACAAAACCTCTTCTCTTTCACGCCCCCCCCCCCCCCCCCCCCCCGCCCACATTTTTGGGCGTATTCAATTCGATCCCTCGTCTTCGTCCTCGTCCTCATCGGCGTCGGCGGCGACGGCGATGGCGGTGGAGACGGAGGTGGCGGCGGCGGCCGACCTCGCCCTCTCGGAGACCGACATCAAGTGGGACAGGTGCTCGATCTTTTCATTTTTTCCCCGATTTTTTTCGTCTGTTTTTGCGCATTTAATGGGTTTTTTGGCATTTTTTTTACGGTGGTTTTTGATCATTTGAAGAGTCGAGTTTGCTTATAATCCGATTTTGTGAAATGGTTTGTGGTTGTTTTGGGGGCTTAGTGCGATCTGAGCTGTTGTGTAGGTGATAAATGTTGATTTAGGGCATTTTATGGGGCTTTTTTGTGATCATTTAGTGGTTTTTGTTCAATTTGAGAGTTGAATTTGCTCAGAAATCCGAATTTGTTAAATGCGTTTTGGTTGTTTGGGCGCTTGGTGCGATTTGGGCATTTATTTTTGTTGGTATTTAATCCTTATGTATTATAATTTTAACATAGGTTTATGAACAAGTATATAGAGAAGCGTTGATCAAGTATGTTATTGCGAGTATATAAATATGTTTGTTCCAAGGCCCCTTTTTTTTTTTCTTTTTTTTTTTTTTTTTGCTACTTTATTAATTGCATCATGTAAGAATAAGAATGTGTTTAATCGTAGAACCGCACTATTTGGGATCGGGAACGCGAGGAGATTGCGTTACGTCCTGTGAGAAAGTAAGAAAATTATATTTTATTATAAGAGATAATTGCACGTGTACTTCTGAAATTTGAAAAAATATCTGATTTATTCCTTTTATTTTTTTCTTTTCAATATATTCTTCGTACGTTCCACCGTTATTAAAAATATTCCTATCGTTTTCTTTTGTTAAGGTTAAATAATAATCGGAGTTGAAAACTATTAGATATACCTATTTTGTCCCTATCTACCAAAACTATTGAAAATTTTAAAGGTACATAAGAAAAATTGGTTATAGTAGAAGGGTATATTTGAAAGGGCAAAATGGTAATTTTACATAGATAACGGCAGCTTCAAACGGTACACTAACAGAGTTTAACTTCAGGGATATTTTAGAAAAAAATTGGAACGTAAGAAGGGTAGTTTTAATATTAGCCTTCTAAGAAGGATAAATCTAAAAACAGAAAAATTTTTAAGGGTATATAGAAAATTGCCCCTTATTATAATTTATGTCCATGGTTTTTCATATAATGTGGGACTATTGGAGTGTCACAAACGTTCAGGTACGTCATCTTGTCATTCAGACCCTGACATAGCGTATCACCTTGTCATTCAGATCCTGACTTAGTCCAGACTCGTCACACACTTTCGGCTCATGATTAGCACCAAATGTAACGATCCGTCCCACTAGCAATAATAACTCGTTGGGTTCAAATCATCGGTCTAAAGTGTTTGAGTCACTCGTGTCCATAGTCTCATATAAATTCAATCACAATCTCATTTTCATCCGATGTGGGACTATTTATTGGGTGTCACACAATGTCGCGTATCCGCAATAAATCAGATACGATATATTTTCTGCAGGCCCATCGGAGAACGGAGAAGCATGTTTTACCTTATAACTTTAGATGGCTCTCAATCCCAAATGAGTCCGGAGTAGCGCGAGTATGTGAAGGTCAAGCCCTAGATATGAACAAAAGAATCTATGATACTTCATTAATGGTGAATAGAGAAATGAAGGCCAAACACTTCTTAGTTTGTTGCTTAGTTAGCTAGGTCGAAAATTATTGTTACGACACATGCCTTCATCGAGTGTGACGTTCGGAAAGATTTGCAGAAAGAATTGTAAAACGAGAGAAGAAGATAAAGCTCATAAGCAATTTGCGTTCGCGGGTGTCACCTTGATATCGTACGCAATTTTGAATGAATAGAAGGCTGCTACCTGATTCCTGAAGAAACCTAACTTGTATGGGAAGACTGCCATACTGAGGACCTAACTGATTTTAGATTTTGTTTGGTTCCGAGACCAAACCGTGGGATCGCTGAATATGAAGTAAGAACTTTCTGGCTTGGTTTATGTCACGCCCCGAGTCCGCCAATTTGTACGGTTCGGGCACGCCAACAGACCCGCCAATCGGGTATGACTTTTCACTACCCGAAAGGAACGGTAACATCCATAATCATACAACAAGTATATGCGGAAGCTCAATATCAGAGTACTAAAAATCACTACAAATTTAAACTTTCATTTTATAAACAAACAGTTTAATACGGAAATGAAAGCCTACAAGAGTGAACCAACAAACCAGTCGTCAATCCACGACCCAAAACTCTCTATCAACTCTGGCCACACTGGGCAAGGGCTACTATGCCACCTAAACAGCTCATTCGTGGAACCCCATTTCCAACCAGGGGAAATCTCAAACGTGATGTCTGGCCATTTTCACCAAGTAGGTGAGAGACAGGACATTTTGTTAGACAGGACATTTTGTTTGGCTGAAAGTAAAAGAAAACACCAAAAACAGAACCAAGTTGACCCTTACCAAGAAACACCATACTTCTTTTGTTAGGGTAAATACTCGTAGAACTGTTGGCGAACTATCATAAATGCTCCTCCGACAAGTGTGCTACTGCAAGAATCTGTATTTTATGCGGGCATCTATGATATCACAAATCTCTAAGCGATACATCGACGCAGTATTTTAATAATTAAGTGGGTGAAGCTGGAAATTGCCCTTATTAGTACTAGTTTTGTTCAATTGGAAGGTGCTGGAACTTCAAACTATGAATTAATAAAATATTGTTATTTTTGGTTCTGGGTTTATTTAGGTTGGACAAGACGAGATTCCATGTCATCGGAGCGATCCTCTTTACTGCCCAACAAGGCTTATTACATCCGACAGCTGTGGTGAAAACTCGAATGCAAGTTGACGGAGGTGGGCTCTCTCATATGACTGGCTTCTCAGTATTCAAAAAGATACTCAAACAAGATGGTATTCCTGGCATTTTCAGAGGTTTTGGTACCTATGCTGTCGGCGCTTTACCGGGCCGGGTATTGGCGCTCACTGCGCTCGAAGTATCAAAAGATATGATGATGAAAAACTCCGAAGGTTCGGATACGAACGAGGCAGCGCAAATTGCCGTGGCTAACGGAGTGGCCGGCTTGGTGTCAAATGTAGTTTCCTGCGCATATTTTGTGCCCTTAGATGTGGTAAGCATGATCTTTTTTCTCTCTCTTTTCATTTCTTGTTCGCAAAGAGTAAGTAGTTCTAGGGCTAAGTCAGGCAGGCAGGCGCTACATTTCTAATGCTGGTTGACGATATTGTACAGACTTCTAACAAAATTTTACGTCATTAATAATGTCGTGTTTTCGAATATTCTGAATGTAGATTTGCCAGAGGTTAATGGTCCAAGGTCTACCAGGAATGACTAACTGTAATGGCCCATCCGATGTTATACACAAAGTGCTTAAGACGGAGGGCTTTCGCGGTTTATTTAGAGGCTTTGGATTAACAATATTGACCCAGTCGCCCGCGACGGCGCTTTGGTGGGGTGTGTACGGTGCCGCTCAGCACGCAATTTGGAGGTGCTTAAACTTTTTATCGAAGTCGAAATTCGCAAAAAAAATGTTTTGTATCGTTACTCGTAGAAATGCTTGAGATGGTAAAACCGCAAACTTTTTGTTTCAATTTAGGAGCTTGGGGTATGGAAATGGAAATGGAAATGAAAATGAAAAGGAGGAGAAACCGTCCGAGTTGGAGCTAGTTACAGTTCAGGCGACTGCGGGGACTATCGCCGGCGCATGTTCGTCGATTCTCACCACTCCAATAGATACGATCAAAACACGACTGCAGGTGAAGTAATCCGAATGCTCATTCTTTTTAATCAAATGCTTCTGCTGTTACTCGCGCGCGGAGTCATACTCTTTTAAAATTTAACGGCAGGTGATGGATAACTACGGCGTCGGGAGGCCGTCGGTCGTGAAAACGACGAAGCTGCTCTTGGAGGAAGATGGCTGGAGAGGCTTCTACCGAGGATTCGGACCGCGCTTTCTAAACATGTCACTATGGGGAACATCAATGATTGTTACATATGAACTTATCAGTGAGACTCTTCACCTGAGCTTCTTTTTGTTACTTTCTCAAACTTAAAAGTGTTTAGTTTACATTAACAATCTTGTTTAACTTCCGCA
This sequence comes from Tillandsia leiboldiana, assembly GCA_029204045.2. Classification (NCBI taxonomy): domain Eukaryota; kingdom Viridiplantae; phylum Streptophyta; class Magnoliopsida; order Poales; family Bromeliaceae; genus Tillandsia; species Tillandsia leiboldiana. Next base: position 51,779,159 of record CM055066.1, on the reverse strand, counting down.
GAGCGGCTCTCCGTGAAGCGAGATTGAGTTGGATCGAAAACCGACGAATTTACGCATCAGCGTAGTCGCACTAATCTTCGACAGGTGATATCCCTTGATCTGTTGTTCTGCTGCATTTTCTACTCCTTGATCTGTTCTTCTGCTGCATTTTCTACTTCGCTGCACGCAGACGAAGCTGGAAAAGCGAAGAAAGAAAGAGGAAATCGAATCGAAAACTTCCATTCAGTTCATGATGAACACTGTAAATGTGTGATGATTCATTCCATCTTTAGCCATTTTCTGATCCTTTCACCATTCATCATTGTTTTGGTTCTTATAGTTGTGTAACAGTATAAGCTGTTAGTATGTTCCTCGAACTAAAATGTGAAAATGTGAAAGCAATGTGATTGATAATGCAACAATAATTAATTTAGGGGCAATTTTCGATATATTTCTAAAAAATTTTCTGTTTTCATATTTATCCCTCTTAGAAGGCTAATATTAAAACTATCCTTCTTACGTTCCAACTTTTTTTCAAAATATCTCTGAAGTTAAACTCTATTAGTGTAGGAGCTGCCGTTATATGTGTGAAATTATCATTTTGTCCTTTCAAATATATTCTTCTACCATAAACTTTTTTTATGTATCTTTAAAATTTTCAATAGTTTTGGTAGATAGGAGCAAAATAGGTATATCTGATAGTTTTTAACTTCGATTATTATTTAATTCTAGTTTAATTGTAGTTAACTTAACAAAGGGAAACGATAGGGATATTTTTAATAACGGTGAAACGTATGAGAAGTATATTGAAAAGAAAAAAATAAGAAGGATAAATCATATATTTCTTTAGATTTTAGGGATATACAGGTAATTACCCTATTAATTTACTACTAATGTAGGAACATCGCGTGATGCGGCGGGTAGAAGTTATAGTAAAAAATTATAAATTAATTAAATAAATAAAAATATAAAGAAGAAATATTAAAAAGTAATAATATAAAAAATATATTAAAAATTAATAATATAAGTATATGTCGTTGTTATTATTTTTTTGTAATTATATAAAATTTTAAAATATTTTAAATGACTTTTAAAAAATGTTCTTTTTTTAAAAAAATTAATTAAAATTAAATTAAATTAAATTAAAATCAACAGCAAATTTAAAAGTCGTTAGTAGTTTGTGATCGCTATCAGTTGAATTGGTGGGATCGAGATCGTTATCGCTAAATTGTTGTTGTTAGAATCGGTGGGATTGGATCGGGATCATTGACTTAGAATCGGTGGGATCGGAATCGTTGAGTAGGATTATTGAGGAGAGGGTGGGAACGAGGATCAGAATCGTTGAGTAAAGTGTAGGAATGATCAAATCAGCGGGATCAGGATCGAGATCGTTGAGAAGAGGGTGGGAAAGAGGTTCGGAGTCGGTGAATCGGTGGGATCAGGGTCGAGATCGTTGAGGAGAGGGTGGGAAGGTCGGTGTTGCGGTCGATTTCGAAAAGAATCTGCTTTGTGCGAGAAAATAATAACGTTTCGAAAGAGGATCGGGGTTGATGTTGCTGTCGATCTCGAAAAGAGTCTCCTTTGTGTGAGGAGAAAGTAATGTTTTATAAAAAGAAAATATAAATATCGTAAAAAAAAATGTATCAATAATAATAATAATAATAATAATAATAATAATAATAATAATAATTTTTAAAAAATAATAATTGAGGTATAGATATTATTTCTATATCAACGGTCAAAATTAATTCAGTTAAATTGAATGGGGGAGAAATTGTAGTAAATTAAAGTAAATTTGACCAAAAGTGTAATTTTCCCTTTACTTGATGTTTGTTTGTTTTTTTGCGGATTTAAACATTTAATTGGTGTATGTTTACTATGTACCTGTAATGTGAACATTTTGTACTATTTCAGAGTGGCCCAGTAAATATATGTACGGAAAAAACAAAATTTTATTTATTAATTATTATTATTATTATTATTTGGGTAAGAGTTTAAGGACCATTTATTTATTTATTTATTTATTTTTTTAAAAAAATTTAGTTTGGAATATAAAGCAGGTTTCGAATTTGAAATTTAAAATTAAAATAAATGATATTTTTTTTCATAATTTAATAAAAATGAAATTTGATAGACTATAGAGGTGGGGAAATGTATTGGGGTTCGGAGCTAACACGGACCCGACCCGTTTCCGGAGCATTGTCGCGACCTCCTCGTCGCTGTGTCTCGGATTCGGTGGGGCCCGCAAATTAATTACCATTACCCGAACCGAAAGCGAGTGCGCGAGCTCTGCTCCTGGGGCCCACTAAAAAGTACAGCTAATTTATCACCCCCACAAAAGAGTCCAAAATACAAAGAGGGGTTAATTCCACTTTGGTCCCTGGCCATCATTTATTATTATTTTTTTTGTGCAATTGTTTATATATTCCTAAATTTTTTTAATTTTTTTTTATTTATTTGTTACGAACGACTAATATTAAAAATATATATTTTTTTAACGTTTCTAAGTTCGCCATTATTTATGTAAGGAAAATGCTATGTGTACACCCCTTTCGGGGTGTACGTCATACACCCCATCCATCTAAGGGTGGGGGTGTGATGATGGGTCACTTGATGTGACTCGTAAAAAATATCGCCACCATTAAAATAGTGGAGGTGTATGATGTACACCCCTTCGGGGTGTACATGTAGCATTGCCCAAAATATATTTTGATTTTTTAATTTTTTAAATATACTATTCTACTGTTATTAATTTTTTTTATTTGTTCTCCAGTTAAGAAAATCCCTAATTTTTATTAAGAAAATCTAGTTCACTAAACTTTATATATATATATATATATATATATATATATATATATATATATATATATATATATATATATATATATAATTATGAATTTTTTTTATTAGATTTGTATTGGGATATGTGCTATTTTATTTTTTCTGAAATATTATGCTAAAATGTAGAAAAAAATTTGTATAAATATTTATTATTTTTAAAAATTTACATTTTAGCTCTTTAAAATTTTAAAAATATTTTCAGTAGGTCACGATATTAATGAAGAGGGTGAAATAATCAAATTGCTTTTACTTGTGCTTTTATAAGAAAAAAATAAATTTTTTTATATTTTTCAGTCATTTTTAAAAATATTTTTGATATAAATTATAAAAAATGAGTCTACGGAATCTAATAGAGCGGGATTAAATTTATCAACTTAAAATTTTGAATGGATAAATTATAGGATTCTAAAAATCAGGAGAGAATAAAAAAAATGAGCACTATAGATCATTTTGAATCGGACGGCCTAATTTTTTTTAATTTAATTAATTTTTTTAAATTTAGATATTACTATCCAACCTTTTCATACTTATTGAGTGATTAAAATCAAATAAATTAAAAAATTAAATAATAAAATTAAAATAATCTATAGTCTAAGTAACTTTTATATATTTTTAATAAGGAGCTATTATTGGATAACTTCTTCCAACAACAACAACAACTAGAAATAACAAATTTCAATGAGGAACTCTCCTCAATTCATACATGTAATATGTCAGTAATTTAAAATTAGTTTTAAGATATATTTTTGGATGGAGATAAAATTAATACATGTCAGCAGATCAGGATTTCCTAGTGAAGCGTGGTTGAAGAGCTTTTTTGTAACATCCCACTTTTCAGAGGATCATCCATCATAAAACTATTCTATCTCTAAAACACTTAACTTTATTGTCCGCTTAGGCCTAACAACTATTAAAAATATTATAATCAGATTAAAAAATTTTAGTCATATTATATATAGTATATATGATTAATTTAAATTTGAGGAGCGTTACATAAAAAATTTTAATCATATTATATATAGTATATATGATTAATTTAAATTTGAGGAGCGTTACATTTTTTTATTTTTTCAATTCTGACGTGCGCGTCAGGCTCAAGCACATTCTGCTTTTTATGGATTACCAATTTTAGAACTAGTATAGTTCTAGTACACTTAACTCTCTTAATCTTTTAGATATAATCACTGTTTAAAATATTATAATCAGGTTAAGATGTTTTAGTCCTATTACATTTTATATATAGGATTAATCTAAATTTCGTAGGTGTTATATTTTTACTGAAGGTTTTGCCGATGCTGAAAGGAATATATATTTTTATAGGAGGTTTCTTGCAATTTACCCATTTATTATTATTGGTATTATTTTTAGAGTTAATTTCTTTTAGTTCCTTATAAATATTTTAAATAGCGCATATATATATATATATATATATATATATATATTGGGCTGGAATGCTATTAATAGCACCAGTCTAATTTTGCCACCCATTTTATGGCACTTAAATCGCATTGAGATTCGCAGAGGTTCTTTAATAAAAAAAGAGAAAAGAAAAAGTAAAAAGAAAAAGTAAAAAATAAAAAGCTCTTATTTTTAATTAAAGAGCTTGTACGAATCTCAATACGATCCAAGAACTACAAAATAGATGGTTGGACTGGTGCGGTCAATAACATTCCAGCACAACTCTCTCTCTCTCTCTATATATATATATATATATTAAATAACGCATATATTTATTTTTTTTAAAATTTTTAAATTATTCATATATATATTTATTATTATTGTCTTATTATCTCAATTTTGTCCCTCCAAATATCTCTATATCCCTATAGTTATAAGTATAATATTTAAAAGATAAAAAAATAAATTTATCTTATTATTTTGAGGATAGGGACTTATATATAAATTGCTTAGAAATTTTAAAGGAGTAACTATGAAAAATTAACTTTGTAGGGATGTATCTGGAAATATTTCCATTGAGAGAGAGAGAGAGAGAGAGAGGGGGGGGAGAGGTTCCTAACTCCATGGATCTCGCTCACCTCTACCCATCGCTCTCGCTCTCTCCCCACCTCGTTCTCGTCCCCTCCCCCTCCCATTCCCATTCCCATCCATGAGCTCGCCACACCGAACCCTAATCCCCTTTCTCCCCCCATTCGATCCATCCCTAACAACCCCGATCTCGTGATCGGATGCTCGTAGACGACGGCGGCGGAGATGGGGGTTGAGGGCGGCGGAGACGGCGGCGGAGGAGGTGGAGGTGTGGCTGGGGGAGTTGCGGGGGACGATGAGGATGTGGTGTCTATAAATGGCCTCTCCATGAAGACCTCCGAGGTGGAGGCCAAGCTCGACGAGGGCAACATCCAGGAGGCCGAGTCCTCTCTCCGCGAGGGCCTCTCCCTTAACTACGAGGTCCCCCCTTCCCCCCCTCTTTCTCTCTCTCTTTCATGATGATGATGATGATATTTTTGTTGTGGATTGCTGTTCCTGGTGATGGGGATTGTGGAAATGTGATTGATTTTAGTGTTAGTTAGTTTTTTGTTTTTTGTTTTGCTCTCGCAAAAAGTGTGAAGCATCTGATGGTGTTGTGTTTGATGATGTTCTTTTTGTTGTTGTTGTTGTTGTTGTTGTTGTTGTTTCCTGGAGAAATGGGGATTGTAATCTTAGAATTAATTTGTTTTGTTGTGGAAAAAGGTATTTTGATCTCGCTTATTATAGTTTATAGCTCAGCAAAAATGGTTTTTTTTTTGTTAATGCGGAGGGCGAATGTAATCTAAAGGGAATCTTCTCTTTGATTCAAGTAATAGTTTAGTATCTAGTGCTCTTTGATTCGAGTAATTGGATGATTAAATGATGCTGTTATTTTGGATTTGGTAAACAAGGGTATAAAATGTGTTCTTGTAGTGAGAGATGCCTATTTGAGTATGTCTTGGGAAGGAAAAAGCCGAAAAAAACTTTATTCATGAATACTTAGAAGCTCGATTGTGTTGATTGACATCGGTTGCCTATATCGCATAGTATTTTGATGGTTTGTCATCGAGGAGTTCTCGATAAGACAACGTTTAGTCATTGGATAATTTGGGGGTGAACTTCTACTTAGGCTCTGTTTAGAATTGCGGGGAGATTGCATTACGTGCAGTGCGAAAGTATGATGAGAAAATATCCTGTTTGCTTTCGTACGTAATATCGCGTTCCGTGTATCGCAATGAGTCAATTATGATATATTTTCTGCGGTTCCACCGAAAAACGCAGAAGCATATCCTTATATGCTTTTGCCTCAAATCTATTTTATTTAATAGCGTTAGATAAAGCTCAATGCCAAACTGGCCCTTAGTAGGCAAGAAAATAATTTCAATTTAGGTTGTTATATTTTTCTTTTTTGCATTAGTTTATAAACTTCGAACCAAGCCCAAATGGCGCGTTAAACATTTCGTCAAAACACTCATTAGATATTTAATGCATTGTTTAATCCATTTCTCCTCCAAATTTGTTCCTTGTCGTCCCTCTCGTGTCCTTGTTTTCTCGATAGTGAGGAGTGGTAGGTAGCTTTCCTCGAGATAGGTGGTGTGGTTTTTGGGTCGAATGTGGGTTTCAGGATGTTCTGGATTTCCATTCCAGTCCAGTTTAGATGAGTTTGTTTTAAGAGCAGGCTGTACGCTGTTTGTTTTCTCTATTTTAGTAATGCTCATGCTTGCACTAACAAGTGCATTGGTTACTAGTCACAAATTATACTCTTTGTATGATTGAAAAGTATGGGGTTCACTGTACATGATAATCTTTTATCTTCGTTGTAAATTAATATGCAAGCTACTCAATTTTCCTCATGTTGTTTCGTCAAACATTTGAAGGAAGCAAGAGCACTTCTTGGAAGGCTGGAATATCAGAGAGGCAATGTAGAAGCTGCTCTTCGAGTGTTCGATGGAATTGATCTTCAAGCTGCCATTCAGCGTTTGCAACCTTCTCTTTCCGAAAAGCCTCCCTCTAGGCGGACCCGCGCACGTTCAGGTTCAGACTCATTGCATTCGGTGTCGCAGCATGCTGCTAGCCTTGTTCTTGAAGCCATTTACCTGAAGTCCATGTCCCTCCAAAAGCTAGGCAAAGCCAACGGTATGTATTATCTTTGAAGGACTTACATAGATGCCCCCTGGAAAATCTTTTGTTTACATATATATTTCGTTGCAAAATCTTAATCTTGAGATATTTCCTTTGGAAAGATAATTTCCTACTAAATCGGATGATTTCTCAACTTATGAGACACTTTTTTTTTTTTTTTTTTTTTTTTTTTTTTTTTGTAAAAAGTTGCACATTCAAGCGGGATATACGAAAATTCAGATTTTAGAGGGATATGTATAAATATGGCCTTTTTGTGTCCTCTCACATAATTTCTTTTGTTTAGAGGATAGAGTTTATTAACTGGAGAGGATTTCTAAATCATGCAGAAGCCGCCCAAGAATGTAAAAGTGTTCTCGATGCCGTGGAAAAGATATTCCAACATGGCATACCTGATGTGATGGTTGAGCAGAAATTACAGGAAACTGTTAGTAAGGCCGTAGAGCTCCTTCCAGAGCTATGGAAACAAGCTGGGCTTTATCAGGAAGCTCTGGCTTCTTACAGGCGCGCTCTTCTCAGTCAATGGAATCTCAACGACGAATGCTGTGCGAGGATTCAGAAAAGTTTTGCTGTGTTTTTGCTATATGGCGGCGTAGAGGCCAGCCCACCCAGTTTGGCTTCTCAAGTAGAGGGTTCATTTATTCCGAAGAACAATCTGGAGGAGGCTATCTTACTCCTAATGATATTGTTAAGAAAATGGTACCTTGGGAAGATCCAATGGGATTCGTCGATGATGGAGCATTTGACTTTTGCACTATCTATATGCGGCCAAACTTCTGTTTTGGCAAAGCACTTTGAAGAAGTGCTTCCTGGAACGTATCCTCGCACTGAGAGATGGTATACTCTAGCTCTTTGCTATAGCGGAGCAAATCAAAATGAAACTGCTTTGAATTTATTAAGGAAGTGTTTAAACAGACACGAAAGCCCAGATGATGTAATGGCATTATTACTGGCTGCTAAGATTTGTAGTCAGGAGTGCCTTTTAGCGTCTGAGGGAGTAGAATATGCCCAAAGAGCTATAGCGAAAGCCGAAGCGGGAGATGTGCATCTGAAGAGTGTAGGCCTCCGCTTCTTGGGAAATTGTTTGGGGAAAAAGTCGAAAGGTGCTTCCTCCGACCATGAAAGGTCTCGCTTGCAAGCTGAAGCTCTGAAGTCATTAGATGAGGCTATGAATCTCGATCGTGAAAATCCGGATTTGATTTTTGATTTGGGGCTTGAATATGCTGAGCAGAGAAACACAAATGCTGCTCTAAATTGCGCCAAAGAATATATCGAAGCGACAGGTGGATCAGTTTTAAAAGGATGGAGGTTGCTGGCTTTGGTTCTATCGGCTCAGCGAAGATATTCAGAAGCAGAAGTTGTTACCGATGCTGCACTAGATGAGACTGCGAAGTGGGAGCAAGGGCCGCTCTTTAGAATTAAGGCTAAATTGAAAGTGACTCAGTCTTCGCCTATGGATGCAGTTGAAGCATATCGATTCCTCCTTGCTCTTGTTCAGGCCCAAAGAAAGTCTTCTGGATCTTTCAAGAGTAGTGCTGAGGTTTGGATTGCTTACTCACAAAATCTATTTTCGACAGTTAGTACACTTGTAGCTGCTCTCTCATCTAGTTTATGTGCTTATAATTATCTGCCATTTATTTAGCTAGAACATTGTTATTTACGGCCTTTTTCTGAAGGTTAAATATATTTCTTTTTGTGAAACTTGACTACATGAATCCTCAAATACGCGTTGAAGTTTGATCTCTGTATGAATCTTTGAATCTTTTATTAGTTATTATGTAACTTCCTCCTACCCTGAACAATCTCTTCTAATTTTTTTTTTTTTTTTTTTTTTTTTTTTTTTTTTTTTTTTTTTTTTCTACCCATTTGAGGATATCATCACTTTAGAATTGATGTATTCATTTCCAATACCACCTTCCTTTTATTGTGAAACATCTCAACATTCTCATTTCTATTGTGATCTTCCTCTTCTGGGATGCACTGTTTCTAAATAGCCGAAGGATACCACAGCTTGCATATCAGCTTCTTTTGAACGTATTTTTGCGCTTTAGAGGCATTGCTCTATTACATATGCTCCACCCGTATTCTTCTATCTCATACCTCCAGATCTCTCTCGTTTCTCGCAACAAAACCCACGATCGGAAAAATTCTCACTTTAGATACGTCTTTTCTCAGTAATCTTTATATAACTCTTATCCTCTCTCCTAATGTTACTAATTATGTATTCCATATATTTGTTTTACTCATCATTGCCCTAACTCTTTATTTACTACTTTTGAACTTAATTTTTGATATTTAAATTTTCAAAGAGAGCACACAAAGGCCGAAACGAAGATCGCCTGCTGGTCGTATGCCAGTATGCAGATGAAATTCTTTCTTATCCTGTTCTACTTTTCTGGTATCTTTTTTAAGGTCGAGGACAATAAGGTGAGCGAGTTTGAAGTGTGGCACGGTCTCGCTAACCTATATTCAAGTCTTTCACATTGGAAAGATGCTGAGATATGCTTGGAGAAGGCTCGCGCACTGAAGCCCTATTCTGCCGCTATACTGAACACAGAAGGTAAGGAACACAAACATCTGCTCGTAAATTGGTTTTTCACTAAACATAGTTTACTAGTTAAGATGATAAGTTCTTGAAATACTGATGAATTAACTTTACTTATTATTACAAGTTAGTCCTTTGGTTTCATGAAACCCTTCAACAGATTGGGTTTTTGAGGCGGAATATTATCGGAAGAAGAGCAAAACTGGTTCTAAGCAGTTTCCCCTATCGATATAACAAGCAATTTTTTTCTACTTTTTGCCGATCTGAATTTATAACCCTTTAAAGTTTCAACAATAATCAATAAGAAAGCTGATCAATTCAATGCATTTGATACTCAAAAATACCAACTCTAAGGCCAAATTTCGGACTGTTCCATATGCTTTTGAAAAAAAAAAAAATACCAGGTTCAATCCACGAAGCCCGCGATCAGGCCGACGAAGCACTGGATGCTTACACCAACGCGCACTCCATCGAGCTCGACCACGTCCAATGCAAGGTATCGATCGGCTCGTTACTGCTAAAACAGGGATCGAAATCCTTGCCCGTGGCTCGGAGCTTCCTCTCCGACGCCCTGAGGCTCGAGCCGACAAACTGGACGGCCTGGTACTACTTGGGAATGGTCCATCGCGACGACGGGAGGGTGGCCGACGCCGCGGACTGCTTCCAAGCCGCATATATGCTGGAAGAGTCGGATCCTATCGAGAGCTTCAGCTCAATCTCCCGGACCCGAAACTGAAGGTTTTGTCTGAGTTTCCTCTTTCGCCTCCCCTACATTTTCAGGTATATACATCACTGAATTGGATTTCGGATGTAGATTGTATTTATAGGTAATTTGATTTCTCTGCCTGCTGTTCAGATTTTTCGCCTCTTTCCTGCCATATTTATATAACTTGTGACAGAACTCGCGCCCTCCCGGGCCGCGGTGTATAAGTTTATCTAATGGGAAATCTTCAAGGCTTTCTCCTTTTTGATGATTCATTTTTTTTACCATCTTTTGAATTTCTTTCTTATAATTCAATTCACAATTTCACTTCTTGTAGTCTGTTTTGCATAACAATTGCTATGCTTAGGGATGAACTTGAAATCTGAGTCAAATTCCAGGGTCATGAATGAAATTAAAACTGAAGCTAAACATCAGGAACTAGTAAGTTGTTACAATTAGAAGGTTTTTGTAGATAACATCAAAATCTGGATCATAGTTGATTATTATTATTATTATTATTATTTTATTATTTTCTCTCACATTTCATGTCTTTTGACTTTTCATTTGTTTGTTATGCTCATGAAAGAAACATCAACATGATTTGCAAAACAAAACATGATTCCAACTACTACATGAGGATGCTTGTTGGGCACACCCTCATTTCAAAACATATATAATAAAAAAATATAAAATATAAATTATACTGCAGTCAATTTTGTTGGCTATTTATGGGTTAAAAATATGTCCAACTTTCTGTCCGATGACAACAAAGTTTATGGGACTAATAAGTTGAGTGGAATTGCGGTCTGACGGCAAGAAGCCTAACAATAAACATAACGTCGAGATGAGTTGAGTCCGGTCGAGATCCGTGAACGTTGTGTCTGTACGTTTTAAGTGAATTAATTGTGTATTTCATACCACTTAATAAAAATGATTTACTATATTTAAAAAGGAAAAGTCTACCTATACATCCATCATCGGAGTGTAAATCCTACATCTGGAAATGAACGCTCCGGATTACTCTTGAGATAAGCAATAAATTCAATATGATATTTTCACTCCTGTTTTTTTCGGTTATTATATATTTTTCCTCCACTACTTTCCCCTTGTGTACCGGTATCGGTACATTATGTACCGGCACACAAGTACTCTCTATTTATTTTTTTTTTTTAAAAAAGATTATGAATAAAAATTTAAAAAATTTAGAATTTAAATTAAAAAATTAAATTTAAATTTAAAAACTAAATTTGCACAAAATTAAATTAAAATTTTTTCACGAAGTTAAAATTTAAATTATACTAGTGCCAAGAATGTCCCACGAGAGGAAGACATGATCCGAAAATTAAATATACATTTTTGCAATTTAATAATTATAAAAGATATTTCAATTTATAATATTTAAATTTTAAAAATATTTAATTTTATTCCAGTTTATATTTTTTTATTTTATTTTATAATAAATTTTGAAACAAATAAAATATAAAAAATATTTAAATTTAAAAGAGTACCGGTATTGAAAAAGAGAGGGAGTGAGAATAAAATATTTAAAATATTAGATCAATCTTGGCCGTCCACGTTCGGGGTGTATGATATACACCCCAAACGTGGTTGTACCCCTAGCACTACCGATTTAAAAAATAGTAAACTATTCACAATCTCTTTTTTTTTTTATTACAAAATTATAGTGAGGTGTTACAATACAGCATTAGTTAGATTGAAAAAAGAAAATCATATATATATGATTCATAGTTCTATTTTTTAAAAAACGTTTATATTTTGAATCATCTTCCCTTCTCCTTTAATTCTCAGAGTTTTTATTTATGGAAAATACTTCTTGTACGTTCCAAACTGAGTGTACATTTTATACCCAATCTATTTCAAGATTTAGTGAATTTCGCAAGTCATTTAAAAGTGATGAATAAGTCACTATCTGGAAATCAGTGGGGTGGGGTTTACATGGTACATCCAATTTTAAATGAAAAATTTGAATATAATATTTAATGTTATTATTATTCTTTTATTAAGGGGCTCAGTGCTTTTATAATTAATAATTAGTTATATCTTAAATTTAAATGATTTATTTAGTGTTTAACACCATGCATTAGAGATTAAAGAGCAATGCTATATGTACACCCCGAAGGGGTGTACATCATACACCTCCACCATTTTAATGGTGGCGATATTTTTTACGGGTCACATCAAGTGACCCATCATCACACCCCCACCCTTAGATGGGTGGGGTGTATGATGTACACCCCGAAAGGAATGTACACATAGCATTTTCCAAAAAATAATTGCATATGACTCACTATAAAAAATATCAAATAACAAATATATTTCTATAAAACTTAAATTATCAAATTTATCCTTCTAAAAGTCGCAAATATATCCATCTCTTAGTAAAAATAAAAAACTATGAGTTAAAAGAGTTGGCCACGGTTAACTAAGGGATAAATTAATTTTTTTATTATATATATATATAATTTATATTATAATATCGATTTTCATCGACTGCGAGATCTACGGTAGAACATGACAAAGGTAAGGAGAGAGAAAAAGATAATTTTTTGCACATATAAATTTATAAGGGCAAAAATTAAAGGACAATAAAATGGTTGGGATATATATATATATATATGAACGAACTAAAACTTTTGAAAGAATATATTTATAAATTATATAATTATTTGAGAGATAAATTTGATTTTTTATGAAAAATTTTCTGCAATTTGATACTTTTATAAGAATTTCAAAATAGGCCACAGTTGAGGGGCCTCCGTACATTTCCACCTGTCGAAAACCCAGTTGTTGTGGCTGTACGGTCTAGATTGAAGGATGAGAAAAGAACGGTGGATGAGCGCGTTCGGTGCACGGAACTTACATATGCACCGGGTGCAGGGAATTTTCATTTTACACTTTCTATACACCGACCTTCCGTTGACCGAATTTGTCACTCCGTCAATGGCCGGCGCTACGCGACTCCACCTCAAACTTAACGGCTAAACTTAACGGCGTCACCGCGGTATCTCCGTTTTTCACTAACGGCGACCCGAAGCGCCGTTACTCTCCGTTTCCTATAAATAGCGACCCCTCCCCCTCCCCTTTTTCTCTCTCTCTCTCCCCAAAAGATCTGGTGGTGGAGCTCCTCCCTCTCTCTCTCTCTCGGTAAGCGCTTCTCCTCTCCCTCTCTCTCTCTCTCCGATTCTTTTCCTCTTTACTTTAGATTTGGATCTATCGTCTAAGTTTTCGTGGATCTGGTTCGAATCGGGGTGAAACGGTTGGATCTGGTGTTGTTTTGGGGTGATTTTGGGTAATTTTTGCCGATTTCTTCGATACTGTTGTAGATCTGAGGAGTTGTGATGTGATCGGCTCCGCCTGGGGGCGGGATCAGTGCTTGATCTGTTTGATCTGTTCATTTTATTCCCCATTTCGTATTAGTTTTGTAGGCGTTCTGATCATTTTTGGGACATAAATTGTATTTGATATGGATCTAGGTTATTTACCTGCAGATGATTGCAGATCGTGTTGTCAAATTGCTTGAAACCTCAAAAGGGCTCAAAATTTTGAAGAACATGTTTGAGATTTGGAACGAGATAGTATACCTTTTATGTTTGGGTAGTAGTGCTAAGGATCCGAATGTGGAACACCGAATTGGTGCTTCGAATTCGGAGATTCTTTTGGATCAAAGACCTAACCTCTTGATCTAAAGCGAATTCGAGCACCTATTGGTGCCTGAGGTTTGGAGAATTTAGACTTATTCATTCATATATATATATATTTGTGCTGACCAGATTATTGTAATGCGGAATATCATCATGTTTGGCATTGGCAACATATAATTAAGTTAGGTTTTGGACATCTATGTTGGCTCACAAGTAGATCCATAGCAATTGTAACTTTTTCCTTTGTTCTGTTTGATTTGGGGTCCATATTCGTGATTTTCGGTTGCTTTCCTCTTTGACTAGGGCAAAGATGGGGATATCATTCACAAAGCTCTTCAGTCGGCTTTTCGCCAAGAAGGAGATGAGAATTCTCATGGTGGGTCTCGATGCTGCGGGTAAGACCACCATCCTGTACAAGCTGAAGCTGGGCGAGATTGTGACCACAATTCCAACCATCGGTATGTTTTTCGCAAATAGATAAGTTGCCAATTTTTCCCTTCGCCATTTTTTTCTAAACCATAGAAACCTAGTTTGCTTTGTTTTATCATCTGACTCATCTGCGCAGTTAATTACTAGGGTTAATTGCATACATGTCCCTGCAAATATGTCGAATTGCAAATATATCCCTGCAAAATTCAACTTTTCATATTTATCCCTTCAAAAATCCACCGTTATTCAAATATGCCCCTCTGGTTAATCCCCGTTTGGAATCTGTTTATTTTTTAACAGATTCGATGTGAAATGACTTTTTTGCCCCCTTACAAATATATCCCTCTAAAAACAATACCATTATACTTGTTACAAAAATACCCCTCTCCAAAAATCATAAAATTCTATCATCAAAATAATTTTTTTTTTTTTTTTTTTTTTTTTTAAGGTATAATATGGAAAGGGTAAATATGTAAATTCAATTTTGCAGGGATATATTTACAAACGCACCAAAAGTTGAAAAGTTGAATTTTTGAAAGGATAAGGCATCGTTTGTTTCGGGACTAGAACCGGGAATAAGAGGTTTATTCCTCTTATTCTATCAAACGCACCAAGAATTATTCGGTACAGTAGTTCTAGTACAAGCAGAATAAGCCGGAACAACAGTTCTTATCTATTATTTTATAATTATTATTTTTTATTAAACTATCCTCTTTTTCCAATACACTCTCATCATCACAAATTTCTCTCTCTCCTTTCTCTTTTTTCTTTCCCAATACACTCTCATCATTACAAATCCCTCTCTCTCCTCTCTCTCTTTTTCTTCCCAATACACTCTCATCATCACAACCTCTTTATTCTTCTTATTCCTCGTTCTTATACCAAACACAAAATCTCTTAATCCTGGAACCGAACCAAACGCTTTTTTGCTCTTATTCTGTACTTTATACCTATCCCCAGAATAGCTAGTTCTGGTTATTCCGTTACCAAACAATACCTAAAACTACGAAAACCTAACCTGTGCTTTTCATCTTCCGAAACCCTTGACGACTTGGAGTTTTTTTCTTTTTTTCCGTCTTGGATGACCTGCAATGAAAATGCAATCATAATGGAGATCATATTTTTCCCATGCTTTACACCACAGGAAGCTTGATGAAGATGAGGCTTGCATTTACATTTTGAGAAATAAATACTCCTGAAAGTATCTATGCTACTATCATAAAGAAACCTTAAGTGAGATTCAATAAAAATAGTGTAGTTTAAAACTGAATTATAGCAATAAATAAATTGCTTTAGTGATGCTAATTGGTTCGTCGAGAATGATAAAAACCGCAAATTACCTGAAACCTTCCTTGTAGTTATAAGTATTCGAAACTCTTATCTATAGTTAGTTAATTCGGATTCGGTAAAAATTTGGTTCGGATATAATACGGATAAAATTCGTATCATGATTCTTAAATTCGTTGAAAAATTCGGTAAAAAAACGGACTCGACAATTATTCGGATATGTGATTTATACGGAAATTATACGTTTCCCAATTAAAAATTCGGAATAAAAAATTCGGCTATTAAATTAATTTTTTTTCTAGATTTATACTAAGAACATTATAATTTTTAAAAATATAAAAATAAATAGATATAAAATAAAATAGAAAGGCTAACAAGATTTCAGGTTGAAAAAATATCAAATTTTTTATTATAAATAGGCATGTGCAACTGTGAAGTGTGAACAGTGAAGGAATTTATTTTTATTTTTTTTTCTTGAAAAGTGAAGTGTTGCATGCTGTAAAGCATTGTTAGACTTGGACCGGTTAATGCAGTGTGCACCATAGTCTTGGACTCTTGGTTAAAGAGGATTGGGTAGTAGTCTTGGACTTTTGGTTAAAGAGGATTGGGTAGTGTTCGGGTTTAATTTTTTGAAATTCAAAAAAAAAAAAAAAAAAAAAAAACAGTAAGAATTTTTGGGGGAAAAATTTGCAGTTCGCGAATTATTCGCGAATAATAATTTTTGAAATTTTTTTTTCTGAATTAATTCGAATTTTTGAAAAAATTCGGAAACGGTCCGTTTAATTCGGATTCTCAATAATTCGCGAATAATACGCGAATTAACTAACTATGATCTAGGCACATTTGATATTCACTTTGAATGAAGACTTGGATTTCACATCCCAGCTAAGCGCCCCTTATTAGTGCCTTGTGCTTATACCGAGGCGCACACCTAGACTCCATTTTCGGGCTATGCTATTGACTAAATTCCTCATGTTTATTCTGATGCTTTCACTCATTTGAATTCACTTTGTAAATAATGGTGACCTCTAGTCTTATCAGCCTATTTTCTTGTTAAGCGATTGAGTTATGTTATTTGGCTTCTTGCCAGGATTTAACGTTGAGACAGTCGAATACAAGAACATCAGCTTTACTGTTTGGGATGTTGGTGGCCAAGACAAGGTATGTATTCTTTTGTTGGTTTTTTTTTTTTTTTGTTTTTCCTCAGGTTTGCGTTTAGATGTGTTTACTAGTTTATGCTAAACCTGTTATATAAAATGGATATCCTGTCCGTAATTAGTTAATTCGGATTCGGCAAAAATTCGGTACGGATATAATACGGATAAAATTCGTATTATAATTTTAAAATTCGTTGAAAAATTCGGCTAAAAAACGGACTCGTCAATTATTCGGATACGTGATTTATACGGAAATAATACGTTCACTAATTAAAAATTGGGGATAAAAAATTCGGCTATTAAATTTTAAAAAAATTAAAATATTTATACTATTAGTATAAACAATTATAATTTTTTAAAATAATTTAATCAATTTATTTTAGAAATAAATAAAATATTCATTTAGAATAAAAAAAAATAATATAATTTTAAATTATTCCCGACAAAAAATAAAATAAAATAAATAATGACTAAAATATTAAAAAAAAAAATTTAAAAAAATTAAATTAATTAAAATTTAAAAGTAAATATTAATTGTCCTCGTAAGATCAGTGCGGGAAACGAGAGGGCATTTCTTCCTACGAGGGATAATATCTAGTGTATCATTAATTGCCCTCGTAAGACGTGGCACATGTTATCTTGAACGATGGGGCATTTTTTATTTTTTTATTTTTTTGAAAAAAATTCGCGAATAATTCGCGAATAATACTTTTTGATTCAAAAACTCACGAATTATTCCGAATTTTTGGAAAAAGTCGGAAACGGCACGTTTATTTCGGATTCTCAATAATTCGCGAATAATTCGCGAATTAACTAACTATGATCCCGTCATGTTTTCCCCTTGTTTTGTGCAATGCTTTCTGTGGATCACACGAATTCTAGCACCACCTTTTTCATGGGGAAGGAGGTAGTGGGATAGCATAAGTGTGCAATTTCTTTAGGCAGTAATCAGTATTTAGCTTCTTTTTTTTCTACCCTTGACCGCTTGACCTTATTGAGCATCAAGTTTTCTTTCACATGGTTCCACTAATAACATCTGGCGTGGTACTAAAGCTCTATTTACTTACTTTTTCTGTGGTGGGGCGAGGTGTAAGTTTTCTGGTCCAACATTGATGTAGCTCAAATTAGTGTATCGTCACTAAATGCTCGGGACCGACTAGGCTGAAGTTTTGCATTAGTCAAGTTAGATTAGCTGAAGTTTCCTTGATTACATTTCTTCCTTGCATTGCATTGATTCTTTCTCATTTTGCACCGATGTTATCAGATCCGCCCCCTCTGGAGGCATTACTTCCAGAACACACAAGGTCTGATCTTTGTGGTCGACAGCAACGATAGGGACCGTATCGTTGAAGCAAGAGATGAACTCCACAGGATGCTTAACGAGGTAAACAATATATATATATCATTTCTTCCCCGATTTGTCCAGATTATCAATCAACGAGCTGGAAATAAGATGATTTATTTGGAGATCAATCTGTATCTTTGGCTCGTCAGGATGAGCTGAGAGATGCAGTGCTTCTCGTCTTTGCTAACAAGCAAGATCTTCCCAATGCGATGAACGCCGCGGAGATCACTGATAAGCTTGGCCTTCATTCACTCCGCCAACGCCATTGGTAGTTCCCCCGCAACTTTTTTTTATTTTTTCTGCCTCTTTTTTTCTCCGTAGTTCATGTTTTGATTTTATGACAAACGTTTTAGAAGATTGAGCGACTTCTTATACAATCGTTGATGGGCATTATTATGATTTCGTATTTTTGTCGCTTTGCTCTCAGGTACATTCAGAGCACATGTGCTACATCTGGAGAAGGCTTGTACGAAGGGTTGGACTGGCTCTCCAGCAACATTGCTAACAAGGTGAGAATTCATAAGCGATTAGTCTCTTTCTCGATAAAATCTACACCATTTGTGTGACGCCCCCAATAATCCCACATCGGATGTGGATGGAATTGTGATTGGGTTTATATGAGACATGGATACTAGTAATAACAACTGGGCTTAAGCATTTTGGGCTGTGGTTTGGGCCCAATGAGTTATTATTGCTGGTGGGCTGGGTCGTTACATTTGGTATCAGAGCCAATAATCAGCCGGAAGTGTGCGACGAGTCGGCTGAGTCTGGGTCTAGATGACAGGACTAGCGAGACGAGTTTCACATTGTGTGTTTGGGCTGACGAGGACGTCAGGCCTAAACGGGGGGAGTCTGTGACGCCCCCAATAGTCCCACATCGGATGTGGATGGAATTGTGATTGGGTTTATATGAGACATGGACACTAGTAATAATAACTGGGCTTAAGCATTTTGGGCTGTAGTTTGGGTCCAACGAGTTATTATTGCTAGTGGACTGGGTCGTTACAATTTGTCGTCCAACTTCAATTTGTTGCAATTTGTTCTTTCTAATAATAATTAGTTCCTCCTATGCGGCGTTTCGATTCTATTTCTTTTTTACTTGTCCTGCTCTATCTATCTGTTATGCTAATCACTCTTTCCTCCCCTGCAGGCTTAAAAGTTTGCTGGTGTTGTTACATCTTCTCGGAGCCGAGTCGGAAACTCCGGTGCGCTTTCCTAATCAAAATATTATGTTTTAAAATCTTCGAGAGAGCTCTTCCCCCAACAGTTAGTTTACCTTTTACAGACCCCGATGAATTTATCGCTATCTAGTCCCGAAAACTTACAATCTGGAATTCGTGTTCTTATTTGGATGTTGTTGCTGTTTACATCAATACCTATTTCAATTTTAATCTCCGATGTTTATTCATCATCTTAGCTCTGAACCTTTTTTTGATCATCTGGGCAAATATCCGAGATTGCTTAATGGTTGTGGTGGTAATTAGATGGTTGTTATGTGCTCAATATGCGAAATTTGCATGTGTGGTTAGCTATGAATCCATTATTTACAGATTAGGAGAGTGTAGGTGGTGTAAACGAGCCGAGCGAGCTTGATCGATCTCGATCTTAGCTGATGTTCAAGCTTGGCTTGGATTAATTTCGACCCAGAAATTTCGATCAAGCTTGAATTTAAGTTTGTCAGATCCAGCCAAAATTTATATGGATATGATCACCTTCTATTACAAGAATATTTTGTTGGAAAATGCTACTTGTACACCCCATTTGGGGGTGTACATCGCACACCCCACCCATCCAATGGGTGGGGTGTGGTGAGGGGTCACTTCATAATTTGTGAAGTGACCCCCCCACCCTTAGATGGGTGGGTGTAAGATGTACACCCCCTTTGGGGGTGTACATGTAGCGTTGCTCTATTTTGTTTTCTGATGAAACTGTAGAAATTATATCTTAATTTATTTATTACGATTAACATCAACAACATCCGAAGTTGGAAGCTCAGTTATACCATAAGGCTACGTTTGCTTTGGTATAAGCAAAAATTGATTATTCCGGAGGTAAATATAAGGTTTAGGTACAAGCAGGAATTATAGTAATTTTGTGTTTGATTGAGTATAAGAATTTTATCGAAGATAAAAAAAATTGTGTTTGATAAATTAAAAAGAAATAAGAAGAATAGAAGGAATTAAATTTTTAATTTAAGATAAAAATTTTACTCATATAATTTTAAATATTTAATTTAAAATATTTATTAAAAAATTTATTAAAATTTATATTTTACTTATATATATATAAAAATATTAAAAAATTTTGGGTTTTTGAAAATTTATAAATTTTTAAAAATTCAAAATTTTGTATATAAAAATAGGTATAAATTTTAAAATTTTTAAAATTTGGTATAAATTTATTAAAAATTAAAGTTAAAAATTTAAAAATTTGTATATATTTTAAAATTAATAAAATTTAAAATTTTATAATTTTTTAAATTTATTAAAAATTAAAGTTAAAAATTTTAAAAATTATAAAATTTAAAAATTCTCTAAAATTTAAAATTTATAAATGTTAAAAAAAATTATTTTAATTATCTCAAAAAATACAAAAGTGGAGCAAAAATTTAAATTTTAAAATTTGTATAATTTTAAAAAAATTTATTAAAAAATGTGTATAAATTAATAAATTTAAAAAAAAAATTAAAAAAATTAAATTTTTAGATTTATTAAAAAGTAAAATTATAAATTTTAAAATTTATAAAATAAAAAAAAATTAAATTTTAAATTTTATAAATTTAAGTATATTATAATTTAAACAATTTTAATAAAAAAAAAAAAAAAAAAAAAGTATGCTGTTCCTCCTCATACTGGATATCCGGGTATAATGAAATACCCGGTTATCCAGAATAACTGGGTATAAGGGGAGAAGAGCTGTTCCCCTCACTAAATCATATTGGGGTATTAAGAGTGGGGATAACCCCGTTATCCTCCTTTATACTGGTTACCAAACATAGTAAAAAAATAAAATCCTCTTTATAATTTATTACTGTACATTCATTGAAGAGAAGATCATAACTAACAAACAGTTGCTTCAGATGTAGACCAGATCTCTAGAGAGCAAAGAGATCAGATGTACTACTAAACGGCCATTACTTGAGAATCTGAAACATCACCTACTGCTCTTTCCATTTCGCCACACACTGATTGTCCAAAGAGCGCCATCTTTTCCGACAACCTACCGATCGATTCACGCCGATTTGCGAGCTCCATCAGCACCTTAATCCTCCTAAACGAGACATTGCTCGGCTTCTGCCCCTTCTCGACCATCTGAAGAAAGCACTTCTCAGCTTCCTCCAACTTCCCCGCGTCGCAAAGCAGATCGAGCAGCACGTCCGACACCAGCGTGAACGAACCGAACCCCTTCTCGACCATGTCGTTCCAGAGCTCGAGCGCCAAACTAACCCTCTCCTGCCTCCGACACAGCCTGATGAGAAACATGCAGGACTGCGTATTCGGCAAGCACGCCCCCTCGGCCCTCATTTTCTCGTACACCCTCCACGCGCTCCCCAAATCGTTCGCCCAGTAAAAGCACCGGAAAAACAAGTTGTAGCTCGTCGCGTTCGGCTTCAACCCCCACCTGCCCATCTCCTCCAACAGCGCGAAAGCGTCTCCGAGCCGCTTCGCGATGCAGTAATTCCGAATGGCGGCGTTGTACGCCGCCACATCGGGATAGCAACCCAGCTCCCGCATCTCCCGCAGCACGTCGCGAGCCTTATCGGGCTGGCCGATCAACCCTAGCCCGCCGATCAAGCTAGTGTGGGTGATAACATCGGGGCACAGTTCCTTCTCGCGCATTTCGTCGAGCACCTTATAGGCCTTCTCGACGTCCCGATTCTTGCAGTAAACGTCGACCAAGCAATTGTATGAAACCAAATCGGGCTCCACCCCGAGCTCTCGCATCTCGACGAAGAACCCTTCGGCGTCCTCCGCCGATTTCCACCCGGACAGTAGTATGTTGAAAGTGTTCAAATTGGGCTTGAAATCGTGCTTCAAGGTATGGTAAGCACTGCGCGCGGCGCCCATGCTCTTCTCTTGGCAGAGAGTTCTCAGCAGGGCATTGAAGCAGGGAGTGTCGAACTCCGCGCAGAGCTTCCGGAACTTTCTAAAGCTCTCTAGGGTTTGGCGAACGGAGCAAACCTTCGCGATGCGGCCGAGGACGATCATGACCGTCCGGGTCGTGATCAAGGTGGGATCTTGGCGCTTCATCTCCTTCAGCACGCCCCAAACCTCCTCGAATCTCCTGCTCCGCCCCAGTATATACAGCATGGTGTCGTAGGAGATGGGGGTGGGGGAGAAGCCCTGTTGCTTCGCCGCGAATCGGAAGAAATCTAGGGTTTTTACGGGGTTGGCGTGGCAAAAGCGCACCTTTTTGAGCACGGAGTCGACGAGGTCGGGGGAGAGGGGGATCCGGGAACTCTCCAGCGCGGACTCCATGGATTCGGGGGAGGAGGAGGTGGTGACGATGCCGAGGAGCGCGGCGACGGGGTCGCCGCGCGGGTTAGGGCTTGGGGAGAAGCGTCGATGGGGAGTTAGGGTTAGTAGGGTTAGGGTTTTGGGGAGAAGAAACTGGGGAAGAAGAGGAAAGCACCTTTTGGGGTACGTTATCGGGGAGCATTTGGGGAGCATTTCACCTCTTCTTCTTCTTCGTCTTCGTCTTCGACTTGTTGTTCGGTTATTAGGGTTTTAAGAGAGGGAGTAGTGAAAGGAAGGGCAAAAAACGCGCGGAGACCCCTCAACAATACCTCCCTCTGAAATTAACCCCTAAACAGCTTATGGCACCGTTTGTTTCGGGGCTAGAACAGAGAATAAGAGATTTATCCTCTTTATTGTACCAAACGCACCAAGAATTATTCGGTACAGTAGTTCTAGTACAAGCAGAATAAGCTGAAACAACAGTTCTTACCTATTATTTTATAATTTTTTTTTTTTACCAAACTACCCCTCCTCCCCTCCTTTCTCTCTTCCCAATACACTCTCATCATCACAAATCCCTCTCTCTCCTTTCTCTTTTTTCCTTCCCAATACACTCTCATCATCACAAATCCCTCTCTCTCCTCTCTCTCTTTTCCTTCCCAATACACTCTCATCATCACAACCTCTTTATTCTTCTTATTCCTCATTCTCATACCAAACACAAAATCTCTTATCCCTGGAACCGAACCAAACGCTTTTTCACTCTTGTTCCGTACTTTATACCTATCCCCAGAATAGCTAGTTCTGGCTTATTCCGTTACCAAACGATACCTATAAGACTGAAACTACTGCTACAACTTTTTTTTTTTCGGAAACAAGCTTACAGCTTATTCCCACTCAAAGATAAATTTAATTAATAATAAATATAATTTTAATAATTATATTAATTCTTTAATTAATTTAATTTAATATTTAACTAATCTAATTAATTTATTAAATTATTAAATTATTTATTAATAATATTCATTATTATTAATCGTTTTATCAATTAACATTTAAAATTATTTAACAATAATTAATTAAATAAATTAAATTATTATTTAATTAATATTTTATATTAATTAATTAGATAAAATATTATTATTTTAAAATTATAATTATTTTTATTTTTACTATTCTAATTTAACTATCCAAACATTATTTTTCTTATTCTCCGAAACAATTGAATTTTTATCGAAACGCAAAATTAATCTTATTCCTGTTTATTTCTGAACTTATATTTTTAAAAGGCTAAATTACATAAAACCCTCTCTAACATCCCGCTTTTTCACTTTACCCTCCTGTCTTTTAAAAATCGACAATCTGCCCCCTTATAATTACCGAAATATACAGTTACCCTCCGCCATCACGAAACCGTGAGTGAACCGTCAAGTTTTTGAATTTTTTTTTTGAATATACCCAAAATATCCTCAATGAATGATGGAAAACAAGTTAAAAGGTATTCTCTCTCGCTCTCTCTCCAATATAAGATAAGGGCATAATGATCATTTTACTTCCTCCGTTAACGGCGTTGCCCCTTAAAGACATTTCAGTAATTACGAGGGGGCAGATTGTCGACTTTTAAAAAACAGAGAGGTAAAGTAGAAAAGCCAGATATTAGAGGGAGGTTTTATGTAATTTAGCCTTTTTAAAATAAGCAGTTCTAATTTATACTTGAACCAAATGCAGCCTAGAAAGCATGCACAGAGACTCCTAAACTTTAGCTATTTTATAAACAAGTTCCTGAACTTTCAACTTTAGCTATCAAACCCTCAAAACTTTATTCTTACAAATTGGAGTACAAAATCACAATTTCCCACAAACAAGTTCTGATATTGGGCGCGAACAATCTCGATCTCCACCTCGTCGTTCGCTCGCCTCGTTGATTTTGCCTACTGCTGAGGGGTTGCAGTTGGTTTGTAATCGATAACGATGACCTTCTCGAGCGCAGGAAGGAACTGATCAGCGAACTCGACGTGGGCCGGGTGCGCAACATACTCCGCGATTCCTTCGACGCTTTCGAAGGTCGACTCGAACACATGGGTGAATCCTTGATGCAGGTTCTCGATGCTCACGTCTCTTCCCCTGCCGTTTATAATTGCCGCGCATTCATATCAGCTAAAGAGAAAAGTTATGATGCCGTGTACGGAAAAGTTCGGCAGAAATGAAATTTTGCGGTCCAAAGACAGAAGCTCTGATTTGAAGTTTTTGCTTTAGCTGCGAGGAGAAGCTAACAAGATGGAATTTCAATGAAAAAGAATCATCGAGAGGTGGCTCCCCTAACAGCTTTACTGAAACAACACTTCATTAAACGCTCCTCGTAAACTGACAGAATTCTCGGAAGGTGATCGATCGATCGATCATCCCGTTAAGGTGCCTCTTTAATTATTTCACTACCCACCTTACTATTTGACGCGGAAAAGCACATACTTATCCAAGAAAATGTAAGACGAAGGAACCTCTACCGCACACACGATAATCTATACATTTCGATTACATTAAGTAGGTAATGAAGTAGCTCGCAAATAAAACTAGTCAGAAGACCAATTTGCATACGAAAAAGAATGCGAATGCGAATGCGGGCGAGAACGTTACAATGAGAAAGAAGTTTGTAAATTTAAGTTTTCTCTCACCATGCAGGGATTGAAAACAAATGATTTGATATATCAGATAAGGCATATTATCAAGGTCGAGGCTCTCGGTAGCTAGAAAATAGACAAGAATAGCAAAGTGAGAGAAATCGACTGCCAATCACCAAAAGTTCAGAATAGTTTTTATCGAATATGCGCACCAAAACCACGGAGATAATGAGCTAATTTTATCAGTCGAGCTGCCAAATTCCCTCGAAATCAGAATAGCAGAAGCAAACTGTTTCTACTGTCGGCTTTGATTCTATTGATTGAACTGGCGACCATCTTATTGAATTCTTTCGAGTTCTTTCAGAATGTTTCACAATCCTGTTCGAAACCAACATTGGGTGAATTGCACACCACTGCAGTTAGAAAGATCACAGCATCTTTGTACAACAACATCTTTAGAACAACTTGGTTGTCGAATATGTTGGCTTAAAAGAACCAGCATTCTGCCATGTGACGGGAGGTTAGGTTGGGCCGAATTATATTTGAAATGGCGTGAGGCTGATTGGGTCGAGTCATGTTTGAAGTGGTGTGAGGCTGGTTGGACCAAATCACAATCGAGACCCATAGGCGCTGTGTGTACACTTTAAATGAATTGATTGTGTAATTCTAATAGCTCGAATTTTTGGAATTAATGGTTAGCGCTAACGATCCAACAAGTGGTATTAAAGCCAGAAGTCATGAGTTTGATTTTCGCATGCTGCGAATTTGTGCAAACGCTTGGGAAGGAGGGGGCAAGGGGCCAGCATTCTATCCAGTGACGGAAGGCCAGATTGGGCCGAGTCACAATCGAGACCTATGAATGTTGTGTGTGTACGTTTTAATAAGTGAATTGGTTGTGTAATTCTAACAACTCAAGCTTTTTGGATTAGTGGTTAGCATCAACGATACGACAAATGGTATTAGAGTCAAAAGTCACTGGTTTGATTCCCGCATACTGTGAATTTGTGCAAGTGCTTTGGTGGGGAGAGTATTGTCGGTTTAAATGGGCCTGCATACTATCCAACGACAGGAGGCTAGGTTGGGCCGAGTCACAATCGAAATTTGTGGACGCTGTGTGTGTACGTTTTAAGTGAATTGGTTATGTAATTCTAACAAGCTCAAGCTTTTGGGATTAATGATTAGCATCAACGATACGACAAATGGTATTAGAGCCATAAGTCACGGATTTGATTCTCGCATGCTGCAAATTTGTGCAAGTACTTTGGGTGGGTGGAGTGGGGTGGGGCGAGTTATTGTCGGTTTAAAACGGCCAACATCCTTTCCAGTAACGGAAGGCGAGATTGGACCGAGTCACAATCTAAATCCGTGAGCGCTGTATCTATACAGCTGTAACTGAATTGGTTGCGTATTTCTGACAGCTCGAGCTATTGAAATTAATAGTTAGCACCAACGATCCGATTATAGAGCTAAACTAAACCACTAAAAAGATCCCTACTGTTTGCACCTAAACAAAACATCTCAATTTTTTGCGATTTTGAACAAAACCCATGTTACAAACCTGGTTCAAATCCATGAAAATGAGTAATAATTGTACAAAAAAAAAGAGAGTAAAAATTAAAGTAACCATTGTTCATCAATCAATCAATCAATTAAACAAACACCTTAAGCGCAAACCCGCATCAAACATATGGGATTCTCCACCAACCCCAGAGACCCAGGTCACAAAACTGGTTCGAATCGATGAAAAAGAGTAATAATTGCACCAAAAAGAGGAGAAAAATTAGGAAATGCGGGAATTACCAGTGAAAGGCCTTCATGGGTTCGACGAGGGCGACGAGGTTGGCGTATCCCTTGATCAGATCCTCCACCTTCTCCGGAGTGACCTCATCCTTGAACTTGGCGAGGAGCACGTGCTTCACCACCCCACCCTTCGCCTCCGCCATTTCCCACGCTCGAGATCGAGAGATCGAGAGAGACGAAGACGAAGACGAAGACGAAGAAGAGGAGATCTCTTTTCCTTCACATAATATCCACCTACTACTACCCCAATGGTAAAATTTGTGGATAGTCCCTGTTCTATTATGATATTGATTTTAAGTACTCCGCGCTTTTTGTGATTTTTGGCTTGTTAGATTTCATCTAATTCGAACTATTTAAAAAATTAAATTTTATTATTTTTTTGAGTAACCTCAAAATTAATGGCTAAAAATATTGAAATATTCGATTTGATGATCTGTTACTTTCGATTTATAATATTTGAAGGTATTTAAAAATTAAATTTTATAATTTTATAATTTTATTTACCTAATAAATAAGTAATTTTAAAATGCACGACTGAAAATAAAAATTTCATAAAAAATAGTCATAAAAGTCTCCGCACTTATTAATTATTTTTAATGATGGGATATTCGATTCGGCGATCGATTTCGGTAGATTTGATCTACAATATTAAAACTATTTAGAAATCAAATTTCATAATTTTTTGACTTTATTTGCCTAATTAATGAGTAGCCTTAAAATACACGGCTAAAAATAAAAATTTTATAAAAATAGTGATTAAAAAAATTTTGTGCGTATAAGTTGTTTTTACTAATGGAATATTCGATTCGACGATCAGTTTCATTAAATTTGATCTACAATATTATAACTATTTAAAAATCTAAATTTTATAATTTTTTAATTTTGTTTGTCTAGTCAACATCTAGTCTTAAAATGAACGGCTGAAAATAAAAATTTTATAAAAAATAGTGATAAAAAACTCCGTGCTTATAAATTGTTTTCAATGACGGACGTCTGATTCGGCGATCGGTTTCGTTAGATTTGATATATAATACTGGAACTATTTAAAAATCAATTTTTTAAATTTTTTGGCTTCGTTTGCCTAGTGAACTAGTAATTCCAAAATGAATAGTTGAAAATAAAAATCTTATAAAAAATAGTAATAAAAATTCAAATTTCAAATCGGAAGTATTGATCTTACTCTAATTTAGATTGTTCTACACCGTTTAACTTACAGACGTGCCGCATCGGCCGTTAAAATAGTAAATTTTTAAATTTTTTAATCACTTAGTAAATAATATCGAAAAATTATAAAATTTAATTTCTAAATAATTCTAATAATATAGATCAACTTAATGGAGTCGATCGTCAAATCGAATAACTCATCATCGAAAATAATTTATAAAATCGGAGACCTCTATGCTTTCAAAAGTATACGAGACATAGTCTGATACCTGGTCCTCTCTCTATTTAAACACATAAAGCTGTTCAAAATATTCGATATTTCGTATCCGATCCGAACTTGATTAAAAATAGATAATTTATGGGTAAAAAAATTTACCTATTAAAATTTTGGATACGAGTTCCAATACTTTATATTTAGGCTAAATTACATAAAATATTTTTGTAATATTCTGCTTTTTCACTTTGCTTCACTGTCTTTTAAAAGCTTACATTTTGTCCTATCGTAATTACCGAATTGTCTTTAGGGGGCAACGGCGTTAACGGAGGAGGTAAATTGACGAAAATGTCCTTATCTTATATTAGAGTGAAAAAGGTAATAGAGAAAAGAGAAAGGGGTTTAGACTTATTTCCCGCCATTTTTGATTGGTATTTTGGGTAATCCAATAATATTTTTAAAAAAACTGACGGCTCACTCACGGAATCGTGATGGCGGAGGGTAAATGCATATTTCGGTAATTAGGAGGGGGCAAAATATAGGCTTTCAAAAGAAAGTGGGCAAAGTAAAAAAAACGGAATATTACAGAGAATTTTTTTTAATTTAGCCTTATATTTATACCAACTTCTTCACACGAATATAAATTTTTAATGGGCAGAGTATGAAATAGTTTTTAAATCCGGACTCAAATCCGAACCCGATGAAATATCTGATATACTCAATGAAATATGATAGCTTTTTCATGACTGGTGTGCTAGTATACTAAGTATAATTTGTCTACAGCCAATACAAAATATATGCATATGAATATCTGTATTCAATCTAGACCTAATCTATACCTGGCTCGTATTCGATTTTAAGCGGGTAGTATATGGATAGTCATTATTTAGAACCGCTCAAATAGATTCGATGGATATATTAGTAACTTTAAGTATTCAGATCTAGACCCGACCCGAAGTTAAATGAGTGGGTTTTATAATTTTTTCCCTTCCTATTTTTTTTTATTATAATACGAATAAAGTATATCAACTATTCATACACAATATTCTTCATTTTTTTCTTTTAAAAAATATTATAAATTATTTATGAAATGGTCATATTTTTACCGAGCTAATTTTGACATCAATAAGTTTTTCTAAACTAATTTCATTATCCATGACAAAAATTCGGATTCTAATTTGCAGATTCAAATTTAGATAAATTAAAAAAGATTAAATGTCAAAAATTAAACTATCTCCGAATTTAAAAAAAAAGAAACATAACACAACACAACATATATAACATGTTTCAAAACACAACATGTAGAGTGAGAAAGAAAAAATCCTAACAAAATTATTAGAAAGTGTTTAATGTTTACCATGATCTCTTATGATAAAAAATAAAAAGAAAAAAGAAGTTGAGCCTAGCCTCACAAATTACAATGGATACTATGCCAACTATCTGATTGGCAACATAGTAATCACTTAATATAAGTAAGTTTGAACAGCTAAAGCGCGACGGTCTTCGGTTTGGCGCCGATCTTCTTCCACGAGACAGTAGGCATTATTTGAGCAGTGTCGACTCGGTCCTTGTACTTGATCGCGAAATTGAGGAGCGAATCGAGGAGGGAGTCGGAGAGCAGGTGCGGGACGAGGCCGAGCTCGATGAGCTTGGTGTGCTTCGCGTTGTAGTAGTGTTCTTCGGCTTCCACCCGAGGATTCGGGACCGACACGGCTTGAACGTCGAGCCCGAGCTTCGTTCCGGCTTTCGTGACGAGTCTTGCGAGCTCGTTGACGGAGAATTGCTCGGTGAACTGGTTGAAGACCCTGAACTCGCCTGCTTTGGCTGGGTTGGCGATCGCGAGCTCGACGCACTGAACTGTGTCTCTGATATCTAAATATCCTCGCGTCTGCGTTAAGTTTACGAACAAGAAGATTTACTAAGAGTAGAGAACATATTTAAAAAATGATTCACAAAACGAAAAGGCTCAAATCACATTTAGCAGAATCTACGAAATCCGAAAGTTCAATCCAAGCATACCCTCCAAAGAAACGAGAAACAGATCGCGGCGAACAAGTTATGTTGCCACCATGAAGTGAAATTATGTTTGATATATGCAACCAAGTTACTTAAGGAGAGTTTTCATTATCGAAGAGGAATCCCGACGGTGCAAGTTCCAAACCCAATTTCGAATCCGTTTGATACAGATTTTAAGAAAAGCGGATCAACTGTAGAGGAAAATTCGAAGAACTTGGGAGATTTTGGGTGAAATCAAATAACTTGGAGAGTTCAGGCCTAGGTTATTACTATTACAATAGAGTTATGATTGGTAAATCATACCTGACCGCCCTTGCCGTATACTGTAAGCGGGTGTCCTACAGCCGCCTGAACACAAAACCTATTCAATGCCGTCCCAAAGACGCCATCATAATCGAATCTATTGGAGAGCTCTTCATGCATCTCGGTTTCATCGGTGCGAACTCCATAAACCACTCCTTGGTTCAAATCCGTGGCTCTTATCCCCCACGCCTTGCACGTAAATGCTATATTATGAGAGTCGTGCACTTTACTCAAATGGTAAAATGAACTCGCTTGCTTCGGATACGGCAACGTATCCGTTCTCCCGTTATGAGTTATAGTAATATATCCTTCCTCGATATCTATATTCGGAGTGCCGTACTCTCCCATCGTGCCAAGCTTAACCAGGTGACACTCTTCTCTGAATTCTTTAATGGCGAATAAAACATTCAGGGTTCCGATTACGTTGTTGTGTTGAGTGAAGATGGCTCTCGACCGATCGATCATGGAGTAAGGCGCAGATCTTTGCTCGCCGAAGTGGACAACTGCGTCGGGCTCGAAAGACTTGAATGACTCGGAAAGGAACTCAAAATCGCATATGTCGCCAATGTAGAGATTAATTGATTTGCCGGTGAGAGACTTCCACCGGCGGATTCGGTTCTGGATGGAGGAGATCGGGGTGAGGGAGTCGAGGCCGAGCTGGTGGTCGAAGAGGCGGCGGATAAGATTATCGAGAACGGCAACTTCATAGCCTTTGTTGGAGAGGTGGAGGGCGGTGGCCCACCCGCAATAGCCGTCCCCACCGATGACCATTACCTTTTTGGGTTTCGAAGATGAGTCCGTTGGAATGTGGAGTTCATTTCCGGAATCCGCTTTATTTCCAATGTTTTGGCTTATGGTGGCGGTGGCGTAAGTAACGGAACGTTTTAGCGGTTTTTTCTGATATGATCTGAGGGCCGTGTGAGACGATCTTAAGGTTCGGACGGGGAGAGAGGTTTGGGTGAGTGGACATCGGTTTAGCGACTTGAAGTTGAGTTTAGTAGTCGTCGGAGATGGATTGTAAATAGAGCTGGTAGAGACCAAATGAGCCATCCGTAATCCTGTTTTCGTTGTTTTTTACCACTGCATAGTAGATTTTGACCTACAAAACCAGAGTATAAAAGTTAATATTTAATGAGAAAAGAAAAAAAAAGAAATCGTAGACAAAAACACCTTCGATACAACAAGCAACATTCTAAAGATGCATGAAATATTAAGTAGAAAAAATATACGAAGTTATATGAAAAGAAGATTCATAAGCTACAGGTATCAATTCGATAGGCACCAGAACACGTCTGTTTCAGAAAAGCTGTATTAAAAGAGGACTAGGACAGTGTATCTATGACATAATTGAAACCATTCATAATATTTTTAAAAAAGATTTAATTGGATGATCGGATCAGGGTCTAGATCGTATCTATAGCAATGAACACAAAACTTGAGACCGCACCGTTGATAGTAGAGCACATAACTGAACTAAACTAACAAGCAGCAATCTCTGCGCGAGGTCTCAAATTCATGCCATTTTCGGAGAAAGGGAAATGGACAGAAACATAGTAGCAACGGTCAATTCACGATATAGCTTGATTTGCTAACTAAGCTAGACGTGCAAAACTCGAAACTAATTAAAAGCAAGTCAGTTCCGCATAGTTAGTAGTAGGGGTGGCAATTCAGCTCGCTGTTCGCGAGCCAGCTCGTGTTCGGCTCGAAATGAGCTCAAGATCGGATCGCTCGTTTAGTAAACGAGCCGAACACGAGCCGAATTTTTCAGCTCGTTTAATAAACGAGCCGAACACAAGCTGGGGTTAGCTCGTTCGTGTTCGGCTCGATAACAGCTTGAATATATATATATATATATATATATATATATATATATATTACTATTTAGATTTTAAGCCATTAATTTTTTTAAGCTATTAATTTTTTGTGAATTTTAATTATTAGATTAAAATTTTAAAATTTTAATTTTCTTTTAACTTTATACCTAATAGTAGGAATGAAAATCAAACTTATTGTTCGCGAGCCAGCTTGTGTTCGGCTCGTTAATAAACAAGCCGAACACGAGCCGACTTAAAACCTAATAGTAGGAATGAAAATCAAACTTGTTGTTCGCGAGCCAGCTCGTGTTCGGCTCGTTAATAAACGAGCCGAACACGAGCCAAATTTTTCAGCTCGATATTTAAACGAGCCAGCTCGTGTTCGGCTCGTTTATTCGAACACAAGCCGACCCTAGCTTGCTCGTGTTCGGCTCGTTGACACCCCTAGTTAGTAGCACGGAGGAAGAGAGAGATAATACGAGGCATGCGCTTCCAATGACTCTCGCAACGATGGTCTCTCGTCTTTTCCTGCTACCTCAACTCGTGAACCTAGCCTACATTCTACGTGCAATATAATGCGATCGCATGAGATTCAACTGGACTTCAGATTAAATTAGAGAAAACGATTTTACGTGACAAGTCTTTCGACACGCACGGCGCAAGCAAAAACTAACAATAGAGAAGGGTGTGTCTGGAAAAACAGCCTCATAGAAAGGTTACGCCTAATTTAGGAATCTTCGAATCAATATCCCTCACGTGAATCAATTAGATTCACAAGCTCCGCACAAAAATGCAAGTGTTTCCATCATCGACATTTTTACTGTGAATCCCTAGATTTCCATCATCCATAGATCGAGTTTCTC
The DNA here is from genome assembly GCA_029204045.2 of Tillandsia leiboldiana. NCBI lineage: Eukaryota > Viridiplantae > Streptophyta > Magnoliopsida > Poales > Bromeliaceae > Tillandsia > Tillandsia leiboldiana. The sequence continues at coordinate 51,745,858 of CM055066.1, read as the reverse complement.
TTCCAATCAACATCGAAAAAAACTAAAACACATAACAAAGAGGAAATGGTTCCTAGAGGAGCGAGAAATCAGGCGCGCAAATGAACTGCTCTAGCTAATGCCGCATCTCATCCATTCTATGATACAAAGCATTTGAGGTTCACTTCCCGAAAACTATTCCAGAAAACAGTTTTCTGGCCTGAAAAGTATTTTCCGTCCATTTGGTTCCTATAAAAAGTGTTAGCAACGAGCGCACAAACTAAACAAAATCAATTGGCGATCACGACAGAAAAGTAAAACCAAAATTGCACGACAGAGAATTAACACACAGATTTACGTGGAAACCCTTTGCAGGAAAAAAATCACGGGCGAAAGAGGAGAGTTTTCACTATGTAGAAAAGAGGGAATACAAGAGTTCTACTTCGTACAATCGCTCGATCTCACTCTAGTGCAAATAAAAGAGAAATTAGGATTTTTCCCTAGCGGCCCGAGCCCTTCGCTTCCACCACAGACATCCACAAAACTTCTCATCGCACCGCGAAGCCGTCGGCGAACCTGAATCATAATATCGAAGCGATTCTGATTTTGAGTCACATCTAACAAAAAGTAGTGTTAGATGTGCCTCGAAATTAGAAATCATCTCAATTTTATGTTTCCGATGGCGCGACGACAAATTTTGAAAAAATAATTTGAAAAAGAAAAAATGAAACATTATTATATTCACTTTTTTCAAAAAAAAAAATTCTGCAAAGAGTTTTTTCACGTAAATCTGTGTCGTGCATTTGAGATTTGTTTGCTTTGTGATCGTCTTTGATTTCGTTTTTCGTACTTCTTATTCGTTCCATGGAAAAAAAAAAAAGATTGTTTCTCCCGGAAAACAATTTTCCATGATTTTCCGAGGAACCAAACACCCCCTTATTAGCCAAAGTTCTACATCTTATAAAACCAAAGAGCGAAAAACTGCACCTTTTTCTCACCCATATAGTTTACAAAATCGCGAGATTCGCCCCTAAAATTGAAGCTACAAATCGGTGAAAAGAACTTCGAAACCACAGGGTACTAAACTGCAAATGCGGTACACCGCAAGGGCGATTTTTCGAACTTTTCCGAAGAGCAAATGGGGGATTATGCGCTCACCAATTTACTCGATCTTAACCTAGGTAGAGAAATCAAGTGCTCCACAATTGAATAAGATGATCTAACAGAGAAAACCCATAAATTTAACACTAATCTCGATCATTTAAACCAGAAAAAAGAACCAAAAACACAAAAAAAAATAAATTGAAGCAGTGGTGAGCTACAGCGGTGCTGATCCATCAAATATCCAATTTGATCTAAAAATTATAGAGAAAAAGGGAAAGAGAAAGAGAGAGAAAGAGAGAGAGAGAGAGAGAGAGAGAGAGAGAGAGAGAGAGAATACACTTGGATTCGATGGAGAGAAGAGTGAGCTTAACACTCCGCTAATGGCGAAGCTCGATTGAGAGAGAGAGAGAGAGAGGGGTTGAGGAAGGGGATAGGAATATCCCTGTTCTTTGGAATATACGGATAAAACGTTTTAGGCTGTGTTTGTTCGGATATAAACAAAAATGAGTTATTTCGGGATAGTTCAGGTAAAGTAAAAATTATAATAATTTTGTATTTGGTTGAGTATAAGGATTGTACGGGAATAAAAAAATTTATGTTCGGTAAGTTAAAGAGGAATAAAAATAATAAAGAGGATTAAAATTTATAAAATAAAATAAAAAAAATTTAAAATTTTATTAATTTAAATATCTTATAATTTACAAAAATTTAATTAAAAAAATAATAATAATAAGTAACAGTTGTTCTACCCTTATATCGGAATAACCTGGTATGGGGGAACAGCTCTTTCCCCCACACTCACACTTAAATGTTGTTTACACTTAAATGCTGTTTGGGTATAAAAGGGATAACCTTCTTTATCTCTTAAAATATTTAATATTTTTTTAAGTCTAAAAATCTATATTTTATGCATTTAAAATTTTAAAAATATTTATCCATCGTTACTAGCACGAGTGGCAAAAAGTTTGTTAGTTGGTATCTGAATTTTAAGTTTAGTTGCTTTTATTTTTATAAACGAAACGAATTACATATTATATTTCTTTCAAAAAAAAAAACTAATAATAAAACTCACCAGAGCGTTAAATTCATCAACTTAAATTTTTTTAAAAATAAAATATAAATATTTAAATGTTAGAAAAAAAAAAGTAAAAAAAAAAAAAAAAGCTAAACACATCAACTTTAATTTTTGATAAAATAAAATATAAATATTTAAAAGTTAGAAAAAAGTAAAATAATAATAAAAAAATATTTACAAATTTTTTTTTTGTAATTCAGTCATTTTTTTATTTACTCTAAAAATATTCCTTTTATATTCAAATTCTATCAAATATACTGCTAAAATTAAATTAGAGTCTCTTGAAATTTGTTTGAAATTTGTTTGGTTGGAGATTACAAAAAAAAAAAATTTAAAAAAAATAATGAGGAGGTGAGAACAGTTGTTCTTATTTTTTTTCTCGATATTAGATTTTAAAAACCAGTACTGCCAAGTGTTAAAATTTTACAACAATAGCGTAAAATCAATTTTTTATCATAAAAATACCTTCTTAAGGAAAACTGAAACCAATACAAATAAAAAAATGGGAAAAAACTAAAGACAATAAATGTTGGTAAAATAAAATTTATTAATCAAAAAAAAATTATACCTTATTCTTTGCTTTCTCTCTCACATGCATCAGTGCATAAAGTGCATACAATTTATATAACTTTCTTTCGACTAGGGTTCTATCTTAAGAATCTCAGCTATCTATATCTATACAACTACATTAAAGGGCGAATTTTCGTCGCCCTCTCCGCGTTTTCCGCCGACTCTCACCAACTCTCTACCAACTCCCCTTCTCTCTCTCTCTCCCCGGTGCCCACCAACTCCCTTTCTTTTTACTCTCTCTCTCGCTCTCTCTCTCCCCGGCGCCGTTCGGCCCATCTGCCGCGATGTGGCATTTATTGCGGACGTGCTCCTCCGGCGCCGTTCGGTTGTCTACTCACGGACGTGCTCCTCCGGCGCCGTTCGGTTGTCTACTCACGAGGTGCATCTCCCACCAACTCCCTTTCTTCTCCCTTTACTCTCTCTCTCTCTCTCTCTCTCTCTCTCTCTCTCCTTTCGGCGCCGCGGATCTCAGAGCCCTCTCCGCCGCGGATCTCAGAGCCCTCTCCGCCGCGGATCTCACTGCCCTGCCCTGCTCTCTGACATGTACTCTCCCACCAACTCCCTTTCTTCTCCCTAACTGACCGCCCTGCGCCGCGGATCTGAGGCCCGTCCTCCGGCGCCGTTCGGTTGTCTACTCACGAGGTGACACCGCCCAATCTCTCTCTCTCTCTCTCTCTCTCTCTCTCTCTCTCTCTCTCTCTCTACGGTTCCGTTCGGTTTCCTATCCGACTATATATACTGTCGGACTTTTGCCCATTTGCTTTGCATCTTGCAAATTTGACCTCTGGTGGTCTACACGTTTTTACAAACCACAATACAGGTTTGGCCCTCTGTCGGACTTTTGCCCGTTTGCTTCGCATCTTGCAAATTTGACCTCTGGTGGTCTGCACGTTTTTACAAACCACAATACAGGTTTGGTCCTCTTGTGTGCCTTTTATCACCCCAACATTTATTTCTTTTCTTTTTTTTTTCCCCCACTCGGTTTTTTGCCTTCTCTGATTTAATCATTGTTGGCTGTGGCATTGTGTTTGCTAATTTAAAATTTTTTCTTTTCCTCGGTTTTTTTCCTTCCGTGATTTGTTAATCCTCCTAGCTTTGTTGTGTTTAACTGGGACATTGTGTTCGCCAATTTAGGCTTGCCTTTTGGCCCAATACTGCTGGTGTTTTCCTCTGGCTGCTTTCCTCTGTTCTTCCCTGTTTTCTTTAATACTTCTGGTACAGGCATGGATGTCATCACCATCTCCTTTAAGGATTTGCTATCCGACATAGCCAAGAAAATAGCTATCCCAGCACCGACGTACGGCCTTACGGTTGACACGTCCGCGCGCCTTATCGCTTACGTCGATGTCGAGATCGCGCGGAACGACTCCGTTGTCGAGACTATTCGTTCGTGGGGTTCGCCTGCCTCTGTTGCTGGTCCATCTGAGGAGGAGGCGGCCCGCAAATGTATTAGTACTCTCCGTGGCCAATTCGACTTCACTATTCAGGATGCAAACTTTGAAGATGCTAAGTTTTATAAAAATTTGTACACTCATCTCTCTGAGCAGTACAGCACGTTGTCAACGAAGTATCGTACTCTCGGATGGGATTACAAGATGCTCAAGACCTGTTACAACAAGGCTACTGAGGAAAGGGATCGTTACTTCAGTGAGCGCTCTGAGATACGTGAGAGTTTAGAGAAGGTGTTTGACATGATCAATGGATCTACTATGGTTGTCGATACCCCCAAGAATATGCTACCCACGATCCTTCCGATGTGTCTGAGTAGTTGGTCCATCAGCAGGCTATCCCCTTTTGATTAGTAGGGATTGGCCTCCCGGATCTGCCCTACTCTTTTCCCTCTTTTTTTTTTTTTTCCCCTCTTTGTTGTTGGTGATCATTCCGAATGTTGCATTCTCACTCCTTTCTTTTTGGTGTTGTGTAGGCAAAAGAAAAAGAAAACTCTGTATTTTGCACTTTTATTTTTTCTTTTGCTTTAAGTAAACTCATGTTCTTTTTTGTGCTTGCAATCTCGCTCTGTCTTTTTCTATATGTATGTAGTGTAGATATATATATATATATATATATATATATATATATATATATATATATATATATATATATATATATATATATATATATATATATCCCACTTCACCCCCTTTAAACTCGGGGAGGCTATGAAAATTCACCCTTTAACATAGTTGTATAGAAGATTGTTTTTTAATTGTGTTTGTTGTTTTTTCTCTTATCTTATTTTCCCTCCTGTTACTTATCTTTTCCCTGTTTGTCAGGCGGGGGCTCTCCAATTGCATGTAAGTGTCCTTTGGTTTGCTGAGCTTCCTTCGTTCCCTGCATTTGCTTACCAATCTTTTTCCCTTCGGCTGAAGTCGACGAAAGCTCGATATTGGAAAGAGATGCCAACGGTCCTGTTGTTGTCATCCTTGCTGCTATGACTGTTCGAACATATCAAGGTACTACTATACTCCTCTATAGTTTCTAAAACTTACATATTCCCTTACTTTCCTCACTAAGAAAAAAAATTAAAATTTACAAATTACCATTCTCAGATAAAATATACCTTTCTACATCTTCCGCCTCGAAGATATACATGGAATTACAGATTCCAGAGGTCCTCGATTTTCAGCACAGGTATCGATAATCTTTTGTTAATTACATTCAGTTCTACTCAACTCAATAGTTTCTAATCGACAAAATTCATTAACAGAATTCAGCGACCCATTGATCGTATTAATCAGCCTGCAAACACACAACAAGCGACTATTAGTCCTTTAGAAGAAATGCAGCTTAATAGAAAAAAAATAAACGAACTGATGAGCCTAGCAGAATATGAAATTCAGGTTAGAAATACTTTTTTACTACTACATTATGATTTAGAATTTCGTGACACCTTGGAAATATATTTTTCCCTCTTTCTCCAGAATGTCAAGTTTACATGCGAGGTGACATTGGAATCAATAGACTGTACATATGGTTGGTGGTATAAAGCCTGTCGTGCATGCAAATCAGCAGTTAAAACTTATGGAGAAGAATTTTGCTGTGGACATTGTGGAAAAAATGATGAACCCCCTATGCCATGGTGGGTTGATTGGATGGAATTACATATTTAAATTTCATATTTTTTAGTTGTTGTGTTTCATAAAATTAAAAAATAACAGGTACAAATTAGATGCAACTGTTGCTGATGAAACTGGTGATGCCAACTTCACTATCTTTGGGAGAGTTGCGCAGGAGCTAATCCATGTACCTGCCCAAAACCTTGCTACTGCTGATGACTCTGACCGATTCACTCTCCCTTTAGTTATTAAAAATATAATCGGCGAAAAACATATTTTTCAAGTTACGATCGATATTTATAAGTTAAGCATGGGCATTAGATCATTTAAGGTAAGTAAGTGTTTCTTCTCTGAAGTTCCGGCAAAAGTCCATAATCGGTTATACCAAAAGAACCAACCTGAAATCGAAGAACAAATAGTTTTAACTCCTTCCGCACATACTCAGAATGACATATTTGGAGAAATATCTCCATCGGCAATAAGACATTCTAGGTATAGCTAATTTTTTTTTTTCCTCTACATGATCTTGCACGTATGAAATACTATATATCAGTTGCTAATGTATTGCGTTGGTTTTTAACAGATTATCTCAAGATGCTGCTAAATTAACTTCAAATATTGAAGAACCAGGCAGAAAACGTTTTAGGTAAATTTCTTGTACGAAGCTCTCTTTGAATGAACATTTCATCAGAAAATCTTTTATTTTTTCTTAACTTTCCATCTGTTTGCATTGCAGGCTTGCAGAAGATATGGGGCCATCCACCAGCAACAAATAATTAGCCTTTTTGAAGTTAATTTAAAATTATCAGAGAACTTTACGTATTAATCGTGCATCTTTTTGATTTAATTGAATTGTATAACAATTAAATCATGCATCTTTTTAGATTTAATCAGACAACTTTACGTATTAATCATGCATCTTTTTGGATTTAAAGTTGAAGTGATGCTATTTGTTAACGAACAATTGGTATATGTATTAATTGTACTTCTGTGCTCCTTTCTTTTTTCTGTCTTATAAATTTAAAAACCTTATAATATATTAGATATTTTTATTTTTATAAATAATTTATTACTCATTACTTAGTAATTAATAATTATTAATATTAATTTACTGTAAATATATTCGGCCGCCGCGAAGCGCGGGTCTTTAACTAGTATATATAAAGCTCCATCAAAGATATTGTTAGGATTTGGTTAGCTTTGTAATTAAATTTTAATTGGACTAGGATTAATATTTAAATCTGTTAGAGATAAATTAATTTAAATTTAAATATTAATTAGAGTATAATTCTAATTTAAATAAATTTGGATTTATCTTGGGCGGAGTTTATATATATCTCTAATGTAAAGAGCATGTATATATAAATACGTATGATCTCGAGAATAATGGTATGATAAAAAAAAAAAAAAAAAAAAAAAAAAAAAAAAAAAAAAAAAAAAAAAAAAAGAGAAATCTTCTAAATTTATAGAAGACGAGAGAAGGGTGAGAGATCCCTGTATTAGTTTTTTTTTCTTTTTGTGGTTGTATTGGTTTCAGTTTTGTTGAGAGTACGGATTTATGATAAAAATTCGATAAGAATCTGTGATACACGAGTACCGAATTTTTCCAACAGATATACCCAAATCTAATTAAATTAGGATCAAGAGCATTTTGGTTTGTGGTAAATTACATTAGTCCATAACTCCACTTTTTCAAAAATGCCATAATATTCAGACACCAGATCTCAAACTCAGATTTGAATGATTTAAGAATACCCCTCCAATTGATCTCATACAGTCACTATTTCATGTGTCAGACCCAAATTGATGCTAAGCATTTATCATCATCTTGAAACAAATCAACATAAAATCCAACTGAAATTTACTCAAATAATCCATGAATTTTGCATTTTCCTTTCTTTTCTTTTTTTTTTTCCAACCATAAGCTTGTATTATTCAACCAAACAAGGATTAACAACCACTACTCATAATACAACACAAAGGAAATTTTTTTAAAGAAGAGTTTCCTAAAACTACTATAATTTACATATTCCTTTGAGACATATTATCCTCCCCTTTCTGAATTATGTAACTCCACTTCTGGGTGAACTAATGCTTGCGAGATAAGAGCACGAGTTTGGGTCCTGATCTTCGACAGATTTAACATCAATGAGACTGATTTCTAGCAGCAGCAGCAGCAGCAGCAGCAGCAGCAGCAGCACATCAAAATTTTCATCTCCTTTTGTTTTCCTGCAACATAAGAACATGTATTAATATACTCTGACGACGCGGTACATAACAAAATCGGAAACTTCGATTTATTCATACATCCAGCTTATTACGAAGCTATCAATCTAATGTTTATATGTTCGATTTCTATCTTCGCTAAATACCATCAATCTAAAACCAAGCTTTAGAGTGCTATAACAAATCGAACTCAAAGTGGAAAATAAGTAGTAAAAGTTGCTCATAATTTTTAAACACCGACAGCATTGTTATGTCAGAGAACTACCTTTAGGGTGCTATAACAAATCGAATACATGCCGAGAGACGAAATTAAACGGCACACGATCATGTTCTTCTCGTCGGGTCTTGAATACCAGCCCCGTGCCAGTATAAATAAGAGGGGTTGTATAACCAAGGCAAAGGATCCGACCCCACCTAGAGAGAACCGGTGTAAGAGTTTTGAATATAATAGACCAGAGATCGGAAATGACCTTGCATGTTCAACATACCTGGACCGAGAAGTTCTCCTGTGTCGTAAATTGCGTCATTGGAACTCCCACATTGGACTGATTCTCGAGAACCTAACAGAAGACCCATTTGTAAGTACGAGTTACATCAAACAAAACTTACAAAACAAGGATGTTCTCGCAAATAAGCTTACATGTAGGCCGACATTTTTATTGGCGACAATCGAGTCATTTTCCCTCCTCTGTTTCTTTGATTCCTCGGAAGCTCTTTCCCTCTGGTTAACAGGCCTCTTCTTATGAGGAACCTTAGGGTGGGCGCGGGGAGAGTCGAAGACCTTGGTCGCAGAAGCCAAGAAAAGCCCGTCGCTTTGTGAGTCCATGTTCGGCGGAATACAAATATTGCTCGCAAGGAGAGTATTGTGAAGGCTATCGTCATCGGCAGACCTTTCGCTGAGTGAGACCTCTTGCTTCACCACTTTGTCCCTCGCCTCCTTCAAAGCGTTAAGCGCATACACTTTCATATCATGATTAAACGCCGCAAAATCCGCAATATCCAAAAGGTATTGTTGGCCGCGCGCGACGAGTTCGTCGTAGTTCCCCATTTCGCCCGTTAATGCCATATGTGGAGTAGAGTTGCAAGCTTGCAATCTCTTGAAATCCTTTCTCCAACGGGCTAATACATACTTCAAAGGTAATATCCCGACGAACTCTTGCCGAAGAACGCACAATGCATGCCTACACAATATACCACTATATTCAAAAGAGCGACAAATACACCACACCTCGGGCTCGGCCGAATTGTGGGTGACCTTGTAGTCAAGTTGCCTGTTCTCGATAAGTTCGGTGACCATGTAAGTTACGATAGGGCCGTTCCTCTCGACTCGCGTGCATACACATTGGATTAAGTGCCTGACCTCATCTTGGAACTTCTGAAACATGTTCGCAGTATACAATTTCGCAATTTGTTTTTCGAATTCAAATCCGGATATTAGCTGGGGCGAGGTGTGTAATGAGTGGAAATCCTCTTGAACCTCTTTCTCCCACTTATCTTTCAGAACACTATCATATTGCTCCAGAAACTTCTTTAGTGAGGTCTTGGAGGTCACAAAACCGTCAAAGAAAGCGTTTCCGCTTTCGCTATCATGGGCGGAAGAAATAGGCGCCCAGAAAGCGCTTCTTACGTAAACGGGAACCCATTGCTTCCGATCTTCGTACAAGGACGATAGATACTCATTATCATGAAGTTGGTATTTAACGATTGTTTCCTCCCATTCCATCTCGAATTCATTTATGGTTATGGAATCGTAGACGGCTTTACTTAATTTACTGACTATTTCCTCCTTCACTTGCGCTTTCCCCAGCTTTTCAGGTAGCTTCCTCATGACATGCCAAAGGCAAAAACGATGTCGAGCATTAGGAAGCACTTGTTGAGCCGCCCCACGAATTGCTTCGTCTTGATTTGTAATTATAGCGTTCGGAGGCTTGTCGTTCATGCACCTTAGCCACCTTTTAAAAAGCCAGACGTAGGACTCTTTACTCTCGTTGGCAAGAAGACCGCATCCTAGCAAGATAGATTGGCCATGGTGATTCACTCCGAGAAAGAGAACCAAAGGGATATGGTATTTGCTCGACGAGTAAGTCGTATCGAAAGTAACAACGTCATTGAAGTGCCGATACGCAGCTCGCGATCTCGCATCGGCCCAAAAGACGTTCATAAGAAGGCCATTCGCATCCATTTCACAACTGTAAAAGAAGCTCGGGTTTCGCAGCTGCATGGTTTCGAAGAACTTCATAAGAGCCTCGGCATCTCCCTCTCCGAGCCGAAGCTTCCTCATCTGATCCGCAAGGCTTCGGGGGCCCTTCTGGTTGGACGAGGAGCTCATGTTTTCGGCCGCCTGGGAGATGATCGCGCTGATGGGCACGGTGGGAAGCGTGCCCTGGAATTCATTCGCGTGGAGTTGCCGTTTAATCGAGATCGGCAGTTCCCTGAAGCATTTCATGAACCGAACCCGATCAGGATCGAGCGGATGATTGTGCTTCAATATAACATAATCGATAACCCACGAATCCTTTAAAGCGGGGTCTTTTATAACCATCATTGCTCGGCACCCGCATTTAACAATGGGCCTTCTCCTGCACTTGACGGCCGCCTTTTTCACCCTCGGATTCCCTTCTTTGCAGCAAGTAAATGTTTGCCGGTACTTCTTTCCGTGCATGCTGTGGCTCGTTCTCCTCGTGACGCCGAAGCCGGTCCGGTACCCGTATGCCGTGTAGAATAGAAAAGCTTCTTCGATGCTCTTGAATCTGATCCCCACTTTCGGAACCAGCGCGTCATCCGCCGCACCAGTCGCGGGCTCCTCATGCGCGACCGCCACTGCCGCCGCCGCCGCCGCCGCCATTCCGTTCTCCTTTCCGGCAGAACACTCCTCGCTCGAGTTGGCGCTTCGGTCTTCCGCCGGCTCTATTCCCGACGAGCTCTGCAGGGCACGCCTCGGAAATTTCAATCGAAAAGGTAAACCGATTATTTTACACTCCCGAATGCGCCGCCGCGAAACTAAATTCCTCAGTCTAATTCTTCTTCTAAGATGTGAACTATTCATAGTTACCGAAATTCGTAGTTCCATCGACGGCAAAAGGATTCACAAATATGATGCATACAAATTGAACAACAAATTTAGCATAAATAAGATGCATCAAGTGCACATAATAAATCCCTAAACTAAACAATGTAAATTGCAAAAAAAAAAAAAGAAAAAAAAAAAAAGGGAAATTTGAGGGGTGTAAAAATGAAGGGAAAAAAAAAGAGAAAAAAAAGGGACCTCTTTTATGCGCACGTTGATACGAGCACTCTCCGAGGACTCGTCGGAGTCGGAGTCGGAGTCGCCTCCATCGTCTCCGGCGACGGCGACGGCGACGGCCCGGGGTGGAGCCGCAGAGGCCTCGGGAGGAGGGCCCGGTGCTCTGAGATTCGTGCGCGATCTCCTGCGATCCACGGAGTCGGGATCGGGCTCGATCACCACCATCGCACTCCGCTAGGGCGAAAAGAAAAGAAAATTGAGGGAAAAGATGGAGAAATTGGCCTAAATTTGGGGAAATTGGGATCAGATTGCACCGTTCGAAAGGGCGGCGATTAGGGTTTTTTACAGGAGATTCGATCTTTGATGCGAACGGGAAAAAATCTGATGAAAATCAAGGATTCCCAAAATGGGAAATATATGGTAAAAATGGGGGAAAAGGTGGAGAAATAGGCCCAAATTTGTAGGAATCGGGATCAAATTGCGCCGTTCGAAAGGGCGGAGATTAGGGTTTCGACCAAAAGATGCATTATTTGATGCGAGCGGGGAAAAATCTGACGAAAATCTAGGGTTCCATGCTAGGGTAAAAATTAGGAAAAAAGGTAGAGAAATTGGTCCAATTCTTACAAAATCGGGATCAAATTGCACCGTTCGAAAGCGCGGAGAGTAGGGTTTCGAGCAAAAGATGCGTTCTTCGATTTGATCGGAGAGAAATTTGACGTAAATCCATGGTTTTTGTTTTGGTTTTGGAGGATTTTTAGGGTTTTTGGGGAGATATCGGGGAAAAGAGGTGACGCGTCCACGGCGAAATGAGGGAAATTGTGGGGCTCCGAATAACTCCCCCAATGTGGTATTTAAATTTCATTCTTGGTGTTCTGGGGACGTTATTGGAGGAGTATAGCAACAAGGAAACAACATAAAATATAATGCAATTTGCAACAAAATAAAAAAATTAAAAAAATTAAAATAGAAGGCATTAAATAAATAAATATACATATATATATGAACTATTTGAACTTTTGCTCTGAACTTTTAAATTTTTATAATTAACCATTTAGATTCATATTTTCATCAATTTAAAGTGATTAAAATTATTTTTCATAGGTAAAATTGGCCACAATTATTATGTTTAATTTATAAAAAGTGACTCAATTTGATGTCAAAAATCAATCAATATTGCAGACATATTCTTTTTATTATTTCTTCATTATTTGGCTTTTATTAGCTACTTTTAAATGATTAAATGATAAATTTACATGGCCAATTGCAAAATTTTAAAACTCAGATGCTAACAATTTCAAGAGAAAATGAGTCTTAACTCACAACAAAGATGATTATTACTGCAGTAGAGCAAAGCATAAACCAAAAACTACTTGTAATCGAAAAGTTTCGCGATTGGTCCATTTCGATCAAAAAGGAAAATTACAGATAAAATATGATCACATCGATGACGAACTCGAACTCTTCCATCGCATTTTAATATCATTACTGAACAGTGTGTGAACAGAGTATCAATAGTTGTCATAGATTATGTTACATTGCAGATAAGAAGCTACAAAGAACTGAATCTCTGACTTGTATGTTACAGTGCAACATAGAAGTTTCGAAGATGAAAACGAAAGCAAAAAAAGAAAGGCCTCGAAGATACTAATCTGATCTATCAACAGCTCAAAATTCAATCTTCTTTTAGTTAACATCTGTTCGATCTTGCCACGGAACTCCGTTTAGCCTTTTCTTGCGTCTGTTCACGAAGAAAATTCCCAGAAACGAGCCAAATATTTCGGACGAGCAATTGTTTTGAAGCTTTGCGGCCTGTCGGAGTATCTTCTAGTTTTCCTTCGATGACTTCTTCCCCTTCTTTTGTTTCTGCTTTAGTTGAGTGAGACCTGGTGCGGTGATCTTAGCGTTGCCGACGATTGCGGCCACCAATTCCGGGTCGGTGCATGCTTTCATCAGCTCTTTTTCTCGGTTCGTCACTTCGGGCATGTGACTGAACAGATTCATCGCAGTTTTCGCAGCTGAAATGACGATACTTTAATGTTAGAAAGAATACTTACAACTTCAAATCACCAAAAAGTCGAGAATGTCGAAGTACACAATGAGATCCTAACCCAAGTTCCTCACCTCCGCCGGAGAGGAAGATACGGAGGCAAATTTATGGATTAAAGTTTATAAAACCAACTAATTCATTTCTCAACATTCAATTTAGAGGAGAAGAAGATACCTTTCCCTTTCTTTGCAGTGCCTGGAGTTATCTTGACGCGGTATTTATATGTTTGCAACGCATTATAAGGACCACAAACCGGAATAGCGTACAGCAAAATATCGCTCGGTAAAGGATTTCCTGTCAAGTAATCTAAATCATTTAATTTCATTTTCTCCTCTTCGCCAATTTCATGGATTCCATCGTCGTCGATAGCTATCTTATCCATCTCAGAACTAGATTTGTTTGTTCCTGCAGTAAGATCCTCAGAGTTGGCACCATTTGCATTTAAGCCGTGGGGCTTATCTGCTTCAGAAGAATTTTCTCGACAATCGCGAGAAAGGTGGCCGGGTTTTTTACATTTGTAACATACTTTCAACGAATCATCTTGGCCTGAAAATAGGAAGAAAAGGAAAAACGTTTGACTAGATTATTCCAGACAAATCCAGGCAAGAACTGTCACTCCTGCATTAAAATATATGGAGACTCGCTCCTTAAGAACAAGAGCTGTCACTCTAAAGAACACGAATGAATAGATATAAAGATATGATTTTCGTGATTCTGCTGTGCTATAACAAAATTGATCATTCTACAGACATCTACTAAAGCACATATGACCCAAATAATCAGGGAATTATTTCAATTGTAATAAGATTTGTCACTAAAAAGAAAGCAAGTTCAAGCAAAATTCGTTTCGCAGAAAAAATTGCAGATCTTAAGTAAAAATGCCACTAAAAATTATTTTGACACTCCTCAGATAATAAGAATCGAATACAACACCAAAAATTTCTAGCTGCATGCAAAAAGAAAAACTCCCATGCACTATTTCTTTTTTTTAAAATTATGATTTAGGAAAGATAAATTCGAAACCAGAGAAAACTTTTAGTGAAGTACCAGATACTACTTTTGTTGGCATCTCAGGAACTGCATCCTGATCATGTGAATCTTTATCCTTTTTCAGAGCTTTTCCAGCAGACTGAAATAATGAAAAGCTGTTTAATAATGGAAGTAGGAAAATAACATGGCGGACAAATGGCAGCGTCCTTAAGAACTAATAAACAAATCCAAAAAATCATTGTATTTACCGCCAGTAAAGCCATACGAATTTCCCTTTCTTCTTCGTCCTGCTCCGCATATTTCTCCTTTATCTTTTTAAGTTTGCTCTTTTGCCCGCGATTAATTTTTGTACCAGCAGTCTTTGAGTTCTCCTTAACTCTATCTTGTTGAGAACCTGAAGGAGCTGGTTTATCTCCCGCTTCGTTTTCACGAGATCCACTCGCAATTTCATTTTTATTCTGTCCTTTCTTGAGTTTTCGCCTCTCTGCCTTCGATACATGAGGCTTCTCTCTCACAGCAGTGTTTTTATCTTCAACATCATCTGCCTCTTCCAATGTCGATTTATTATCATCCAAACCAGAATATTTATTAGATAATTTAGCAGGGCCAAGGCCCAAAGCCTTATCCATAAGAACCTCAAGTTGGGTAGTAGTATCTTTGTCCGAGGAATTCTCATCGGGAAGGTCTATCAAATTGCTTGCTTCAGCATTATCATTAGGAGATACTGGAACCGTACCCGGATCTTTACTTGTCTCTCCTTCACTAACAATTTCTTCATCTGAACCAGATTCGTTCTGTTCTTTACGAGGTTCTTCTTGGATTTCTTGAAGGGCTTCATCTTCACCTCTTACACGCCTTTCATTTAGATGCGAAGCCAAGGAGCTTTCATCTAATCGAAAGAGAAGGCCGAATCCCATCACAAGAGGGTGAGGAGGGAGAAAATTCTTTTTACCGCGGATCATGAAGCTTCCCACAGTGAGATACTCGCCGGTTGGTGCAGTTTTGCTCACTTGATGTGGGTACACCCACCAAGCGCTCGTCACAATTTTCGAGTCCCATGCTTGGCTGTGACAGACCTGGAAAAAAAAAAAGTGTTTGAGAAGTAAGAGAATGGACAGGCCTTTACATATATCTCCCTGTAAAATCATCTACAAATGTTATACATCTGTATAATCTGAATCTTCATATACACCACTGGAATTTACAGATGCTGGCAAAAGTGCTGTTATTTCAGGTTAGGAAGTCGTCTGATTCATCGGAGAAAGTTTGTTTTCAATTATAATTAGTTTAGCATTTCCGTAAAACACATATCGAAAAAACTGTTTTAATAGCATGTACAAAAAATTCAGATCTTTGTAAGGAAAAATAGGTAAATAGATATTAACAAAGTAGGCTTTCGGAGAGAAGCTCCGCATGCAGAGATTCTCTCCAACGCGGGTTTGCACGGTCGCGTGCCATGACCGTGCGGCCAAACACTCCTTTTGTACATTATTACTACAATAAGAAATATGAACTATTTAACTTACAGTAAAAGATCCGGCTTGATTTAATGTCAGGGGTGGTATTGGACTGTCTGGCTTATGATTTTTAATCACAGTGCTCGAAGCTCCGTGAAGGTCTGCATGTACATACCTATTTAAAGAGCTCAAAATAAGTCATAGCGTAAAAACATAATGAATAATGAGTTTCATATTGCAAGACGGACGGATGAAGAATGATGTAATCTACAACTCCAATAAAATCAGGTCAATTGCATTAATTGACGGGGTAGTATTCATTATGTATGACAAAGTTTTGGATTGAAACCCATAAGATAGTAAGCTTTACTTACAGATCTCCTTTGGACATGTATCGCTTGACAATCATCTCGTTTTGTTGAGCATCACGACCACTGATAACCAGATAATTCTCGCTGCTGATGAACCAGTTGAACTTCTCGAACCAGTGAACTTTGCGCATATGAGATATTGCGGCGACAGTTTTTTCCTGCAAGAAATAAACAGTCGTTAGTACTAGAAAATTAAAATGCATTTTCAGCTCGCTTAAATGATGGGCAGGAGCTAATTAAAGTACAAAAAAAGAGAGCAAAAAACATACGTGGCCCTGTTTAATAAAAGCTATATATGAAATTCCATTCTATTCGGCTGAAGCACGCGATCACCGGAGCTCTCTTCTATCTAACGAATGTGTACGGGCCTTCGGGGTGGAATGAGAAAGTGGAATTCTGTGCGGAGTTGGAGGGTCTTAAAGAGGTGTGTAGGGGTCTTTGGGTTGTGTGTGGGGACTTTAATCTGACAAGAGGTCTTCACGAGAGGAAGGGAAAGAGCTGGTGCAGTAAACTGATGACCTTATTCTCGGACTTTCTTAGGAGGTTGGAGCTTATCGATTTACCACTGGAAAATCAGAGTTTCACTTGGTCCAACATGCAGGACGAGCCGACGCTAGCCAAGTTGGATCGCTTCCTTATCTCCACGGAGTGGGATCTAGCCTTTCCCTTGTCGAAGGTGGTTGCACTTCCACGGGTTACATCCGATCACTCTCCGTTATTGCTTTCTTGGGGAGTTGAGCTGCCGCCTCGTAGGTTTAGATTCGAGAATGCGCGGCTTCTGCGGGAGGATTTCTGCGCAAGGGTGCCCGGGTGGTGGGCTGAAGTACATAGGTTTCAGCCGAGCATTCTCTCTTTTACGGCCAAGTTGAGGCATTGCAGGAAGAGGATCAAAGAGTGGTGCCATGCTAATTTCCATAGCATCACCAAGGCTAAGAGGGATATTACTGCCGAGATTCAGGCTTTGGACATAATCGAGGAAGCTGGCTACTTATCTACTTCGCAGCTGGAAAGGAGGAAGGAGTTTAAGCAGCAGCTTTCGTCGATTGTGGCGGAGGAGGAGGTGCTGTGGAAGACCAGGGCAAAGCAACATTGGCTCAAAGAAGGGGATGGTAACACCAGTTTTTTCCATGCTATCGCCAACAGGAGAAGCCGGAGGAATCATATTGAGGAGGTCGAAGACCAAGGTCTCCATTTTCGGAGGGAAACCGAGAAAAGAGAATACTTCCATCGGAAATTCAAGGAGGTTTTCTCATCGAGCGAAGATTCAAGGGAGGCGTTTGGCGACTGGGAGGAGGTTTTCGGTCACAGCTGGCCGTTAAGCGTGGAACAGCTTACATCTCCGTTTAGCAGGGAAGAAATTAAAAGGGCTGTGTTCCAACTGGGGAGTGATAAGGCTCCGGGACAGGATGGGTTCAGTCTTAGGTTTTATCAGAAGTTCTGGGGTATTATCGAGGACGACATTTTTTACATCTTCTCGGACCTGTTCGACGGGTTACTATATACGGGTCCTATTGACTATTCGTACATCGTGTTACTGCCAAACAAAGAAGGGGCTAAGGCATTCGGTGACTTCAGACCAATTAGTCTACTTAACGGAATTCAGAAGATCGTCTCCAAAGTTCTAGCGAAAAGGCTTAGTAAGGTGTTGGGCGAGGTCATCGACCAGTCTCAGGCCGCTTTCCTGGAGGGGCGTTCGATTTTGGATACCTTCGTTACGGCTAGAAATTATCAATTGGGGGTCGAAAGCTGGTGCGGAGTGTGTCGGAATCAAGGTTGATTTTGAAAAAGCATTCGACATGGTTAACTGGGGGTTTCTCCAGAGGGTTATGGGCTGGCTTGGGGCAGACTGTAGGTGGTGTGGCTGGGTAGAGCAATGTATTTCCAACGCCAAGATTGCTATCCTTGTTAATGGAACCCCCACCAAATGGATTAAAACGCGTAGAGGCTTAAGGCAGGGGGACCCTTTATCGCCGCTGTTGTTCCTTCTGGTAGCGGAAGGGCTAGCCCGTATGACGGCAATGGCGGTTCGGAACAATCTGTTCCGAGGGGTGGGGCCCTCTAAGAGGTGCAATGTTTCAATTCTTCAGTATGCGGACGATACTATTTTTTTCTATGCGGCCAAGGAGAGGGAAATACGAAATCTTAAGTTCGTGTGGCAACTGTTTGAGTGGGCTTCGGGCTTAAAGATAAATAGGAGTAAGGCCGAGCTGCTCTACTTAGGGAAATGGGAGGCGAGGGGAGCGCGTCTTGCCGAGTTAATTGGGTGTAAGGTGGGTAAGTTCCCTATCAGATATTTGGGACTGCCGCTCTCTAATAAAAAGGTTAGGAAGGAGGACTGGTGCGATGTCATCAATAAGGTGGAGAAATGTATAGATGGTTGGCAGGTGAAGCTTTTGTCTCAGGGGGGCCGATTAACCTTGGTTAACTCGGTTTTGGCAAGCGTACCACTTTATTTCCTCTCGGTCTTCAAGGCGCCAAAATGGGTGATTAGTCGTTTGGAAGCTCTAAGACGTGCTTTTTTTTGGAGAGGAGGGAAGACGGTGTCTGATGGGCTCTGCTTGGTTCAGTGGAAACATGTGTGCCGTAGCAGGAAAAGCGGCTGGTTGGGGGTCTTGAATCTGGGGTGTATGAATGTGGCCCTGTTGTCAAAATAGTGGTGGAAGTTATTGTCGGGAGAGAACTTCGTTTTGGGGAAAACTGATTATGGAGATTTATTATAGAAAAATGAGACCGCTCCGGGAGGGGAGCTCATTCTCACCCAACTCGCAGTGGTGGAAGGGGGTCCTAAGTACCAAGGAGGAGTTCAAGTGTGGGGCTCATTACGTGATTGGGGATGGGAGATGGGTTGAGTTGTGGCGGGATAAATGGGAGGGTATGTCATCCTTATGCTCACAGTTCCCGAGCATCTTTGAGGAAGTAGAGTACAAGAATTGCAGGGTGTTCGAGTGTTTTGGTAGGAGGGGTTGGAGGTGGAAGAAGATCCTGAAGGGTCTACCGGCTAGGACTCAAAGGGAGAGCTCTTCGGTTCGGGAGTTTAGAGTGCTCTTGTCGAACCTGAGCCTGAGTAGCGGGCCGGACGTAATTTCGTGGAGGTGGTCTAACTCACAGCGTTTTTCAGTTAAGTCGTTGTATTGCTTTTTGCAGGACGGTGGGGTTAAGGTCGAGTTGTTTGGTCGGTTATGGAGCGTCAAAGCACCGCTTAAAGCTAAAATTTTTGTGTGGGTGGCATTGAAGCGCAAGACACTAACGGTGGATAACCTATTGAAAAAGGGGTGGAGCGGGGAGGTTAATTGCGTCTTCTGTACGGAGCGGGTGGAGACTGTTGACCACCTTCTTATCGAATGTGATGAGGCTAAGGCATTGCTTGGCAGTCATTTGGTGGACAACCGGTTTATTCGTCAGTGCAACTCAGTGACAGCACTGTGGGAACACTTTAATTGTTTGGGGGGGAGTAGAGGTCGAATGGGTTGCGCAACCATGGTTGCGTCGAGGTGGACAATCTGGTTGGAGCGTAACAGGAGAATTTTCGATAATAGGAGATCCAACTTGGGCCAACGGCTTGCGACGGCGCGGGCCTTGCATAGTTCTTGGAGTGCTTGGTGTACATAGGCTGTATTAATTTATTAGGCTGTAGCTTTTTTTTTTTTTTTTTTTTTTTTGAGGCCCTGTTGTCTCAATCTCTTGCTTAATTCAAGGTTCATTGAATGAAGCGGTAGCATGCTACCTTTCCTCGAAAAAAAAAAGAAATTCTGTTCTATTATAAATCACAAATTTACCAAACTTTTCCTAATTGCAATTTGACCAACTATCTTTAATTTGGTTTGAAGTGACCACTAGCTCCAATGATTTTGAGTTAAGACAGGACTAAACTTAATCTTAAGAGGAGGCTAAACTTAATTGGCAATATATGGATATTCACGTTGAAATAAAAAGTGTTACATGAATTTATGTCCAAAGTGGAATTTGAAGTATAATTTACTACAAGATTACCTGAGCAAGTTGTTGGCGCGTCTTCTTCTCTGCTGCTTTAAAAGCCTTCTCATGTGCTGTTATGGTCTTTTCTTGCTTACTTTCCTGTTTTTTCTTCATTTCGTACCAGCGGCGTGCATTTGCATGTGCAGAAAGTGCCAAATCGACCTCTACCTGAAGTAAATGAAAACAAATGCATGTAAATAGGAATGTAATATTTTGGAACCAGGAATCATCAAGCAATATGCAAAAGAAAAAAGGCTTAACGGCGGGAGAAATGCTGAAATATTTTCATGCATCTAACAGACCCTCAATCTAATGATAAAAATCAAATATTCCAGATGAAGACAAAATGCAGAAAAAACAGTGGTAGCAGTAAAAGAAAGGAACTGAAAGAAGTACCTTTTCAACAGGGGCAGTTTTTTCGTCCTCATCCATTTCATCGAGGTTGTTACCGAGGAGCAGGGTAATGCAATTTCTTTCCAAATGGAGTTTATCAATGAGACCTGCTACTGGATTTCCTGATTTCCTCTCTTCCTTCACCATGCGCGCAAGATCCTCCCAATCCATCCCATTTGCTAGGGCGACACGGACGGCTAGAATGGCCGCATCCACATCTTCTAAGTTGTACTCGATCAGTTGCGCCAATTCAGTACAATGGTCCACTTCTTTCCTCAATGTATGTACACGGTTTTCCTGCATCGTAAGAATATCTTAAAATGCTATAGAGGCCATTTTGTGAAAGAGAGAGAAAGAGTGGAAGTATGAACCTGATCCGAGCGTATCTTGTTAAGCTTCTGTGTCGCCGTTTCTTCTTTTGCCTTTTGTTGCTGCTCCACTCTTTGGCTTTCGATTTTACTGTAAAACTCGTCTAAAGCTGCATCGAATGTCTCAAATTCAACAGATTGCCTTGACTTGAACTGATTCAGCAGTATTGGACAGAATTCATCATATATCTGCGTATGGAAATAAAAGGATATGTTTTATTTTTCTCACAGAGTAGATAAATCATCGAAAGGAGCAGATCAATTTTATTTGAGCATATATCAACAGATTCACAAAAGACACGGAGGCGAGAAATGAAGGCAAAATGAAATCCAGCCCGAATTTTCTGATCAAAACCCTAAATTGTGTACTAAAAGTAATACACGGCATAATAGTCAAATCTCATATTGCGTGATAAAATAAATGACAATTTATATGTGACACTGAATAAAATGAGAACATAAAGTTCAGTAAAACACTTGGTAGATGCATGTTACCAGCATATATGCCCAATCTGTGCACCAAATACACATTATCAAAATTCAGTTGATTGAACATATATTTGAAAAGCACTGTTTCCTCGAGAAAAGTTCAAAAACTCAAAAGGAGACATTGCAATTAGGCGAACGGCAAATACAGCATAGAAAACTTTGTCCACCCACTATTTTCAGAAAGAACTACCTAAAGCAAACAATATTGCGTAAAAATACCCACAAAAGTTAAGAACAGCAAATTACCATAGTTAATTTGCACTTAGATAAGCAAAGAAAAGAAATTAAAATGGAAGGTATGAGATAACTAGCTGACTTCTGTAGTACTGCTAATATCAACCTTCAAAGATGAAGCAGATTCAAGTGGGTTTTTTGTAACCTTTCCAGTAGTTTTACTCTGCATCAAAATGTATCCTTCGGGAATCCTCTCACCGGATATGATGTCCTCAAGCCAATCTTCAAACCTGGAAACAGCTTCTGCAAGAAGCTGTATCGTGTCATCCCCAATTTTACTATCAGGATCTTTCCCAAGTTTCATATTTGGAAGCAGGCCAGTGTCCAATATAATGTGCTCAGAGAGTGCTGGTCCGTAGCTCAAAGCCTCTCCAAGAACGGTCTTCAAAGTAGCTTTATTTGATTGGCTACCATCATTGGCTTTTTTATTCTTAGATTTAGTTTGTTCTTTGGATTTATCCGGAATATTGTTCCCACCATCAATAAGTTCTGAAGACTCACCATGCTTGGTTGAATTTGAGTTATTTAGGGTGTCTTTTAACTTCAAGAAGTCGGTTCGTTCAAAAAGGCGGCAAGCCTCTATTGGATAGCGATGTCGTGACATAATAGCCAAACCCTTATCATCATCTCTGTAGCAAACAAAAAATTATCGTGGTTGCATTGTCAACAAATAACAAAGTTTGACAGAGAACAGAAGTTAAAACAAGGAAACAAAAATATACAAAGAAAAAAAAGGATACAATTTTATTACTAACCAAAGACCCTTTCATAATGTTGAGTTTGCTCTATATAATGCACAAAGAGAAATCTCAATGCAACATAAACTAGAAGAAAAAAAGTTACTCTACAAGCATCGATTTTTTCCCTTCAAAGTTCAAAACCATTTCAAGATAAGAAGTGTGAGAGTTTTAGGTCAATTTACTGACGATGAGAGAAAAAAAGTATTGAGCATATATAGAATAAAGTGAAAAATGAAATGAATAAAGGCCTGGTTTGCCGCCTGTCTATAGAGATCAAAGATTCAGAAAATTGAGGTGGATCTAAGATACAAAATGATTAAGATATCTGGTATAATCATACTATCAAATCACCCATAAATATCCTCTAAACTTGGTGATTGTGGATTTGATAACAACCTGTGAGAGCGGAGTAGCGTCATTACAGTAAATTCAGAATCCGTGAGAAGAATATTTCCTTGGGCATATAGTTCGAGAATTATATAATGAGCATTACTACCCAATCCAAATTGGAAAAGAATAATCTGCAAATATAAAAAACCAAAAAAAAAGGGCAGCAGTATAAAGATCATATAAGAACCAAAAAATGGAAAAGCATAGAATACCGTATTTTAAGCAAAGAGAAGGTGAATTCACGAGGATTTAATTCTTACACGATCATATCCCAGTTGCCGGATGTCTTCAACTCTTTTTGTCCGTATATGTTTCCGCAATTTAAGAGTAAAGCCGGAAGGAGTTGTATTTTTGTCACTGCAATTAGACAGAGCATTCCAGTAACTAACACAGCTCAAACGAGCAGCAATTGACGATATCTTATATATTTTAAGAAAACAGAAACAAGGGCGTTGTTATACCGCATATACTGAGTTGTATGCAACCTGACTCCGCTTTCCATCAACAAAAATACCTTCTCACTCTCCCCTGATTGGGTGATTCCACTGCTATTCATCAGCTTGAATAGATAAGTCTATAAAATAAAGAATCATTAGAACCGATTATTATGAGATTAATCCCCATAAACATTGAAGAAGTCGGAGACTTGCGCCTACTTCGATGAAATTGTAGATTGAACAAACATGTTAATACTAGTTGTAGTGATCTACTCGGCCTCCACACTGCTAGAACGAAATGAAAACTCCCGCTTATATTCGCAAAACTAGCTTAGAACGGGACGCGCGTAGTATCTTTCTTCAAGCCGAAGATAAGCATCGATAAAAACGTCGGCTTCCGTGAAATACGAATGAACTTAACACAGAACAGCTATTTAGGAATTTTCCTTTGATCTTTTGTGCACAAGCCAAACACTTATATTTCCATTTAATCGATCACTTCGCAAACCAAAAGCTCCTCCTAGTACTAGGGTTAGAATTCAAGCTTAAGTACCTACTATGATTAAAGTCTCCTACTTTAACCCCAAAAACTCCCCTTTTCTACAGTATCTACACAAAAACAACAGAAAAATAAGATCATAGGAAGCAGAAATGCACAAATTATGAAACTTTGCATCATAAAAGCTAGTTTAAACGGAGAAAAGGTGAAAAAAAGGGATTGGGGGATCTATGTAGCAGGTCCTATCGATCAAATACACAAAAGATACACGCGTAGAAGGGGAAATGAGTGCATGTTCTACAGGGTTTTGGGGATTGGGCATAGGGGATTGGTGCTGGGTTATATACCTTGGGGGAGATGTCATATACGTTCGCGCACCGCATCCCGATCAGCTTGCGGAGGCACTTCACCTCCGCCGCCACATCCGCCGTGTTCATACGCACCTTCACCATTGTCGCCCTCTCCCTCTCCCTCTCTCTCTCTCTCTCTCTCTCGATCTTGTTACTACGGAGGGGTCGGGGGAAGAAGACGAAGACGAAGAGGAAGAGGAAGAGGAAGAGGGAGTAATAAAGGAGGAGAAACCTAAAGTCGGCGACGTCTTCTCAGGGAGAATACGTACAGAGTGAACTCGGCGCCGACTTTAATTCAATCAAAATATATATCAGAAGTGGATGACAGGTCGGACGTGGGGGAGCACATTATACTTGATTGAGTATTTAAATTAGTTAATATTTTTTTTATAATTTTTTAATATTATTTACCTCAAAGAACTTAAAATCAAACTTTTTTAAAAAATAATTTTATAAATTTTAAAATTTTGTAAAATAACCATACTTAAAAAGTATTTATAAAACTAAATCCTGCTTTTGCCAGCTCGGCGCCACGGGTGTTCGACGACATGAAGGCGGTTAATTGTTCACCGTCTTAAGTGTTTCTTTTGATGGCGGTGAATCATTCAGCGCATTTAGTATAATACTAAAGGCATTGAATGTCAAATTGCGCTAAGTCCTGGTGTATGTACTGAAGGCAGTGAATGGTTCACCGTCTTCAGCATTTATACTAAAGACGGCGAATGGTTCACCGCCTTCAGTATATACATTGAAGGCGGTGAATCATTCACCACTTTTACAGAGTTTTTGTGAAGGCGGTGAATGATTCATTGTCTTCAGCAAAAACACTGAAGGCGGTGAACCATTCACCGCCTTCAGGCCGCCACACCAGCGTGGCGCCGAGATGACAAAAATAGAATTTGTTTTGCAAACAAAAATTTACACAGGGTTATTTTATAAACTTTAAAAATTTACAGGGCTATTTTTTAAAAAAGTCTCTCAAAATTAATAATTTTAATGATCGAGATGAACCGTTTGCAAGTTTAATGGTTTAAAAATATTCAAATCACGTAAACTTTTGATAGAAATTTGTTTATATTATATTATATAAAATAATATTAATATTTTTTATATAAAATTTTAGTATCATATAGTTATATTTTGTAAAATTTTTATTTTTAATCTTCGATTTTGAGTCATTTCAATCACCAGACAATTTATATTAAAAATTTATAAAATTTATTTTCTAAGCAGTTTAAATACTTTAAATCAAGTCTAACAAGATCTTATCCTCGATTCGGAAGTATAATAATTCGTACTTACCACACAAACCAAATAATTTTTTTAAAAAATATGAATAATTTTTATACTATTTTGATATTTTTGTAACTTGAATACTATAGTCCTTAAATAACCATTTTATCCTTTGGAAAAATAATTTAAAAATGCCAGTTATATAAAAACTTTTAGTAATAAGGGACTAGAGTGTAAAATTTTAAAGAGTAAACCGCCATATAAGCATAGTGTAGGGACTATCCGTAAATTTTACCCTATATAGTTCCCCTCCGACTCTTCTTTCGTACTCTAGGGTTTTAGATCCCCAGACCCTCTCTCTCTCTCTCTCTCTCTCTCTCTCTCTCTCGATCGCGAACTCCGCCTAGGGTTTCGAAGCTCCTCGGATCGTCTCCAATGGCGGTACGTTCGATCTCGTTTCCTCTACTTAGTGTACATTTCGGTGTGCGATTTGTTTGATCCGTGAGGAATCGCTGTGTAGGTGGAGCGGCTGTTGAAAGATGAAGCCACGGAGGAGAAGGGAGATCGAGCTCGGATGGTATCGATTCAACTCGCTTTGTAGTAGTTTCAGTTCCAGTTGTAGTTTCTAATAGCGTGTATTAATTTCCAGTTGTAGTTTCTAATAGCGTGTATTAATTGCTGTTAGTACAGTTGTTCTCTGATGAATGTGAAGAGTAGTAGCATGATAAGATCAAAGAGATACTACCCTTTTTTTTTTAATTTATTTTTAGTATTAGGTGGTATTTTTGAGTGGAATTAATTGATGAAGCTAAAAGATCATTACTTTACTATTTAGAATCCTGAAAAAGTCCTTTTTTTTGCCCCTCCAATACTTAGTTTTGATTCCATGAACATATTGGAACTATATTTTGTGGAAAAAACTTGGGATGATTCTCTGGATGGGTATACATTTTGTCAAATATATAGAAAGTGGAAGTCATATTTGCTTTGTTTAGTTTGTGAATAACTCTTTGGGGGAGTGTAGCTTTACCTGGCGCAAGCGAAATGTACTATCAAGTGCAAGGGGAAAGGAAAATGGAAGCTAGACTTGTTTAAATATAGAATGAATAATGAACTGTGTAAGACTTGTTTAACTATGACCTTTGATCTTGTCAATGTTGACTGTAAAATTTAAGAAGTTTTGATATCTAGTGCACCATTTACTTATGCCTATCATTTTGGAAATTTAGCTACTCAAGCTTGTCTTTCTATGGATTTATGCCCTAATCAATAGTATGAAGGTAAAAAAAAAAAAAAAAATTCGTGTCGGGCATGAGACACTGATGTATTCCTGGTTATCTCGCCGTTCTTATTACTTCTTGGCCAAGAATTTTACTAACTTTCATACTGTATTCCCTTAACTTGAGATTATGGCATACCTTAGTCCCTTTTTACTGATGGTTTTGATGGAATAGGGAAACAGATGATTGTTTTAGTACTGATATTCTTGCTGTTACATTGGTTCTTCCGTGACACGGTGAATATACTTGGACAGCACCATACTAATTTGCAATCTTCTTGTTGTCTGACAACTTCTCAGAGTCCATGTGCTAGTAAAGCACAAATTGCAAGTAAATCATTGATGTTATACACACATTATGTCTGGTCGACGGTCCATTTTCATTTGAGCTCCTCAGAAGGGATTAACTTTCTTTCTTTGGTAGACATGGAAAGCCTTGTCTTTCAAAATTTGTACTCAAGAAAATGAGCTCAAGTAACAAAAAAAGGGCACTACTCAGCTAAGGTCGCGCCATGGTGGGGTCTGAGTGGAAGCATTTTGCGTTAGTTCTAACATTCACTCACTTTTCAACATTGTTTGTTGTTGCAAGACCAAGATATCAGTGTGCTATGCAATTTCCCCAAGCTCAAATAGTACGGCCGATATGCCGTTTTTAAATCAGTAAATGAATTTCCGGGGGGAAGTTATCTTGAGCTAATTTCAGGATTCTTGATTTTTTTTAAATTTAAAATTTTTCTTCGTTATTCCTAAGCCAAAATTTGTACTTACAGTTGCTTTTGACACTTTCTTCCTGGTGCAGGCATCTTTTATTGGTGCAATGGCAATCGCTGATCTAGTTAAGACCACCTTAGGACCGAAGGGAATGGTATTATTCTTGATTCTCAAGTTTTAATTGCTCTTACTCATGTCCACTTCTGACTGTTGTTTAATTGGCTTAGCTAATATGACTTGCATACACACACTTGATGTTTAGGATAAGATCCTGCAGTCAACTGGCAGAGGGCGTAATGTCACTGTTACTAATGATGGTGCAACTATATTGAAGGCACTTCATATTGACAACCCAGCTGCGAAGGTCCTTGTTGGTATCCTTTGATTTTCCTTCCAATATGTGATCTTCGATTTGCAAGCTGTGTATTTTTAAATCTTTTTTCACACTGATTCATTCTTGTTAGTAGAAAATAAAAATAATTTTTTTTGTTTCTACACACAAGAAACTGATTGTTCTATTCAATGTAATTGTTATAAAAAGAGAAAGGTTAGTCCTTAGTTTGAGTATCAGATATCTCGAAAGTTCAAGATGATGAAGTTGGTGATGGAACAACTTCAGTTGTTGTTTTGGCTGGAGAGCTACTGAGGGAAGCTGAAAAATTGGTCAACTCAAAGATTCATCCAATGACTATTATTGCAGGTTTGTCTTATGCTTTCCAACCTTTAGCTGTCGTGAGGTGTTAAAATATGTCTAGCTTGGATGCTGTGTGTGTTGTAAGATGGGTACAGTGGTACTATTATATACTTGCAGATAGACCTGTAGTAAGCATTCAGGATTATTATTTTATTTTTTTTATATTTAATTTTAAGGATACCTATTATAAAAAATTATCAATAGTCCCTAGCCTTATGAAGGCCATAAAGAGCTTGTAGTGATTAGATAAAAATATGTAATTAGGATACTTGCACTAGGTTCATGTTTTAATCTCATCCATGTTTTTGCTTGTTTAGAGCAGCCTCACTAACTTTGCTGAGGAATCACGTATCTAATGCAGAATATATTGTTGCAAGATTGTATTCTTGCATTGTTCTCTTTTTACGATCATTCCTTTGTCCAGGAAGTTGGCTATATCTTTGCCTTCTACTAATTTGAGCTGATTATAAAAAAATGCTGCGCCCCTTACTGCCTTATTATTGCTATGTTGTTTTTACTTTTATAAGTGAGATAGATGGCATGAATCTACTGAATAATTTATTGGTGGTCAATGGATTTATCTTACAGGTTACAGAGTGGCTGCTGAATGCGCACGTAATGCTTTGTTAGAGAAGGCCATGGACAATAAACAAGACCCAGGTATCAACAATTTGGTGATGCATGAATAATATGATTATACTTTATATCCTATTTTATCAATTAATTTTTTATGACTATATGGTGTGAAAACTAGCTTCGCTTGCAATCTCCGACTTTCCTCTGTTTTTAGTAGTTTATAGCCTATCACCTAAATCTTTAATGCCTTTCTGAATATCCTACTTCAATTTCAGAGAAGTTCAAATCCGATCTGATGAACATTGCTATGACAACTTTGAGTTCAAAAATACTTTCCCAGGACAAGGAGTACTTTGCTAAACTTGCTGTTGATGCTGTTTTGAGGCTTAAGGTATGACGTTTCATATCTTGTATGTATGTATGTATGTATGTGTGTGTACATGTATGTAAAATACATATGTATTGATGTTTACAGGGATTGGTCATTAACCGATTTTTGAGCTGTCATTAATTGAACTACCATTTGTTTTTCTAGTTGTCCAATGTTAGGGGCTGTTTTTTTCCTAGAGAAAGTGTCTGTTCCTGTACTTACAAGACCTCAACTTCGAGGAGATAAGTAGGAATATAAATAGCCATGTGACTCGTTTATAGCGTAAAACGGTTATTTTACTTTCGCTAATCAGATATTGTATGGATTTATCTCCGTTTAATTGCACCTAAACATAAGTTCTATGCCTTTTTTCCTTTGATACTGGTAATTGCTAATTTGATCCATTATCCATGATTTCCTTTTAGCAAGTTTCATTCATTCTTTTTAATATCTATTCGTGTTTTTCTTGCTGGGATCAGGGGAGCACTAATTTGGAGTCCATCCAAATTCTAAAGAAGCCCGGAGGATCTCTGAAGGACTCTTTTTTGGATGAAGGGTATGATTTTTACGATCAAGCATACTAACATGTGTGGCAAAGTAGCTTTGCATTATTATCATCAGTTAGCCTTAAGCACTATTATGGGGAACTGGGGATAGGCACTTTAGTAGTGTAACACATTGTATGTGATATCCATATCATAATCCAGTTTTTTTCATATAATATATGTGAAAATGGATTCCTATATTTTTGTAATATATGATCAAACATACAACTAGGATATCAGTTGCTCCATACTTGTTCTACGCAAAAAAACAAATAACCAAGCTTTGTGATTTGGAGTTGCCCAATTAGCTAAGGCCTAGTTTGGTACTGTGGTGGCTAAAAGCACCGTTTCTATACTATGGAAGGTCCAAAAAACCTAAAAGAGCTCACAATCTTCCCTCAAATGCTTTAAAATTGTGGTTGCAACGCCACCGGAGCCACATGCTTCTCCAGTGGTGGTTGCAACCGCAATTTTATAGTATAAAATAAGGGAAGATTGAAAGTGCTTCTATAGTATAAATATAGTGCTTTTAGCCGCCACATTACCAAACTAGGCCTAAATGAGTTTCACGTAAGCAAATTTACAATTCAAATTAGAGGTTTAATATTGCACGCAAGTTTAATAATAACAATAAACATTACCCATTGTCTTATTATGAAGGTTTATTCTCGACAAGAAAATAGGTATTGGGCAACCAAAGCGCATTGAGAATGCCAAGATCTTGGTTGCGAACACTGCTATGGACACCGACAAGGTAAAGATCTACGGGGCCCGCGTTCGTGTCGATTCGATGACTAAGGTTGCAGAGATCGAAGCTGCGGAGAAGCAGAAGATGAGAGAGAAAGTGCAAAAGATAATAGCTCATGGAATCAACTGTTTCGTTAACCGTCAATTGATATATAACTTTCCGGAGGAACTATTTGCTGATGCTGGCATACTTGCTATCGAGCATGCTGATTTCGATGGGATTGAGCGATTGGCGCTTGTTACAGGCGGTGATATTGCATCGACTTTTGATGATCCGGAGTCTGTTAAGCTTGGGCATTGCAAGCTCATTGAAGAGATAATGATTGGTGAAGATAGGTTGATTCATTTCTCTGGGTGCGAAATGGGTCAGGCTTGTACCATTGTTTTAAGAGGTGCAAGGTATGTTCATTACACTGACATCTAATTCCTTGCTTAATTATTTATAAGATAATTAGCAGATTTTGCTGTCATCATCATTTTAAATCTTGTTAGATTTTACGTCAGGGTTGCCCTCGTTATGTCTCATGCGATTGTGGTTATGATTTATACCTACTCTATTCACATTTGAACTATCGAGTAGGAAGTTTAAATTTGTTTTTATGAAGGCTATTATTCAAAATCTGTTGATAGTCCAAACCCCAAACACCCCAACCCATGTAATGTAAATGGACTATAAACTTTGGATTTGGGTAAGAGATCATGGATATACCACGATTTCCTGTAGATTTGGGTAAGAGATCAATTGTTGTGCCTGCTACCAACGTCAGACAAATAAATTTCTATTTTACCAGCTTCGATCACATGATGAAACATCTATTGAATATGTTGTTACGTAAAGGAAGGGGAAAGTGAAGTTTGAGTTTTCTTTTCTTTTCTTTTTTTCTGCTGATTCCGTTCAACCATTCTTATTTTCTATTTCTGATATCATCTGCAGCCAACATGTGCTCGATGAAGCAGAAAGATCCTTGCACGATGCCCTCTGTGTGCTGACTCAGACAGTGAACGACAGCCGGGTCTTACTCGGCGGCGGTTGGCCTGAGATGGTGATGGCAAAGGAGGTTGACGAACTAGCACGTAGGACCCCTGGAAAGAAATCTCATGCTATTGAGGCCTTTTCCCGTGCTCTCCAAGCCATCCCGACCATCATAGCCGATAATGCCGGACTTGATAGCGCCGACCTTATCTCTCAGCTCCGCGCTGAGCATCATAAGGAGAGTAGCACTGCTGGAATTGATGTCATCTCTGGCGGGGTAAGTGTAGAGAGGCCGTCCTCTACCCTACTTTTTACGCAGTAGAGCATTAAACTCGTTGCACTTAAGCTTCGGCAATTAGGTCCCTGAAGTCTGTTAAGTCTTGCAATGGTTCCTTCCTGCATTCCTTCTGGAATGCGACATCTGTTTTTGCACGCGACCAACACACGCTAAATTAACTTATGAAATGACGAAAATTTTGTGGAGCTAAAAGCAATTGCATGGAAGTTCCCAGGATGGATTGCATTTCACCTCTGTTATGATGAGAATTTTGCTATTCATAAAACAATAACCTTGCAATGCTGGTCCAGGTCGGCGACATGGAAAAGCTCGGAATCAAGGAGTCCTTCAAAGTTAAACAAGCTGTACTCTTATCGGCGACCGAGGCAGCTGAGATGATACTGAGGGTCGACGAGATCATAACTTGCGCTCCGAGGAAGAGAGAAGATAGAATGTGACCTTCTCCCCACTTCCATTTAACCAACCATGGCAATTGTTTGACTATGATGGGTTCAATGCCTTTTTGAGTTTTTGGAACTGTATTTATCAGATGCTCTTAATCTGTCCAAATATTTGCAACTAGATACTGCTTAGATCTTTTTTGAGTTTTTCTGAATCAGATGTTGTATCAGGTGTTGTGTGCTTGCTCTCCACTTTTTTGCACTAATCGTAAAACAATCATTTTATTCATACCATAGTAGAAGTATTCTGGGCTTAGTTTCTATCAACTTTTGTGGCAATTTGCTGTAGAAATTGTGTGTTTATGTATACGGATTGATTCTACTATTTAATCAGCGACGGAATATATTCGAGTCATATATATCCTCTCATTTTATTGAAAGAAAAAACTTAGTATCTTTGAACTGCACAAAAGGAGATCAAACTCATCAGGAACTGCAGATTGAAAACAATTTAAACTCCTCTATCATGCCTCAATCGATCAATCGATCGCCTTCACAACCCTAAAGGAGTCCATGACTTCTCGCAAGTCTTTCTCCTCCTCGACGAACACATCTTCAGGGGACTGTAATCTTAACTCGTACAACCGTTTGTTCTCGACACCGAGAACCGATAAGTACCGCCTGTTCCATTCGAGCCGCTGCACCCTATCTCGCGGCATAACGGCCAATTCGTTATTGCTCGCATACGACTTTATGTTCACCTGCAGACATCATCTAATCTCTGAACCGACGCAAAATAGCTTAAACAAAAGCACTCTTTTTGTTTGTCAACTCTTTACCTCAACTTGATAGTAAACCTTTCCATCATCCGCAACTCTCGACGACGTAGACAAGATGCTGGACTCGCGCCGAACGCCCAACCTCGTCGACATGAACTCAGTCAAGTACTGCTTTAATACCTTCTCCGCGGCAGCTTCTGGGGTCCCGAGATCTTCGACGCTTTTGTACTTGGAAGACGAAGGGGACGATATGTCCACCGACAAGTTCTCGTCGAGAACATAAGGGTCTCTGAAGAAGATATCAGCGCCAGCGCCGCGGACTTGGATCCAGCTTCTCGGGTACAGAAGCGTGTAGCCGTCGAAGTTGTCTATGTATTCTCTGAACCCGAATGAGGCGTCGTCAGCGAATGCGATATCGCGGCGAGCAATCGGGGCGAATGCGAGGCTCGACAGCATCGAAGCTATTACATAATTGACATTCCTCCTGGGAACTGCGAAGAACTTTAGCCTACTTCTACATACAACCATGAGTGAATATTTTGTAGTTCTGATCGAAATTCGTCGTGTTTAGATCGGAAAAAAGGACAAATTTAATCTGATTGTTCATCAGTTTGGGTTCACTATTGTTCTCAGAAAAGCCCTAAATTCGAACAAGGAGGAATTTTCCGAAATTAGTCAAAAAATTCATGAAAATTCCATGCAAAATTTATTACATTTTTCGACGAATTAATGCAGATTTAGCAACAACATTAATCACAACACCCAATTCCTCTCAATTCATTATAAAAAAAAAAAAAAAACTCAACAACAACAACAAACAAACACTAGTAATCATTTCTTATGAACTATGATTCAATTTCGGGGAAAATCTCGTAAAATTGTGGGAATAAGCTGAATCATTGATTGATGCCTCAACCAAAGCTCACATGAACTATTTCCAGAAAAAAAGCAAGTAAAATCTCGAAGAACATGTTAATTGAAATTGCACTTTTAATTTATAAAAATTAGCCTTTTTTGTATTACAAAACCACTTGAAAGTTGAAACCCCTTTCAAAATCGCATTTTTCTCACAAACAACAATCCAATTAATCTCATCAATTTGCAGAACAGAGTTTTCGATTCTCATGCACATAACTGCCGAGAAAACCCTAATTAAAAATTTAGGAAGCGCCCAAGTAATAAACTGATAATCTCATATAAAAATTGCATTTTTATGCATAAAAAACGTAGAAAAAATAAAAAGGATGGTCAGAGAGAGAGAGAGAGAGAGAGAGAGAGAGAGACCTAGCAAGGGAGGAGAGGGGAGAGAGTGCGAGGCCACTGCCCGAGCGGCGGCGGCGCACCTCTTACGCGGCGGCGGCGGCGCCGGCGGTCGGCCGGCGGCGGCGGCGGCGGCGGCCATGGAAGGGAGGAGGGAGCTCCAAATTGGGAATTGGGAATTGGGAATTGGGAATGTAGAGTGAGAGAGTGTGGAAGAGAAAGGTGGTGAGGATCAGGTGAGGTGGATCCCCCTCCTCCCAACTAAGGATGTCAATGGGTAAGAATATTTAAAATTTGATCTGAATTTGAATTCGAACGGAATGAATTTATTTGATGTTAAACGAATATGAAATCGAATATGAATATAAAAAATTAAAATTCGAAGAATTTAAATTTGAATATGAATTTTGATTGTATCCGATTCGAATTCGAATCCGACTCGAACCTAAATTGATTTTACATTATATATATATATATATATATATATATAGGGATGCTAGGTGTACACCTATTTAGGGGTGTACATTCTACACCCCACCCTATCATGGAGTGAGTATTATTCCACGAAAATTGCTAGATGTACACCCCGATTGGGGTGTACATCTTACACCCACCCCATCCTGGGGTGGATGAATTTCACTCGTCCCATCAATAGGACGAGTGGAGGAGTATCCATCTCAGGATGGGGTGGGTGTAGGATGTACATCCCATTTGGGATGTACAGGTAGCACTTCTCATTATTCCACTCGTCACATCGAGTGACGAGTGGAATTTATCCGACCTCAGGATGGGGTGAAATGTAAGATATACACTTTTAAAAAAATATATACTTATATATACCCTTCCTACAAACATAGTGGAATCTAGAATCTTCCTAGTGGTAGTTTGCAGCAGCCTTTGACATCAATGACAACTTGAGTGGCCACCACTAGCAGAGTAATGTGCCAAAAATAAAAAAATAGCCATGCTTGTAGGTCAAAGTTTTAGTTTATGATGCTCTTATGAACTGTTCTTTGTGCTATACAAAAGTTTGGTTAAAAGTCGTAATGTTTCGATCCGCTAACAATTATAATTTATTGGATTCAACTCATTAATCTAAAATATTTAAATCAAGTTGTTATTAATAGCGTGTATGCATGATCTCTTATATTTTCAATTAAATTTTTTTTTATCCGATGTAAAACTATTAAGGTATTACAAAAATAGTCTTAACATCGTAGTCAATACGTACAAATCTAATATCAAGTACAAGACTTTGTAGAAAAAAAAAAAAATAATAAGAGTCCAGCTACAATGCTATCAATAGCACCAAAATATTTGGTACCGTTAAATTTTTTATCGATACATCTATTTTTTTTGATTATTTTAATCTCTTAAATTATACAATTCTGTCAATTACCTACTAAATTTTAAAAGATTATTATCATCCTAACCGTACATCTTTTCATCCGATAGTCGAAATTGTAATAACATAAATCATTTAGTGTTGTTTATAGTATACTAACATAGTTCCAAAAACAATATCTATCTAGAAATTAACTTGATATTAATGTAATACTCCTAGAAGCTAGCTTTCATTGATTTATGAGGATGAGATTAGTACAAAAGAATAAAAATTTGGTGAGAACAATTTTCAAGTTCTTGATGGTGCTTCATCTAAAATTAATTTAGAATAGTCTTATATATAAGATATATTATGATTAAATTTTTTTAACTCGGCTGTAATATTTTAGACGGTGACTAAACTTAAGAGGTTAAGAAGGTTAAATGTGTTAGGACTAGAGTAATTCTAGAATGGATGATTTTTTTGGAAGCGAGGTATCATAGTTGGTACTAGGGACAATCGCTAACCGGAAGTATAAGATGAGTCTCGGCTGAGTTAGGGTCACACAGCGGGTAGAGCGCGACTCCCCGACTGACGATTGCTGTGGATCGAGTGCAATTCTTCATAAGATCGGTTAAAAATAGCGAGGCAAGTCTCACACCGTCTGATACTTGTAAATATTATTTAGCCTGACGAGAACGTCAGAACTTAATGAAAAGAAATGTG